>JARHVA010007817.1:250000-600932 GCA_037957365.1 Torreya grandis
CACACATATTTCATTTAAAAATCCCTAACCATATATATATATATATAATTTATTACACAATCAAATTTATTATTAAAACCTATAATGTCCTTACCTAAAATCTAAGTTAGGTGTATACATATTTAAATCCCACATAACCAATACATAATTTTATCTATGTTTGAGCATTAATGCTTATATCCCCAATTGGTTTGACAATTAAAATTGAGTCCATGTCCGTACCTAGTCTAGTTATAAATACCCTCAAAATGAAATAACCATACAAATAATTCACAGGGTTTACAAATTTAAAAATAATTAATATATATATCTTTTATAGATATAATATAACCATGGAAAAAGCCTACATCTCTAAGCATTTCACTTAGGGTTACTCTAGGTTGGATGTAGGATTTTATGGACGGATGAGCCACCTAAAGGGCCCTACATTCAACCCATAATTTTTTAAAATTTCAAAAATAGTTAAAACTAATAAACCCTTTATCATTTATTTTATAGAAATTCATCGAACTATAACACATGAATTTAAAGTACATCAACAACCTGTAAATTATGATTATAATGCCAAGGAAGTCAAATTTGTCTTCACTCTTTATCTTGAATTCCCTTTATTCTACTTCTACCTGCTATACCCACATATTTCATGCCCTCATAGGCCTCCTTCCCTTCTCTTTTATTCTTCTACATGCCCTTATTCATCCCACCAATTTCTCCCCTTTACTTGGGAGACAAATAATGACTAAAACAATGCATGCCATGAATAACTCAACAGAACTCAACAAAGCTATAGTTTGCCACCATTTTCTCATGTAAATAACCTCCAATTATCATAATGGTTTTGTTAAAAATGATTTTTAACTTGATTCAATGATATATTAGAAACCTTAATCATCTCAAACCTTCCCCATGATAATTAAAATAATCATTATATAATCCTTCATAATATGCACATGTTTTGAACCCGATAAATGTCTAAGCATGTCAACTTTTTAAAAGTATTCAAAATTATAATACCATGCAATATCAACTAAATGAAAAATATACATAATATAATGACCATATGATAAGGTAAATATATCATATGACTTTAAAATACCATCGACAATGTTACCAATTCATCCAAAAATCAGACACAATGAAATCTATGTAATCATTAAATAATGATTTTATCTTTATTACTTTCCATAGTATTTTGTTTATTGTTTAAGCACTAATCTTAAGTTAATAAAATTAATTTCATTTTATCATGCTGAATTAGGGTCCTTTTTTAATGCTTACAAGGAATTATAATTCATTTATGTATTATTATAGGTTTATGCAACTATTATAAATGACAATAAAAACCCTATAAATATAAGTAGTCACTTAACAAACTATCTAAGATAATTAATATAATATGTCTATTAATAAAACAAAAAATCCAAATAAAACATTGTTAATATGAACATTCAACTATGAAAAATATAGTAGTAAGTCACAATATGATATGGACAAATTTATTCAAATAACTAAAAAATAACATCCATAACTATTAATGCATTACAAAACTATATTAATGAAATTATGCAATAAAACAATATGTTCATAGAATAGAAATAAGATCACATCAGACATATATAATAGAAATAAAAACATACTATGGCTATCTAACTCAAACAATAATCACAAAACATGTTAATCTATTATGTTGTCTGTGTGGGTTTTCATTTTTTCTCTTTGTCATCCCCTAATGCCTCCATCACACCATATTCTCCAATGATGCCCTCCCACCATCATACTCTAAGGAATGGATCTATCTTGCATCTACCTCAAAATAATGAAGGTAGTTAGCCTGAAACATTATGAAATCAATAAAATGCTACTATATAAACTAATAAACATGATCATAATGTACATAATATAAAAGTACAAACATATCATAAAAAATCAATCATGTAAATTAAGCAACATATAATTTTCCCATAATCATCATATGACATAAAGTTTAATCAACCAAAAGTTAGTCAAATAACAACCATAATAATCCATAGATCAACCAAGTTGTTAGGCTTAGAGAGAAATTAGGATGTGATAACATGAGATGGATCAACTGCATAATTATTAATAATAAGACACATGAAAAATGTTATGAATCTGATCTAGTGTTGGTGGAAAAGTAAGTCTATATTACATAGGGTTAATAACTTCTAGAACCTTTAAAGTTCCTACATAAATGGGTGATAATTTGGCTGATTTACCAAATTTTATTGAGTTATTTTGTGTTTTAACACACAATAAAACTTTTTTTCCAACTAAGAACTGCCTTGCTATTATTTTCAAGTCAACAAATATTTTGTGCATGTCATTAGCTTCAACCTTTATTTTTTTGATTAGTTTCACCCACTCTACTATTTTAACAAGTAATTTAAGAAAAATACTACCCTATCTTCTAATATATCCTAACTAATAGGTGTTATACATTTTATACCATATAAAGCCTCAAATGGTGTTATTTTCAAGGTTAAATGGAAAGAGTTATTTTAAGCATACTCAGCTAATGTAAGGTATACTTCCCACTTATATTTCTAGTCCATATAATACATCCTAAAAAAATATTATAAAACATGATTTAGCTTTCTTGTTTGCCTTTTTTATTCTAGATGATAGGTTATGCTAAAAATTAATTGAGTTTCCAAGGTTGCATTAAGGGTTTTTTAAAACCTAGAATTTATAAGAGGGTATCTATCAAGGATTATGTGATCAGTTTGTGATTTGAAATTATTAATTTATAGTAACTTTATAAACATTTGAATCATTTAAATTCACTTTATATAATATGTTATTGTCCATGTCTTGGTAAATCGAAACTAGCATTGTTTATGGTAGCAATATTAATCATAGATATCTAAAGTACTGATTTAATATTTGGTATAATATGGATTTTTTATAAAGGATTCATTACAATATTATCATTTTAATTGATTATCATAGCTTATTTACTTGGTAGCAAAGTGGTGATGGTTGTTTCACATTAGGATGTGGTCATTTAGTGAGGTGATGGTTGCCATTGTTTATTTAAATAAAGTCATTTGGAAATGTTAAAACATTGATTTAATAATATCTCAAGGAACATAAATCATATTGCATATAGATTTGGGTGTTTTTAAATCTTTTATTTGAAGGTGATTGAAATTAATGCTAAGGTGGTGGAGGATGTTGTAATTATATGTGATAATATTGGTTTTTATTAAGTTTTCCCTACCTCATTTTGAATTCTCAGTAGTATAAAAGTTAGTATTTTTTTTGGTAGAGTTCTAATCATTTTATGGAATGTTTTTTTTTATTTGGTGGGTGAAGTTTTTAGCATCATACACTATCCAATAACTTGGTGGAAACATCACTTAAACTGCATTAATGATCATTTTGGTAACTGCCTCACCATAAAACACTTGTTTTTGTTATTCAAGAACCATTTATGTAAGGCTTGATATGGAAGGGAAGCTTTGCAATTTTTTGGTTGAATAGAACAAGGAGATTTTGTTCATATATAATCATTTCATTTTTTGTACATAGTTTTTAGGTATGCAAACCAATTCTTGTTGGTTGTTTATCACCAATGAATGTAGTTTCAAGAAATAAAAGTCATGTTTTGGCATTAATTTGTGCATATTAAACATATTTCCTATACATGATTATATAATTTGAAGTTGATAAAGAGCCTTCAAAGCGTATGCACAAGATGAGTAGCTTACATACATTAAGTTGATTTGTAGATGATTTTTTAAATGGCACATATTATTGTGGTTTTTTTGTGGATAAAATAGGTTAACTATTATATTTGCTTACATATATGCATTTTATTTTGCATTTGGTATTCTCTAGAAGCTATTGAAAGTTGTATGTATAACCTTCATATGGTCATGGGTTTTTTAAATTGTTTATATGTTGCAATATTGGTAAATATCCTTGAGAATAATTTATTTCAAATCATAATTACTCACCC
The DNA here is from genome assembly GCA_037957365.1 of Torreya grandis. NCBI lineage: Eukaryota > Viridiplantae > Streptophyta > Pinopsida > Cupressales > Taxaceae > Torreya > Torreya grandis. The sequence continues at coordinate 253,983 of JARHVA010007817.1, forward strand.
TATTTTGATTTTTTCATGTCATATAAATCATGAATATTAGATATACTTTATGCATGAATTCATATTTTCATTTAGAGAAATTTCATATTTTTTATATGAAGGTAATATGGGGTTTTATAATTGCATGTTCTAAGTATTCATTGGTTGAAATACATGTTTTGAACTGTGTTTCATTAAAATCTTACTACATGAGGTTTTATATAGAAATACTAACATTGCATGCTTTTATTTAGCAGAATATAGTGGGTTTGAGTTTTTTTAGAAAGTAAGTTTGTTTTCAGTTGCTTGATATGGCATAAAAAAGTGGTTTTGAGTTGATGATTTGGTATATTTATATTCAGAGTTGTATCAGTATGGAAGAATATAAGTAAGGTTTTCAAGGTATATAGAGTTGTTTATGGTTGAGTCTTTGCTTAAGGTTTTGGTGTAATAAAAACAAATATGAAATTCATTCTTTTTAATTGCAGTTGAATTTGAGGGTTTGTTAATATTAAAAAAGATAGTTTTTGAAAATTTACATATAAATTTTATAGTGTTTGTAAGGAATAAGTGAAACTTTTGTTTATTTCAAAATTATTTTCAATATGGAAAGATATATGAAGAGTTATTAGGGTTTGATATTTTATTTATCAATTAATTACCTACATGGGTTTAGATTAGTTTTTTGGTAAACTCTATCATAAAAAATATTCTTGTTGCATGCATTTATATTTTGGAAGGTTATCGATGTACAAAAAGATGATATTTTCTGAATGTTTACTTGGAAGTTTATAGTCACTTGTTAATTAATTTTTAAAAAAAGTTATTCATTTTGAATGCTTGCATGCTTGAAAGTATGAAAATTAACATAAGTGATCTCTGTAGAAATGATTGTATCTCGTTGACAAAATTTAGTAATTATTTAGTTTTGATTCACTACATATGGAAATTGTGTGAACTATGAGAACCCTTCTATTTCCATAACCAACATTTTGTTGAAGTATGTTGATATTGGGAAATGTGTCTATTTTGGAATCATTTAAAACTTATATTTATTTGTAAATAAATAACATAATGATAGTGAATAAATGAGTATTATGAAAGCATTTTATTTTTCATTTGAAGATATTTGTGATTGCATATACTTTTGATATTAAATTCTTGTTTTAATTTATTAAAAATTTATAAAAGTCTAGGTAGACCCCAAATTATAATAATTATGGAAGGAACATTTTGGGTAGAGATAGTGCACAAAAAGGAAATGGTATTCCTTAATGGAATAGGCATCATGAGATGAAATTTTGTGGTTATAGGGTTGCCAACACTTTCCCCATGCCATTTCACAATAGAACTCATGTATCTATACATTTTGATGTGAATTATCCTACCTTATAAAATTATTGGATAATATCCCATCTTCATTTATTAGTCTATATGGTAATGTCTCTGATAGAGGTTTGAGACATTTATTTTGGATATATCATCCTTTTGGATGAGTTACTCCAAGTGAATCTTCTCAACATATGCATATTTTTATTGATTCAATATGTAACAATCCCCATGTATTTGATCATATTGATTTATTCCTTGATATTTACCTAAACCTTCGTAATCCAAATCCATATTTGGATATGATTAGTAGATCCACTTCACATGTACCTGAAAAACCTATTTATTATAGCAATAAATGTGTTGGAAGCCCTATGATTTAGCCTCTAATAATAGTTATACTTAAGAATGTCAAACTTAAAAGTTGATAATGACTATGGAAGTAAAAAAGTAGTTGAATTACCTACTACATCATTAGCATACACATAATAATAGAAAGATAATGGAACCCCACTCATTGATCTTATCTCTCACAATGATTTTGACTAAGTTCTTATTTTATAGTGTTTATATTTGGCTCAGTTGTTCATAATTTTGTTGTCATGTGGTTATAGTTTGTTCATCAATACTTCTCAATTTTTAAAGTCTTTAGATGGATGCACTTTTGATAATATTCTAGATTTGATGGCATGGTAGTTTTTAACATCTTTTGATCAGTTTCAAGTTTGACAATGAAATAGGTATGTTCATTCAATATTAAATGGTTTATATGATTTGAATTTGATCATATGATGTTTTTTGATAAATGTTATGTTTATATTTTATAATTTTAATATGTTTAGATCATTTGACATTGGCATTTATTGATTATTGATTATATGTATAGTTAGATTATTGTCTAAGATTTGTTTAATAAGTCAAAGGGCCCCACCCATTAGAGATTGTGAGTTGGTATATATTATTTGATTTAATCTCTTAGAATTATTTTTAAGTTAAAAATATAAAGTTATAAATTTATAACTTATAAATTAAATTAATTATAAAGTAATTGAAATTTTAAAGTTAATTAACTTTATAACTATAACTAACTAAAGCTAGTTATCATTTAACTCATAACTATCTCAAGGAGAGTTTATTTTTAAGGAGATTGAAGATACACAAAAAGGAGAGAAACAAATAGGTATTAATAGATCTTTTAGTTTCAAAAATTTCCATCTCTCTTCTTCTGTGCAAGAATCTATGAGATTGAATAATCATTTATAGATAGACCTAACAATTATTTTTTTGATGGTGAAGTAATTTGCTTGAATAATGCAGGTATATCTAGATTTATTTATTTAATCATAATCAATTATATTAATGTTATCAAATATTAATTTAATTGATGATTATAGATATGTAGTCATATGCATAGAACTTCATGTATTTTACCTAAATAATGATGGATACCTCACATTTTACAATAGATTATTAATATATCGATTGTATATTGATTTTAATTTGAGGATTATGTTTGTAATTATACTTAGCTAATTGGTTTCTAAATAAAATTTATCATCTTCATATTCCATAAGATGACTCTTTTATAGTCTCACACTTCATTTCTTATTTGTTCAATTTAGATTTTTGTTCTATTTTTAGATAAGAGTCATTTCATTTTCTTATTTCAGTTTAGTGTTATTTATTTGAATTTATTTTTTATTCTAATTAGTGTTATAAAATAATCATTTATTTATTTTAGATTCCTTTTATATTTTATAGTTTTAATTACTATTTCATTAGTTTAATTTCATTTTTTTATTATTAATTTTATTTAATTAGTTAGTGATTAAATCATCTATTTATTGATTTCTATATTATCTTTCTTAGATCCTAATTAGTCTTAGATTTATTATTGATGTTTTATTTATTATTTTCATTTTATTATCTTGTTGCTCTTTCATTTTTATTAAGTGTTGACTACCAAAATTATTTAAGTGCCAAATAAGCACGTGCTTGTATGCTTAAAGTGAGTTTAGTGCCACTAACCAAGAGGTGCACGCAACCCAAAACACATAAATTACATGTGCACCTTAAATAAATTTACATAAAATTATGTGTTAGCTATTATAACTGTGTCAATGTTTGCTACACAACAAAATGGTAGGACCTAGGGAAAATTAACTGCATGGACACAAGAACCACATATGGAATTTTAAATAAAGTGATAGGAGGATTGGATGGATACAAATACTAACACATAGTTATAGTGGTACAATAGGGGATAGCATGGTAGTTGGCCTTAGGCTAAGTTGGAATTTAAAATATGGATTAGGCATAAATTTTGAATACTAGTATATTCCTAGTGAGAAAAAAGAAATAAAAGTATACCAATTGAAAATAAAGAGAAAGATCACTAGAAAGGAGGAATGGGGTGAGTAAAAGGAGAAAGGGAAGTCAAGAGTTAGGAAAAGAGGATCAAAGAAGAACATAACAAAGGACAAAGTAACCAAATAAAATAAGGGTGGATGAACATGAGCCAACTTAGGATTAGAGAATCTAGGTCATTAGATTGAGATTTGTACACTTTAACTATCTATACCCTATAGAATTTAAGCTCAATGTAATTATTTTTATTGATTAATAAAGTTATTTCTTGTAGATTTGGGTTTATAAGGCTACTATCTAAATGATGTTGGGTAATTTGGTTTAAGCAATATTATTTAAAGTATATATCTAATGCAACACTCCCCCTTGATACTCTTCCATTTAAGGTAATTGTTGACCTCTAATGTTTCTCTCCAAGTACTCTCAAATGCTCCATTAAATACTAGATGAATCCCCACCATACATAATTATCCCTAACCTATTTTAGATCCTCTCTTTCCATTCCTCTAGTGAGTATGGGGGGCTCATTCTTTACATTATATGCAATCATAAGGGATATTATAATAGGAAATCAATGATTATGGATGTGTCCATACGTGACTAGATGCCCAATATTTGGGTTCCAATATCAACATAGGTTGCATTTTTTTGGAATAGTGGTTGGAAGAAAGTGTCTTTGAAGAGTGTTTGGACAATTAGTCGATCCATCTCACATAAGTGAATTGAGAGGATACTTAGTTTAAGTATGACTTAAGGAGTGGTATTAAAAACCTCAAGATGGAAGGCCAAAGTATCCATGAGCACAGAAGGTACCTATATGATGATAATTGACAATGAGTAATGGTTAGAATGGATCATAGGGAAAGGAGAGAGTCTAACTCAAGATATTCCATGATGACCTATAACATTAATTAAAGGCATGAGGAGGAATATTACAAAAAATAATTACACTTTAGTGATGGAGAGGATATTGGAATAAAAATGACTAGGGGGGTGAGTCAATCTTTAAAAAACTTTCATATCAATTTCACTTAAGAAATCATGAACCATTCAAATAAACATATAGATATAACATGCATAAACACATATCCTCATAAGCATGGAACACAAGAACACATCACATATGTGGGAAACCCTCAAGGGAAAAAAAAACCACTAATATATACAAATGGACTATAGTCCTATAAGATAAAAACCAAATTTAGTAAAGCACCAACTTCATATGGAACACCAACCCCAACTAGATAAGCACCAACTCAACTTAGCTTTAGAAAGAACCAAATTGAAATGAGGAACCAACCCCATAAATGACTTAGAACCAGTTCAACCACTTGATTGATTTTATCACCTTTAGGACACCTTATTTCTCATCCAAATGATGATGACCACCTCTTTATCTCTTCACACACTCAGTTCTCTCAAATTGCTTTCTAGGTCTCTTCACTCAATCAAGTATCTTCAAGATTGATTAGGTCATATGAAATTGATCCTCATACATAAAACCTATATAAAATATTTATCACTAATAATATACTCACCTATAATGGCATACAATACCTCCTTTTTCTCACCAATATATTATTTTATTTTCTTGTACTCTAGACTCACACAAATAAGCCTAAAACTGCCTTGTATTTATACAAGCCTCTTGCACATTTACTTCTTAGTTGGATAAACACCCTTATCCTCTCATTTTATACATGTAATAAATATTAGGACATATAATAAACATGAATGAAATGTCCTCTAAGTCCCTTTAGGTCTAACATACCTCACTTAGGTCTTATTTCATCTTTAGGTCTCATGGAGACTTAATTCCATTAGGTCTACTTTAAGACACATTAAAATTTGCCTTCCTTGAAACACTTTAAGAATAAACACATGGAATTAACATAACACTTTTCAATTCTAACTACCACTTGAACTCCTTCTCAAAATGTTGTTCACAATAGGCCTTCATACATACCAAAAGTTTGTCTAGAACAACTAAAGCATAAACACATTTTTGTCACATAATAATGACAATAAATCACATTAATACAAACTAAATTACCTTATAAACATAAAAAAATTATTTATAATTCAAAACTCATGGAAAAAGGACCAAACCCTTCTCTATAAAAAGCCCACTCAAAACTACTAGAACAATCCAAAACCTAGTCATGAATAACTTGATCTTCAATACCTGAAAGAACACTTCCCATTATCACTGATAGTTTTATAATATCCTTTTACACACACACACACACACACACACATATATATATATATAATACAAATTTCACAATTTTTAATGTCAATTACTAGTTTTACAGATCAATCTTTTGTCTTTACTACACACAGTCAAATCAAAACCAATCAAGCCATTTTAGCTTCAACATTTCAATGACTTTCACTAAATCTAAAACCTTATTAAAAGAATGTATATGAAATAAAAATACCAAAAAACATCACCATGTTCATTATATAATCCCACTTAGGGAATATATCCTCAAACTCATCATTTCAACTTGTTTACCTAGAACTACCAGTTTGCCTTAAGGCACATTCATGGTGATAATGACCTTCAACACATGTATAGATATTTTAAATGAATTATGATGCATTTAGATGATACTATGATATAATTAGACCAATATAAAGTATAAATATAATATGTTTAAGTGGAAATATTGGTCTTATAGACCAATCCCATAACCTCACTGTACAAAGACCTCACTAAGCCAAACAAGTCAACTTATGAGAAACATTTTCACTATAACCACTGACTTTAAAAACTTTTAAAAAACATTAACATGTATTAAAATTCATTAAAAAAACCTCCATTTATTTACATTCATCCTTATTCTATGATAACACATTCCTAAACATATTTTCATTGTTGCTTGGGTTTCTCACTGTTTCCACCATTAGGCCTGTTAGAGACTAGCTAACTTGGATGACCAATTTAGCATGCATAAGTGATATAATTTTTTTAAAAACCTTCATGGACACAAATTAAAATTATCAAACTTTATCCTCCATATATTTATCAACTTTAACTATTATAACAAATCTATAACAAATAAGGCCTTTTCTATAGGGTCCACTCACTCACCTGAAGACTCAATCACACTTGGAGATGATTGGGAGAGTTTAATACAAACTAAAATAACTAAACTATCCATACCAATCTATTATGATAACTTTATAATAAATTATTTCATATCAGGTCACTATTAGGTTTCTAGGTTTAAATTATCTTCTGTTAGGTTGTGGAGCTAAAAGCTTCACAGGTATGCAAACATGGAGGAGGTAGCTGAGTCTCACAACAACTGACGTCAATCAAGCCAACCGACGTCAGTCATGGGTAGACCGGAAGCTACCGACATTGGTCAAGAATAGGCTGATGTCAGCCATCTCTAGACAGATAGTGACCAATGTCAGTCGCCTGTGTAGTTCCAGAACTGTTAGTTACACAAACAGTTTGTTTAATGAATAGGTTGTTTGCATGTAAAGACTAATTTTAGTCTTGGAGCTGCGTTTCTAATTATTGTAATTGGAAAGTCTACTTATTTTTTGTATGGGATCTATATAATAGACTCATGGGGCTGTATTGTAATTTTTAGAATTAGAAGGGTTCTATCCAAGGGAGAATCATAAAGACTTGGTGAGGCAAGGACAAGGGTTCTTTCGGGTGTGTAAGATCTAGGTCGGTAGGTGTGCAAGGCCAGGTTGATCTACGGTATAGCAAGATCAAGTGAGATCTACATGGTAAGTAAAATCTAGGTTTATAGGTGTGCAAAACTAGGTTGATCTACAAGTGTGCAAGATCAGGTGAGATCTACTTGGAGTACGTGGTGTACTCAGACTTAGAGTATGTGTGTGTACTCGGTGGTACTGGCAGTGTTGATACTAACTGGTTGAAACAACAACTCTATGTTTGAGTTGATTTTGTTTGTAATTGAGAGAGATAACTCTTGAGGGAAGATTATTGGTACACCCAAGAGGTGTGGGAAGAGTGTGATCTCTTTATTGTATTTCCTTTTGGAAGAGTATTAATACAAGTGTGTATTGCCTCTCAAATTTTGTGTATGTTTCTGAATTCTAGTTACTTATCATTCTAGTTAAATTTCATGTTTAGTTGCTTATACAAAGGTAATCAAGTGTGCTCTTAGTGAGCAGGGATCCTGACAATTGGTATCAGAGCTTGGTTAGGTACACTAACAAGTGGTCAGAGCTTGTTAAGTGTTTGTTGATTACAGGTCACTCTCAAGGGTTTCTGATTGAGTGGGAGTATAGCAATGGTAGAAGAAAGTACACTAAGAATGGAGGAACTCAATAGGAAGAATTTTCAATTACTAAATTATGGAAAGAAAGAGAAGGTAAAGAAAGATTGTTGGTTGGTAGAAGATTAGCATGAATAAAATGAAGAAGCAGATGCTGCAGGGATTGTTACACGGGTTGCTCTTGTATGTTCCTTGGATAAACTAGAATCTTGGATTATAGATTCTATTGCATCTTTCCATGCAGCCCCAAATAGAGTATTTTTCCATGATTATGTGTGTGGAGACTTTAGAAATATTTATTTAGGGGTTGGTGAGCCTTATCAAATTGTTGGCAAAGGGGAAGTGCGACTGAAATTGCAGGCAGGCAACACATGGGTGTTGAAGAATGTCATGCAAGTCCCAGTCTTGAAGAGGAATCTAATTTCTTCAGGAAAGTTAGGTGATGAGGGATGCATATTAACTCTCATAGTGGATGAACTTGAATTAGCATGTGGTAAGAAAGTAGGTATTCTTTATCTATCTACTTGTATTACTGATTTACCTTTTATTGCAAAGATGTGGCTTTGTAGGCTTGGTCACATGAGTAAGAAGGGGATGCATGTTCTTAAGAGGAGGTCAGATGTCTTTGACAAACTTAAGAATTGGAAAGCCTTGGTTTTCATGGAGGAGATGATGGACAGAGATCAATCATAGGGGTTGAATAATTCTGAGCAGGGTAGTTTGGACAAGGTTTTGATCTAAAGTGAGCTCGCAAGTAAAAAGTCATCACTCATAGGAAAACACAGTTACTGACATCAGTCAAGTGGAACTGACATCAAATAGGTAATTACCGACATCGATCATGTGTAGACCAGAGTCAGTGGTGTCAGGCAGGTGGAGACTGACATCGATCAGGGAATCAATGTTAGTGACTAGGTGGACATTGACGTCAGTCAGGGAACTGGCATTAGCAATTAGGTGGATTTGACATCGATTAAGTGTCGACCAGGGTCGACTAGAGAATGGATTTTGGGTAGACAACAAGTTATCAAGGAGTCTCAAATGCCCATATGGATGATTGAAAGGGTAAGTAAGCCTCAAATTTGTTATTTGCCTTATTTATACTACTTGAAATTGTTGCTCACTGATGGTCAAGAACTAGGAAGTTTTAAAGAAGCAGAGTAGGTAGAATCCAGGAAATAGTGGGAGCATGGCATGAATGAGGAATTTGATTCCTTAGAAGAGAACCAAATGGGAGTTTTGGTAGAGTTTCCAGCTGGTATGAAAGCACTAAAAGATGAACGGATTCCCAGGTTAAAGAAGAGAGAGAATGGACACGTGAGATGGAAGGCCAGGTCATATGGTCTTATGCAAGCTCCAGGATAGTGGTACAGGTTTGATAGGTGTATGACAAAGCATGGCTTTAGTTAATGTCATTGTAACCATTGTGTTTATTTTACCAGGGTGGATAATGGTCATGACATTATCCTGTTACTATATGTAGTGTATATGCTTGATGCAGGGTCACACATGCAGGGTTTTGCTGAGCTAAGGGTAAAATTAGTTCAGTGGTGTGCCAGGAAGGATTTAGGAGGAGCAAAAATCCTTCGCATGAGTATTCCTAGATACAGGGAAGATCATAGGTTGATGTTGTCTCAAGATGATTGTGTGAATAAGGTAGTGGCGAGGTTTAATATGTAGGATGCAGAACCGGTTAGCACACCTATGGATGGATAGTTCACAGAACAGTGTCCCAATTCACATGATGAGGTTAAGTACATGTGTACTAGACCTGATATTTCCCCAGTAGTGGGAGTTTTTAGTGAGTTTGTGGCCAATCTAAGAAAGAAGCACTGGAAAGTAGTTCAATGGATTCTCAGGTATCTGAGAGGGACCATCAATAGGTACACATGCGATGCAGGGTCAGGGACTTCTCTACATGGGTATGTAGATTCAAATGTGGCAGGGGACTTGGATGATAGGAGTAGCACCATAAGATGTGTGGTGGTTGGTCTTCAAGACTAAACTTGAAGAGGGATACAAGCTAGGAAACAAAATTAGATGATGTATAGGTATAGGTACAAGTGCAGCTATTTATCTCCAAGTGGGAGATTGTTAGGTTGTGGAGCTAAAAGCTTCACAGGAATGCAAACATGGAGGAGGTAGCTGAGTGTCATAGCAATCAATGTCGGTCAAGCCAATTGACGTCAGTCATGGGTAGACCGAAAGCTACCGACATCGATCAAGAATTGGCTGATGTCAGTCATCTCTAGATAGATAGTGACCGATGTCGGTCACCTGTGTGGTTCCAAAACTGTTAGTTACATGAATAGTATGTTTTATGAACTAGTTGTTTGCATGTAAAGACTAATTTTAGTCTTGGAGCTATGTTTCTAATTATTGTAATAAAAAATTCTAATTATTGTTTGTATGGGATCTATATAATAGACTCATGGGGATGTATTATAATTTGTAGAATCAGAAGGGTTCTATCCAAGGGAGAATCATAAGGACTTGGTGAGGCAAGGACAAGGGTTCTTCTAGGTGTGTAAGATCTAGGTTGGTAGGGGTGCAAGGCCAGGTTGATCTATGGTATAGTAATATTAGGTGAGATCTACATGGTAAGTAAGATCTAGGTTTGTAGGTGTGAAAAACCAGGTTGATTTGTAGGTGTGCAAGATCAAGTGAGATCTACTTGGAGTACATGGTGTACTCAGACTTAGAGTATGTGTGTGTACTCAGTGGTATTGGTAGTGTTGATACTGACTGGTTGAAACAACAACTATGTGTTTGAGTTGATTTTGTTTGTAATTGAGAGAGATAACTCTTGAGGGAAGATTAATGGTACGCCCAAGAGGTGTGGGAAGAGTGTGATCTCTTTATTGTATTTCCTTTTGGAAGAGTATTAATACAAGTGTGTATTGCCTCTCAAATTCTATGTATATTTTTGAATTCTAGTTACTTATCATTCTGGTTAAATTCCGTGTTTAGTTGCTTATACAAAGGTAATCAAGTGTGCTCTTAGTGAGCAGGGATCCTGACATCTTCCACTATTAGCAATCATTCATAATGCTTAATACCTCATTATAGAAAATAATAATTGTAATTATGATCTAGGACCCTTCCCCATATACCATGAATAGCTCATGTTCCCATGTAGAGGTTACACATGCCAATGAACACTTGAATGTCCTTCTCGAGTTGAGAATCCTTCATTTTATGTACTCAAGAGATCTAAAAATCACTTTTCATAAATTTTATTGAAAAACATGACCTAAAATTTTTTGAACATGCTTGAAAAATCATATAATACATTTTTACATGCTCAAATTCTCACACTTGCATTTGAAATTGATCCCAATACCCCACTAGGCAATACTCTCTCTCTTTGCTTGCTTAGACCTTGACCTGAAAACCACATTAGGCCTTGAGATTGACCTTAAATAATATTTAAATGTACTATAAACCTATATAAAATAATAAATAAACTTAATAAATTATTAAAAACTTTCATACATTTTTCAAATTCCTTGGCAACATATCATGATACTTCATTAGGCCAGACAGGGTCTAGAAATGGTCTAGGTGTAGACTAGGTATGTAGGTCCTACCCTTGTAGGCTTACCTTAAGACTAAAACAAGTGATCTAATGCCTAAAATACATGTTAAATAAACCTCATAAATCCTCTTATGCCTATGTCATCCATCTCACTAAGCCACCATACTCAAACCTTCTCACTAGGACTTTACATGTTATGACTAGTGCCATGACTAGGATTCTCAAGCACTTGAAGCCTAAAAGATGATATTAAAACACTCTTTAATGATTATACACCTTTATAAAATTCCTTACATTCTCATGAAATAATGTCATACCTCTGCACATACCTCTTCATTCCTATAATGCACATGATTATTATATGAATATGCTTATTATGACTAAATTTCTCAAAACACCTTGTACTCAAGGAATAGTACTCAAACATGCTTACCTCAATGATATTATTAATAAAAAAAATTCATAAAAAAAATTAAACCACTGAAACAACTTTGAAAAAAACCAATATAGGAATCATTAGGTTACCTTCTTATCACATGGCTTCCTTGTCACATCAAGCACACAAGCTCATATCTCACAAACCACTCACCATGCATCTTTACTAGATGCACTTTGACATAAATGACATAAAACTTGAAATAAAATGACATAAACCTTGAAATCAATTAAAAAAACTCTCAATAAATCCCCCTTTATCATTGATGTCAAAACATTCTTCAATTTGATCACTCTCATCTCCCCCAATCTAGTTAATCTACCTTCTTGAACTTTTTCCCCCTTTGACATTAATGAAAAAGGGTCATACATACTAAAAAAAATGAAACCACTCATTCTTTAAAAAAAATATAAATCTAGATAATATGAATCATTATAGGAACATGCTCCCCCTTACTTCATGCATACCTCTTTCAAATGAACTCAGACTACAATACCCCTTCTCAACACAAACCAAGATTAGTTACAAACCTGAATATATTCCCCTCAAACTAAGCATACACCATAGTTATACTAACTAAAGAGTGTCTCCATGAAGACTAATGGAGTCACTCTTTTCATAGGGACCTGAAACAACATAATATCAGGAGATTCATAGATCTCTATGTTATCATAATATTGAATATCCTTTAGTATCCTTTTAGGCTTGACCTCTTCATTAGTTGTTTGATCATCAATATTAGCTAACAACAAACATTACTAAATTTAATTCACATTTTAAGTGTGTTTTATAATATAAAATAGTTCATTTGAGATTATAGACTAATCATGACTTACTTTTATTATCTTTGGTTTACACACATTCATCTACCTTTTCTTTTGCACTCTAGGAGCTTTAACCCTCTTGTTTTGACTTGATGACATTCTTACTCTATTAGGGAAAAATCTTGCAATGTGTCCCACACTATGAAAACTATAGAAAACAACCTTATACATACCTCTTGATTGATGATTCTTTTCATAATCCCATGTATATTCATTTTTAGAGGCTCTTCTACACTCAATCTTGCTATATGACCAAATTAATTACATGCATAATAGTAACCATTAAATGAATTAGAATATATAATATCATTAGGATGTATGATATATCTTTTTATGTTAACCTTCTTGTCTTCATTATCTTTCTCCTTGACTTGATCTACCTTCTTTTGGTCTTCTTTAAAACCAAGACCTATCTTATCACTTGCAAATTTATGACTACTCAAGATGTTATCCAGAGCATCAGTACTTTTTTTAAACTTAAAAAAGGTCTTTAAATTTTCATATGATTGATAAAACTTAGATTTCAAAGATTCTAATTTAATTCCATACCTTGTGCATTCTTCCTCTTTAGCCTTTAGGCTTGTAGTGACTATCTCCATCTTTGGTTAAATTTTATTAATGATCTCATCATACTCCTTGGATGTGTTACTCAATATCTCCTCAAACAAACCAATGTGCTCTTCATAGTCCTTAATTAATGATCTCAGTTTGTGATTTTTATTTATTTTAAACTTCAACTCCTCTAGAACACTCACTAATTTTGTGTCAAGGTTTAGTTCCACTTCTTCTTCATCTAATTCTTCATCAACCATAAGGCCTTTCCCATTTGAGCAACCCTCATTATCTATTTCCATAGCCATGAATAAGGTTTCATTATTATCATGTTTAGGTTCACTATTTCCATCATCACTATCATATGTGCTTGTGTCATTTACATCATATGATTTATCTTATTTGGTATAGAAACTTCTCTTATTATTTAATGACCCTTTCCTACCTTCATATGTCCTAAACTCCTTATTTTTGTTAGAGTTATAGACATTCTTATCATCTTCGTGATGTTCATGTTTTTCATAATGCTCAACCTTATACTTATTAGGACACTTAGATGTAAAGTGACCAATCTTACCATATTTGAAACATTTAAAGGGAAACTTACCCTTACACTTACCATATCCAAACCTCAACTTCCTACCAAACATGGCTACTAGTTTATTATCACATCTGAACATACCTTATCCTTGACCTTCTTAGATTTTGAATTTTTCTCAAATTTGAAAGTTGTTTCCTTCTTGGGAGGTATTCTTTAATTTATTCTCATCTCATAGGTAGTCAAGATACCATGAATCCCATCCATCTCTAGCTTGTCCAAATATTGTATTTCTTCTATTCCAAACACCTTAGAGTCAAACTTAGGAGTTAGAGATCTCAACACCTTTTCAAAAATTATAAACTCTTTCACTTGTTTTCCAAATCCTCTAATGACATTAATAAATTCATTAACTTTCAACAATTAAGATTCAATGGTTTCATCTTCATATTTTTAAACTATCTCCAATGGGTCTGCAACTTGGCCATCTTCACCTTAGTGTTTCCTTCATATATAGTCTTCAATTTGTTCCATATCACCTTAGATGACTCATAGTGCATCACCTTCACAAAATATACATATAATATGCCACAAAGAATGGCATTCATTGCCTTAGAATTGTTCTCACTTTCCTTCTTGTATGTTGCATCAGTTGGTGGTGTAGTAGGTGAAGTGTATCTATCCATAAATGACTGCCATATGTCATGGCCCATTGACATTAGATATGTACTCATTATGATGCTCTAAAAATCATAATTAGTTTCATTAAATAATGGAGCTTTACTATTAGAGAAACCACCTTGATATTTATGACTAACCATCCTTGTTCTAAGATCTCTTTTAGGCTATTAGGCCTACTTTAAAGGTCCTACTACGATACAAATTATTAGAAGCAAAATGAATGAGAGGTGAGGGTGAATAAATATTTTAAAAAATTTCATATCAATTTCATTTAATCAATTGTGAACCATTGAAATAAATATATAGATCTAACATGCATAAACACCTATCCTCATAAGCATTGAACACATCACATATGTGGGAAACTCTCAAGGGGAAGAAAACCCACTGATATCTATAAATAGACTATAGTCCTATGAGATAAACACCAAATTTAGTGAATCACCAACTTCACATGGAGCATTAACTCCAACTATCTAATCACCAACTCAGCTAGGCTTTAGAAGAACTAACTTGCAAGGAGTCATCAACCCCTTAGATGACTCAGTACTAACTCAACCACCTGATTGCTTTGATCACCTTCAGAATATCTTGTTGATCAACCAAATAATGATGACCACCTCTTTATCTCTTCACACTCTTATCCCTCTCAAACTTCCCTTTAGGTCTCTTTATCGAAGGATTTGCCAAGGTCCAAATAACGAGGATGCACGAGTCATGGTTGCACGAGATGAAGTAAGTGAATACCACAAAATGTTAAAGTAAATGAAATCAAACAAGAGACAATTGCATAGACAATTTAGAGAAAATCCAATATTACATTAACATAAGATGGCCAAAGTGAAGAATACATATAGGAGAGCACGTAAGTAACTCCTCCACAAAAGGTGGTCAAGGAACCCCAATAATAGACTGTAACTCCTCCATGAAAGGTGGTGACAGGGTGCTAAGAATAGAGAAGTAACTCCCATACCTAGAATAACTAGTCAAAGGAGTTACTTATGACACCTATGACACACATCTCCACATAAGCTAGCCTATCCCACGAATGTAAGAAAACTCCATGTATGCACAAATATATAATTTCCCTAATTAAATAATAGGGAAAAATAAAAAACCTACACTAAACCCCCCCATAAGCGCAGCTTAGGTGGGTAGTGTGGAAATATAAAATGGGTCCTGACAACTAGGCCTAATGAGGTACCCATGTACAAATGCAATCTCCCATAAGATAGAGAAAAGGAGAAAACCCATAGGAAAAAACTCCCCCCCCCAAAAGAGAGACATAAAAGAAATGAAGAGGCTAAAAGGCCCTCCTAAAGATGATGCTGCTGCAAATGTAGACTGTAGCCCAAAAAGAGCTCGTAGATGAATGAACTTGCTCTCAGTGAAAGGTTTGGTGAAGATGTATACAACCTGCTCTGAAGACTAGCAAAAGATTAAGTCAATGACTTGACTATGAATAAGATCCCAAATAAAATGCATGTAAATATCTATGTGCTTGGTCTGCTAATGCTGAACTAGATTCCTACAAATCTGAATGGTACTCTGGTTGTCACAATAAGTGATGGTGGGCTGCCTGATAAGAATGCCAAACTCAAAAAGAATCCCTTGAAGCCAAATAGCCTCAGTAGCTGCATTAACAGCTCCCTTGTACTCTACCTCTATAGATGATATAACAATAGCATTCTGCTTCTTGCTAGACCAACTGATAGGACTAAAACCTAGAGAGAAACTATAACCAAAAGTGGACTTGTGAGTCTATGAATCACTAGTCTGGTCTAAATTTGTATATCCAACCAAGTCAACCTCTATGCCAAATATATAATGAATCCTGTATCTATGTGAATCTTGTATGTAATGCAAGATCCTCTTAGCTACTTTCTAATGCAGCTCATGAGGTTCCTACATAAATTTGGAGACAAGTCCTACTGTATATGATATGTCGAGCCTAGTGTGAGTTAAGTAGATGAGACTGACAATAAGTTGTCGATACCAAGTGGCATCAACCAATGGTGAAGATTAGTCAACCTCAAGCTTGAATCCTAATAGAAAGGGAGTCAAAGATGGCTTGCAATCAACCATGTGAAACCAAGCCAATAATTCAAGAGCATACTTAGGCTATGCAAGATAAATCCCTAAATTTGACTGTGAGATCTTGATGCCAAGGAAGTAGTGCAATAAACCTAATCCTGTCATGTCAAATATATCTTAGAGAGATGTCTTCACCACTGTAATAGCTGATGAAGAACTCTCGGTGATCAAAAGGTCATCAACATATAGAACCAAAATTAGGAGTGAATCACCTTGTCATAAGAAGTAGACATTAAGGTCAGAATGGCACCTAGTGAAACCTACTATGAGGAGGAAGGATTCCATCTTGGCATACCAAGCCTAAGGGGCCTATTTGAGGCCATAGATAGATTTCCTAAGTCTGCATACTAAGGAAGAATCCTAAACAAATCTTGGTGGCTGCTCCATGTAGATCTCCTCCTCTAGGTCTTCGTGAAGAAAGACACTCTTCCACATCCATCTAGTGCACATCCCAACCATGTGTTGTGGCAATAACTAAGGTGAGTCAGATAGAAGTCATCTTTGTAATGAGTGTAAAGGTCTCTTAGTAGTCAATGTTTGCCACCTATGAGAAACCCTTGGCAACCAATCATGCCTTGTACTTATCAACCAACCCATCTGCTATAAACTTGGTCTGATATATCCACCTATATTGAACCACCTTCATTCCCTTAGGAAGTGAAGTCAAATCCCAAGTGTGATTTTTGATTAAGGAAGAATATTCTTCCTCCATAACACTATCCCACTCAGGTACCCCCGATGCCTCTCAAAAAGTCTATGGATCTGAAACTAAAGCAAAGAAGGCATGTGGATCTCTTTAAAAATCCCCCTAGTTCATCTGTCATTTGTAGGATCTCCTACCCATGTGCCAGCACTCTCAAGTGTCTGTCTAGACCAAAGTGGCCCAGAAGTGGGTGAGTTAGGTGCTAACTCCTCATCCTCTGACTGACTAGAGGTGGATGACTCTGCATCACTGTCCTCGCTATCTAAACTTGAATAAGATGTCTCTGGCTCAAGAACCTATTGTTGTTGATCTAAATCTGATGAAGAATCATCATGAAGAAGTAGATCCGATGAGAGAAGTGCCAAGTGTTGAGTCTCTAAGACTCTCCTAAAAATGGACACTTCTCTCGATGAACAACTTATGAGTGACCAGATCTAGAAGGTGATACCCCTTAACACCATCTGCATATCCTACAAAGATGTAAGGCTTGGACTGACATTCCATAGCTTTGCATTTCTTCTTCAGTATGCAGGCCATGGCTGGGGATCTGAAAGCCCTAAGGTGCTCAACATCAGGTTTCCTTTTATGCCAAGCTTCAAAGGGTGTTATCCCTTTTAAAGCTTTGTGAGGAACCCTATTTTGAATGTAGCAAGCACAATTAATGGCTTTGGCCCAGTACTGTGGTGCTAAGGATTTGAAGTGAATCATACAACTACCAATCTCTTTCAAGAACTTATTTTTGCATTCTTCCACCCCATTCTGTGAAGGACTGTAAGTGACTGTGCACTGCAAATCAATCCCCTCTATGGTGCAAAACTACTCAAACTTGTTGCTGACATACTCCCCTCCATTATCAGTTTGAATAACCTTGATGGATTTCTCACTCTATTTCTCAACAAGAGCCTTGAAGTTTAAAAAAATTTCAAACACTTCAGACTTTTGTTTGAAAAAATATATCCAAGTGTACCTAGAGAAATCATCAATGAAAGTGAGGATGTACTTGGCCCTTGTGAAAGATGGTTTGGGAAAGGGTCCCGATACATCACTGTAGACTAACTCTAAAGGTTGTGAAGCCCTCCAAGCTTTGCCTTTGTCAAATTTTGCTTCAAGATGCTTCCCAAGGGAGTAACCCTCACAAAGTCTTTTTGAGAATTGGACATAAGGCAAGCCAATGACCATGTTATGTTTGTAAAGTTGCTCAAGGTAGCAATAGTTAAAGTGGCCAAACCACTCATGCCATAATTTGATAACTCCATCTGAATGAGTCAGCAATGTTGTTAGAGAAGAATCAGGTGCAAAATGTGAGAAGGTGTATAACCTTGCTTGGTGATCTGCCCTACCCACTACCACTGTAGTATCACTATGCAACTCCCTGATAGCCACTGAATCTGGTGAAAAATCAAATCTCATGCCCCGACCAATGTAAGTGATTTGGTACATTGATAGGAGATTGGTTGAAAGAAAAAGAAAACTTAGAACATTATTGAATGTTCCTCCTTCCATTTCAACTGACCCTTTCCCTATAATAGAAACTGATGTGTCATCACCCAAACTAATTGAAGTCATGCTACAAGGCTCTAAAGATGAAAACTCAACTAGTGAAGAGCCCATGTGGTGTGAAGCACCTGAATCAATGACCCATGATGTTGTAGAAGCTGCAGTTGCTACAAGGGCCTTGCCCTTTTCTTTCTCCTTACCCTTGCCTTTTGCCTTGGTAGAATCTTAGGTAGATGAATTCTGCTTGATGGACTCAGGAACACCTATGTTGTGCTTCTCTAGAAGATGAGTTAGGTGATCTATTTGTTTCTTCATGCCTTGTCTTCTTATAATAGGAACACTTAACCTTCTCCTTTTTAGGTTTAGCATTGGAGGAGGAAGACTTAGTGTTGTTTTTGGTAGGATTGTTGTTTTCTTTCTTCTTCTCTTAGTCCTTGTTCTTTTTCTTCTTCTCCTTTATTGAAGTCTTATCCTTACCATTTCTAGCTATCAAAGCTTGGGGCTGATTAGACTTAATTATGCCCATTTTGATTAGTTTATCTTGCTCCCTAGTCAAGTTGGCAATGAATGAATCCAAAAAAAACATTTTCCATGTAGTGCTAAGGGCACTTTTTGTGGCATGGAAAGTGGAGACAAAGACTGAATAGCTTAGACCTAACTTAGCGAGAATAGAAAGGATGAGTTGATCATCTTTCTTCTCTATCTCGCATTCTTTCAATTATAATCTAAGGGCCTTAAACTTGGTGAAGAAGTCCTATAGGGTGTCAAAGTTGCTAGGACTTAGACTTATGAGTTCATTTTTGAGCTCATGACCTCTGATCTCATCAAGATTCCCAAATAAAGTTTCTAGGGTGTCCCACATGTCTTTAGGAGTCTTGGAGGTTTTTAAATGGAAGAAAAGTTATGGATACATGGACAAGCTTAGTAATCCATAGGTTTTATCACTATGGTTGTACCACTTGACTTTTTCAGCATCAGTGCTGGGTTCTATTTCAATTTCCATGGTGATCCTATACAATCCTTTACTTCTAAGAATTATTGATATTTTAACCTTCCATTCATGATAGTTGAAGGGTGTTAGGGGTTTAATTTGAAAAAAATCTATTTTAAGCTAAATTTAGGTGAAGTTGTGTTGATTTCAAGTTATAAAATTATGCAGAAAGGATAATGAAAGCAAAAATTGCAAGTGTTGAAAAGCAATCACACCCCCCCTAAAATGTTGAGCCCCCTCTAAATATGAAAGTGCACACTCAAAAAATGTCGGACTTAGCTGATAATGCATCTTAGAGCAATCAGTGCAAGACTTTAAGCAAATAGGACGTCAGACTCAGTCGAAAATGCGTCCCAAGAGACCCAAATTTTAGGCACTTTATAAACTAGTGCATTTTTAACAAATAACAAGCATACACTATGGAAGATTGAAATATAAACACTTTTGAAAAAAATGGCACCTTAATCTGAGCTACCATTTGCAAGATATTAAAGATTCAATTTCTCGTAAACTAGTGTTTTTGTAAAAAACAACACTAAATCATTAAAAAATATCTATTTTGATAGAGAAAGTGGCCTTCTAACCACTTGTTAGACTTAGAACGGAGCGAGAAATCCAAAAGAGGTCTTTGTGAGGGGGAATTGGCCTCTTGCCAACCCAGGCCTCACCCTTCGTCTTCGACAATCGGATATACAAGCTTTTAAAAAACTCAAATATTGCTCAATCAAAGGACTCCCCCCCCTCCAAATATATATATATATATATATATATATATATATATATATATATATAGATGATTTGGCACTTTATATTAGTGTATTTACAACTTCCACTAGCAAGAAATACTAAGTGGTCTTGATTTCAATGCATTACAAAACCCTCATGAAGAACATATGCTGAAAATACAACTTTGACATAATATATAGAGAAATAAATAGCACCACTGTGATCTACTCAAACAATCATGTACTTTTAAAAAAAATCATCTCGATACGAGGTCTTATGTGAAAGTTATGATCTTCCAAAGTTCCCAAAATGAGAACTATGTAATGTCACGACTGAGAATCTGCTATTTTTGAAAAACATTAGCATCAAAATCAAAAAAAATTTACACTAGTGCATAGAGCATGAAAAAATATTCAAAATCAAAAAAAAAATCATGGGAAAAAGAGTCTGTATGAGCAAGAACGGAGCATTTGAAAATTGCGTTCAAAATTGCAACTACCAATGAAGAGGGGTCCTGTTGTAGCTTTATAAGCACATTTTTGCAAAGTATAAAGAATGTATGCAAAAATTGAAAGATACCCAAATGGTTTTTTTGGGTTGTGAACAAAACCTAGAAGGCATTTTTCTTGCTGATGTACAAATGATGTAGATCTAGTGTAAAATAGACACCTTTAGCAAGAAAAAAATGACCCCACCAACCAAAAAATGTCATGCAAAGGTAGAATCAGCTACCAAAATATTGAAAAGTTATGTGACAACCTAAAATTCTAATTAAAACACAAAATATGCAAGCTAGTTGACAGAAACAAGATTATTAGATCTTGCAAAATCTTGCCTGCATGTACATGGAGAGACCAAACAAGCCATGGAAAGAACAAGAGCATGGAGAACTAGCAATATCTCCCAATTTTTTTTAAATTTTATAAAAAAAATGCCTTAACAAAGCTATAGATTTCAATGAAAGCAATAGCAAAATAGACAACCAGTTATCGAGGTGGCTCTGATACCATATCAGAGGATTCACCAAGGTCTGAATAACGAGGAGGCACGGGACAAAGCAAGTGAATACCACAAAATGCTAAAGTAAATAAAATCAAATAAGAGACAATTTGGAGAAAAACCAATATTCCATTAATATAAGATGGCCAAAGTGAAGAATACATATAAGAGAGCACGTAAGTAACTCCTCCACAAAAGGTGATCAAGGCACCCCAAGAATAGACTGTAACTCCTCCATGAAAGGTGGTGACAAGGTGCTAAGAATAAAAAAGTAACTCTTATACCCGGATTAGCCGGTCAAAGGAGTTACTTATGACACCTATGACACATCTATGACACACGTCTCCACATAAGCTAGCCTATCCCACGAATGTAGGAAAACTCCATGTATGCACAAATATATAATTTCCCTAATTAAATAATAGGGAAAAATAAAAACCTGCACTAACACTCTTCACTCAATTAGGTCTCTTCGCTTAATTAGGTCTCTTCAAAGATGATTAGGTCATATTACCTTTGTGATCATAGTAATCCAAGAAGGGAGGTTAGTAACATGTTAGTTTAAGAAATAAAAAACTCAAAGAAATATAATAACGCTAAAACTTCAAGCTTAGATCTTCGAGGTGAGCTTAATAACAAAATACAAATGAAAACACAAATAAAATGCAAAATATAACAAATCCTTTACCTTCCTTATGACATCCAAATGCATTGTTGAGTGGCTTTATCATCTTGTGCTTCAAAAAGTCTTTGGAAAATTGAGGTATGTATCTCCTTATCTCCTTGGCACCATGGCTTTTGTTTTGTCTTGATGTATTTTAATATTTTAACGTTATAACACTACTCTTATCAAAGATTTAAAGTCATTTTTCCATGATAAATTTTCACTAAAATAGCCTAAAATTTAATAGGCAAGGCATTATACTTATAGAAAATGGATTTAACCCCAATCCAAGGTGACTTAAAATGGAGTTTAAACATGGAATGAGTTCAAACCTAACCTAAGTGAGTCAAGACTAACCCTAGTAAATTTAATAGTTGTTAATCATGATTTGTAATGAATAGGCATGGGTCTCCAAAATGAGATATTTTAGGATATTTCCAAAGAGCTTGACAAATCACAAAAGTCATGATGAAAATATAGGATATTTTTATTTTTTAATTTATTTTTTAGTTATTAATTAATTTCACATGGAAAATTCAACTAGGCTCTTAATTTTGTTTAGATTTTTAATTAATTTTGATTAGCCATTTAGCTCTTTCAAGATTTGATATTTGTTCATATACCCCACTTAATAGGTCCATAGGCCAAATTGACTATTGTGATGCTACAAGGTGCTTGGGGATGAATCTATGGGAATTTATTGATACATATGATAGGATACCCAAATTAGAGATGACTCAATGTGATTTTGAGCTTTGATGAATGATGCATAAACAAATTTGGAGTGTTTAGTGATTCCTAGGCTTAATTTACAATGGTTGGTAGGAATTAGTTTGAAGTCTGATCAAAATCCAATTGTGAAAAATTTTAAGTATCTATAATTTTATCTTATTTAAAAAGGCATTGTAAGCTATAGGCATAGTAACATCTTCTCAAAGAATGAAAAGGTCATGTATGCTTATGAATTCAATGGTAATTGATGAAATATAGGTGCCCCCTCCATGGAGTAATTGGCAAAGGGGTCAATAATCAGTCACTCAAAAGGAGGAAATGATTGGACCAAAAATATGAAATGGGGTAGAAAAGACTGATTTACCCAGAGGTGGTTATAATCAATGGCATGTGGAGATTTCCCAGTTGGAAAAAAAATATATATTATTTTTCCATAGGTAGTTATAATCATTGATATACGTAGGAAAAAAAGGTAATGATTTTACCAAAGGTGGTTATAATCATTGAAAAAGGCTTAGGGTAATAAGATAATTATTTATCCAAAGGCAATTATAATCATTAAAAGGGAAAACAATAATTTGACCATAGGTGATTAGAAACATTAGAAGGATACAAATATGCCCCAGTTGGATGGATAGAGATAATGGTTTTCCCAAAGATGGTTATAAGCATTATCAAAATAAAAATTTACCCCAATTGAGCAGAAGAAAGATAATGATTTTCCCAAAGGTGATTATAATCATCAACCTTCAAATGGATAGAACACAATGATTTTCCTATAGGTTGTTAGAATCATTGGTAATGCAAGTAGGACAATATACAATTATTTACCCAGAAGTGGTTATAATCATTGGTATCCTAATTAGGGAAAATATGATATGGAATATGATGGAAAATTGGTATAGAAGAGAAAGATGAATTTAGGTAACATGTAAGTAGGGAGATGTTCATCCAAACTAGCAAGGGTTAACATTATTTCATTAGTTAATAACTATATATGTGGGAATGATAGGGGAAGATCAAGAATTTTTCAAGTGCCAAGGAGATATATCATGGTGTAATTTCTATGTAGACTCCTTGAATTGATTTTTGTTGTAACACATGATGGTTAGGCATCATGATAAAACACCATGTTAACTTGGTCAAAATATGCATAAGGACTAACACGTGATCCATACTCAATTGAAAACCATGAAACAATGATAAAAACTATGATGAAAATGTTAACATGTGAACATGGATGGATTCCAAAATAATACGCAAGGAATCACCCAATAAATGAACATATATTGAATCAAGGCATAACAAGAAAGCAAACAAATAAATAGATAAAACAAAACACAATTCTATTTTTTTTGAAACAAATACAAAAAAGGTTAATCACAATGTTAGTACAAACAACACGACACAACAAACATTTCCCTTAGATGATAGGAGACAATGAAACAAATAAGAATAGGTGAATAGAAGAAAAGGAAGGGGTCACTGAGCTGGCTTTGGATGCACTAAGCAAGTGGATACTACCTACATAGTTCAATAGACATAATATCAAACAAAACTTCAAGCCAAATGTAGTTATTCTAGGATATGGGATAAAATAAAAATGATGAGAAGAAAATAGGATGATTTTTATAGAAGAATATGGAATGGACTTGAAAATTGGTGAGAGCATGGGATATTAGGGAAATAAGGATGAGGAAACTAAATGACAAGTGGTTTTTTGTGACTTAGTGAAGGTTCCCAAAATCATTAAGGAAAAAAAGTGGTCAATGTTTAGGATTTTATAAAATGGTTTTGAATGTTTTTGGAATTTTTTATGTATCTCAATTCAATACAGAATGATAAGATAATAGATGGTCCAAGCTTGTAAAATGGAGAGAGAATCCAAACTTGAATTACTTAAAAAATGGAGAGAGCATGGAAAAGGGGTGACTAAGATAACCTCAATACAAATTGAGCACTACCTACATACTCCCCAAATGGGAACTCAAGTCACTTTAGCTATACCTTATAATGGAGGAATCTGAATAGGTAGCAGCCACTTCAAACAAAATTGGTAAAGATGGAAAATGGCATAATACAACATAGGCATGGAAAGGTAGTACTTAAAGTCTTGTTAAATAATTATTGTCCCTAATTTACCCATAGGTGTTTATAATTAGGAAAAAATGAATAGGTCAATAATACTAATTTTTCCATAGGTAGTTATAATTAGTAGCATGATGGTAGAACACTGATTTTCCCAAAGGTGGTTATAATCAAGATCACTTGTTATAGAATGGAACAAGAAATGAAGGATGAAACTACCAAGCCACTATCATACTACTCCAAAATACAACCTCTATATAGAATAATAAATCAATTACTAAAACTTGATCTGAATCTTCATGCTAAAAGTGGTCATGGAACTAATAAAATGAAACCAAGGTAAAATGGGTTGGGTATAGAGGGTGAAAAAAACTCAGTTGATAGGAAAGGTATGATAGAATGATAAATTAAAAAGAATAATGTAAGTATTATGGTACATGGAAATGGACCTCATAGACAATACACCTAGGTCTCTCAAGTGAATTAATGCTTGAGGTGTATAATATCATCGGCTCATCAAGTTCATCCCCATATGGTATAACGAGCCTATATGCTCTAGTGCCATAGTTTATAATAATGATGAAAGGGACTATCTAGTTGGGTTTTAACTTACCTTTGTGTTTATTCTTGGTTGTGGTATTATGTTGGTTTTCTTTATATACAAGATCACCAAGCTCAAATTCTTTATGTTTAACCCATCAATTATAATGGCCATAGAATCAGTTCTAGTATGCTTGTAGGTTGTTAACTATAGCCATGCATTTATCATCAAGTCACTCCAAATCTTATAGGTGAGCTAATCAATAGTATTCATCATCTAAGACATGCTTCAACAAGATGCATAAATAAGGTAACTTGACCTAAATGGGAATAATGGTGTCAATGCCATAAACAAGTGAATATAGTGTGGACATTTTTGGAATATGGTAGTTGGTGTGGTATGCCTAGAGGGCATAGAATATTTGAAGGTGCTAATCATGGTTGGCATCATTGAAAATATTTTTAAGGATGTTGATAATGGTTTTGTTAGATTCTTCTACCTAGCCATTATCTTGTGGGTAATAGGTGGTAGAAATTTTTTGAGTAATTTTATACTCAACATACAATGATTTGACATCCTTATTCTTAAATGATCTACCATTATTATATATAATGTTAGATGGGATACCGTAGTGGTAAATGAGATGGTTGAATATGAATTTGGAAATTTTCTTTCTAGTCATGTAAGTGAGGGGTATAACTTTAACCCACTTAGTGAAATATTCAATGGTGGTAAGGACATGTTTGTGGCCATTGAATGAGGTGGGGTTTATCTTCACAATGAGATCAAGGCCCCAAGTAGAAAATGAAAATGGTGTAATCATTAGTTTCAAATTTTTGGCTAGGGCATGAATCAAATTGGCATGCCTTTGACATTTATTGAACTTTTTAACATATAAAGTTGCATCTTCATCCATCATTTGCCAATAGTACCTAGTATATAAGATATTTTTATCTAGGATGGTCCCATTTGTATGGGATCCACATAATCCTTAATGAAATTTTCATAATGCTAATGTTGATTCTACCAATGTTAAATAACGAAGTAGGGTTCCATCAAAACCATAGTAGTAAAGGGTTGGTTTGAGTAAGGTATATCATGTAGCATGGTGGATAAAGGCCTTAGATTATTTATAGGATAGGTATATTGGCATAATGTGGTCATAAAGATAGGCATAAATGTTTTAATACCATATAGAGTTGGGACCAAAAATATCACAAATCATTGTGATGGTTAAAGGTTCATGAGTTGGTGCTAGTAAATTTTCAATTAGGAATTGGTATTATTTTTCCATGTCTATATGATAAATCAAAGATCTAATGGTGGCCATGGCATTTGATGTTCTTTTACTAACCCTTGGTATATTTTAAAATTATAAATCATTAATTTATTGTTTGAGAGTGTCGACCATGGCCTTTTATGGTACCATCTTATCAAACTTGGTTTAAAAATGGTCTATAACATGATTGATGATTAACTGAAAATCACTATAAACCTTTAGATGTTGGATATTCCATTTTTTTGCCTAATGAAGCCTTAAAATAAGTAATTTATATTCAACCATGTTTTAGATTAGAGGTAAAATCAGGTTTTGAAGGGGCCCCGAAACCCTTTAACAAAGAGCAAAAAAAAAAGAGCAATCTAAGCCCACAGGCAACGCCTTAAAAACACTACATAGAGGTAGTAAAAATAGATATAGAATGGTCCTGAAACTATTGAGATACAACCGAACAAGACCCAAAAAACAAAAGTCTGAAAGAACAACAAACTAAAAACTAGCAAAAAACCAGAGATCAATACCAGTTTCTTAACCGAAAAAAAGGACCGGATTATTCATCCAGTTCCAGAATCAACTTCATGGCTTCTTTTTCTTTCAAAGCAATTTCCTGGGTGGCAGCCTCCAGCAAGTCTCCTTTTTGTGTGTCTTTCTTTCTAGAACTTTGCCTTGTCCTCTTGCAGGGGCCCTCTATTACTTTCGTCTCCTCATTGGCACGTTTCCCAATACTAATAGCAGCTGCATAAAAGTTGGATGTTACTTCATCCATTTTATTTCTATTATCCTTTATAAGCTCTCAGAGGTTGTTTTCATAAAATTTAAGCTTCACAGGGATCTGGCTTAACTAATTTTCCATGTCATTTACTTTGTTCCAAGCAGCTTTCATAGATTTTTCCAATGTTTCCACTTTTTTCTTTAGATCAATGATCTCCCTACACAACCAGGCGTCTAATTGGGAAAAACACTCAGCTTTATTGTTAACCCAAATCAAAGGAGTGTGTATTTCCTCATTCTGTTTCTTCCCTTTCCAGTCCTCAACCTTTTCGTTTGGGCTATTTCTAGCTTCTTCAGAGAAGTCTTCTTGGCTCTTTAATTCCCGCTCGTTGAATCCTTCTTCAATTTCCATCTCCATGTTTTGAATATTTTCCTGGACTGGGATTTCCTTTTCATTCTTTGACATTGGGTCCTCACCAGAATCTTCCTGGACAGTGTCATCCTCCTCGTCTTTCTGGTCTTCCTCCTTCTCTTCTGTTCTAGTAACAGAGTCCTCCTCAGTATTGACTTTATCTTTTTCCATATCCTCAGGTCCTTCTTCATCATTACTAGAGTTGGTTTCCCAACTCTCTGTTCCATCTTCTTCCACCTGTTTTTCCTCCACGGGTTCTCCAATTCTCTCCCGACCCCTTTCTCCTACTACATTCTGTGTATTGGGGTTAGGGGTCTTAATTTTTCCTCTTCTGCTTTCATTTACATCCTTTTTATTCCCTGTCAACTTGTTTTTCCCCTATTTGGGATTCTTTACCAGTGCCCTGTTCTTGCAAAAGCCTTCAATGAGCAGAATAAGGCCTTCGTGAAGAATGGGGCGCAAGTCTTTCTTCTTATGAGCATAAAGGCTTTGAATCAGGGAGTAGTGAAGGTAGAAAGGAAAATATATTCTTACCTTATGCCTGAAGTGGTTGAGGAAGACGAAGTGGAACTTATGCACTCGTTTACTTCTACCATCCAGGATGAAATATTCCCTGATACAGCTTAGGACGTCCCTCCAAATCCCTTTTATCTGGTCTAACTCATAAAAATCCCCATTTTTTACCATTTTCTGCTCCTCCTCATCCATTTTGGGGAATTTGCAGAATGCTTCATTTGATATGCTGGTTTGCTTTGAAAATTTGATTCCTTCCATAGACAACCTTGTAACCTCGGCAAGAAAATCCTCAGTTAAATTAACAGTTACGCCATGCAGGGTGACCCTGTCGTCAGACCAATTTTTAAAGAAGGCCGTCATGATGTGTGGTTTAGAACCGTGAAGCCTTTCCATGTAATTCGTGACATTTCCTTTTTGCAAGATTCTCCATACTTGGTGTTTCTCTCTCCATTCTGCACAACTCTTGGGTTCCTGTTTACGGGGTTCACCCTTCCTTTCCCGCACCATACTCATTTTCTTAGAATCCCATTTACTGTGGATGTTACCCTGGCTCCTGCTACTGTCAAATTGATTTGGATGTCAAATTTTTTTATGCCTTTTTAGGATCCGCTTCTCCCTCTTGAGAGCCTTGCTTTTTGATAATTGGGTTTCTTTCCCCATGCTGCCACTCCTCCTACTCATTAAGATTTTGATACGCTCCACTCCTTCCTTCATTCGCATGTGTGGCATCAAGAAGAATGATCACCTTTAAGTCCACGTTCCTTTCTAAGGTTTCATCCCACCTCACTATATGCCCCTCCCGAATGGCACAATTTGCAAGCCAATCTGCGACACCATTGGCTTCACGGTAGGTATGGGTGATTTTTATTTCTTTAAATTTCTTCATAAGGGTTTTCATCTCCTTAACCTTGTCCTCTATGGTCCAAGACACTGAATTCTTGTCATTAAGGATATTAATAACATTCAAAGAGTCCCCTTCGAGCCACAATTTAGAATATCCCGAATCCACAGCTAATTTAAGGGTCTGAAGAGCAGCTGTAGCTTCGGCAATATGGCATTTTGATATACCTATGGAAATTGCAATAGCATCAATAACCATTCCCACATGGTTTCTCAGAACACCACCACAACTAGCATTACCTGGGTTCCCTTTTGCCGCACCATCAAAATTACCTTTAATCCATTCTTGAGGCGGACTAATCCAAGTCACATCTGATATGGGGTTATCATGTTTACCGAAAGATGATATATTCAACCATGTTATTAGTACAAGGAAAGATGATATATAATGACTTAGAGATTACATCCCCTATGGAATTATGAATAAAATGGTTGCCCTTGATCTATGTGTTGTGAATGATCCATAAAAATATAGCTTCCAATGCTACTACTCAATAGGTGTTTCAATGATGGTCATAATGGACTCATCTTGGAATTGGAATGTGAGAGGTTTTATATCTACAAGGAGATATTTAACAATATAATCTATAAGTACTTGTCCCTTGATGGATTTTTAGTTGACATATTCTATCTCAAACTCACTTAACAACATGATCCATCTGGCCATGTGGCCTTATAAATTTGTTTTATATTAGATGCTTGAGTGGATCTACTTTTAAAATAACCATGGTCTTGTTGTTTAACATGTAATGTCATAGTTATTTCAAAAGTAGATCCAATCAAGTATCTACTATATACTTTAAAGGTATATCTTCTAATAAAAAAGGCTGAAAATACATCATCTATAATTGTTTCATAATATCAAATGTATTTTCAGCCTAAAAAATGGGTTGAATGGGTGAAATTTTAGATGGTTGTGGGCTTGGGATGGTAATATTTGATCATCAAGTTATGATTTCATAATCAAGATTAGATACATGACCATTTTTGCTAGAAAATGATGGTGGTAGGGAACTTGATAGGATAAGTCTCAATTATCGATGCACTTGTGTGTGGTCATGGGTCAAATGATGAGTTATTGATAAGGGTTCAAAATTAATAATCCCTTCTTACTAGTACACTTATTTGCAGTTCCAAACCAAGGAAGGATTACTAGCATTATTGGTTGGTTGGAATTGATTAGTAATGGTCTTGGTATGATTAGAACTTGGTCTTGGATTGATGGAGATGGTAGAAATGTGACCTCCCATAATATAGAATACAACTTTTTTGTAGTCATGTGAAATTGCATGATAGGTCTGTTGGTTATTGGCATTGTTTTGGTCTTGGTTCCATCCACTTGGCTAAAATTGGATTTTTGTTGGTTTTATTAGTTCTATCTTGATTGTTGATACTATTATAGATGTTATTTTGGCATTTGTTGGTGTTGTTATTGATTGTTATATTGTGTAAATGGATTTTGATAGATACTAAGGTTTTGATTGGATGTGGAAGCTCCATTATCCAATGTTATCTCCATATTTTCCAATATATTTTGAATAAGATGCTTAATTTGCACATAATGATGTAGATTATGTCCATTAACTTGATATTATTCATGAAACTCATTTTGCCTATACCAATCTATATAGGGAATGCCCTCAGGATAGTGCTTCAAAATAAGCTAGCTAATTATATTAGTGATGGATATCTTTCAAAACATGGATTCAATGGGCTCTCCAAGGTCACTAAAAATGTGTTGAGTAGGAATGGTTCTCCTTGGAGGAGGGGTTTTCAAAGGTAAATTTTGTTACATTTATTGTGTTGGTTGAGGTTGCTACAAAGGTTGTACTTATCGAAGAGGTTGTTAGTTAGGAGTAATGTTCATATACAATGTAGGCTAAGAAGATGATGGTTTCACCATTTATACATGTTGTAACTTGGTTACTCCATTTCCAAAAATATTCTTATTTTGATTGAATAGCTTAGAATTTTCATAATTATTGGCCTATGATGGTTATGATGCTTGTACCTAGACTTGGTTCTGATTTTGGTTTTAACCATTTCCTTAGTTTGTATTTCCATTCTAATTTAACAATGTTGTCTTAATTATCCCTTTATTAATAAGGTCCCTTTCAATTAACAAACCTTTGTCAAATAATTTTGTAAAAGTATGTGCACATTAAAGCTCCAAATAGTAATATCTATCATTGTGTAAATTTTTGGTAAACATAATGGCTAATTACTTATTTGGTAAACTATGGGTGAATTAGATTACAATTACTCTCCATCACTGTAGATAACTTGTAAATCTTTCACTAGCCTTCTATTTATATTATATCAAAACTACCAGAAAAATCTCATGTTCAATATTGTAAGAGAAATGTTGTACAAATTTATTTAAAAGATCATCAAAATTAGAGACTGAATTCTTGGGAAATTTCAAAAACCACTCTAAAGCTTATCCTACTAGACTCCTTAGAAACAATAGTAGGAGGTATATGTCATTGTAGGCCATTGGTTGACATGAAACAAAGAATTCAGTTAAGTAGGCCTTGTTTTCTCCTTTCCCCTTGTATTTGTCAAATTTTATTGGTTTGTACCCTATATTAAATGGTATCTATAGATATTTCATGTTGAATGGGTAGTAACACATGAAATCAAAATTAAACTTCTTGGTTTGATTTTCATCTTGGATGCCAGTAATTGCATCCTTCATTTGTTGCAACTCTTGGGCTGGGAAACTAGAGGGAGCATTGGTCTAAGGTGGAAGTTGGGTAGACAAAAGTGGATTATTTTGGCCATGGTATAGTGGAGGAATGGTTGACTATGGAAGGTTGGTTTGGTTAGGGAATTGACTAGGAATATGCATTTTCTAATTAGGATGTGATTATTGGAATTACACATATTATAGTGCAATATTTTGGTTAGGATTTGTTATATAGGCCTACTTTTGGGGAAATTATGGATGAGATGGAAGGATATAGCTTGGGGTAAAGTAATATGCCTACTAATATTGAATAGGTAATTATTTCTGACTAATCAAACCTTGTTGATTAAGGGGAACTTATGAACCAAGGCCCTGTCATTGAATTTATATCACTTGTGTAATGGTAGAACCACTTGGTTGCATGAATCCTTGTTTTGAAGTAGACACAAGTGGAAGGTTTGGATTTTTTTATTGACCAATATATATATGCTATTTATTAGAGATTTTTTGTGATTACAATGGTATGTTGGTCTATGACTGAAGAGGTATATTCATTACCACTTGATAAGATGGAATATTGGTTACCCCTTGTTGAGGTGGTAGAATATTTGTTCTCCATTGCATTGATACATTATATTGTGCCTTTATTATGGAATTTTAGTCATCATATATTGAGGGGGAGTAACATTCATCACTTTTTGTTGAGGTGTGGAATTGGTTGTTGTTTGGCTACTTAATATTTATGGTTGCATGCTTGAAGAAGCAACTGGTTGAGGATTAGAGGTAGTTTGTTCCAGTTGGGAGGTAGAAGTTCTTACCCTCTGCATTTGTGAACCACTCATGGTGTTTAGGTACATTTTTTTTGGACTATTTTTTATGCATTTATACCATTATTTTCTAGATTGGATGTCACTTTTGCATTGTCCACTATGTTTGGCTCACTATTTTACATAGAATTAGAAGACACTTTTTTGATAGTTGGGGCATTGAACATGTCTCCAAATAGAGTGACTCACATAAATGGGTACATACCCTAATTTTCATAGTCTATTAATTCAATTAAGACTCTTGTTGAAGGAAATAACTCAATAAGAGGAACATTTGACATGGTCATGTTATTGAAATTATGTGTTAAGTTAAAATAAGCCTAGTATGTTGTCTACATCTATATGAAGTGATCTTTTGTGAGGCCCTTTCTTATGAAAATCATACAAGGGTCTTGATATAACATCAAAACTAAATCTTGAGAATTACTAAGAGAGGTTTGTTTTGTTGGTTTGATTGTAAGGTATGTTATAAGGCATTATTACTAAACTTGGTAAGTTTTCATGGGGGAAGTTTGCTATAAAATTAACCCCTACCTTGACAGATCTAATTAAAACTTCATATTTTTTTGAAATAAAGTGATAATAAATCAAATAGAGGTCATAGTCTGATGGCATCATAATGTAGTATAGTTATTGTTGGATTTATTCTACAACTGAAGGCAAGCTAGCTAGGTATTGTGCCATTTATTCCTGGTCTTGATCTAAGTATAGAGGCATGTTGACCAAATAATGGTTCAAAGGATCTTGGATTTGTTCCCTCAATTAAGTGTTGTAAGTTGGATAAGGATATATTTCACAACAAAGGGCCTAGAGTTATACAAACTCAATAATGTCTAGAAAGATAAAAGGTTTTAACTTGATCTAACTTAGTCAAAGGATGGAGCTGTATCTCCAAAATCTTTTATGTTAAACTTGGTACAAAATAGTCTAATGTCAAATGTCTAAAATTTTAATGTATCACACAAAAAGGTCAAGTGGTTAAATTAAAA
Organism: Torreya grandis; assembly: GCA_037957365.1. Taxonomy (NCBI): domain Eukaryota; kingdom Viridiplantae; phylum Streptophyta; class Pinopsida; order Cupressales; family Taxaceae; genus Torreya; species Torreya grandis. The sequence continues at coordinate 287,853 of JARHVA010007817.1, forward strand.
TAAGAATGCCAAAATCTAGGTACAAAGTGCTCCAAATAAGTCTAATCTAAGACAATAAAATTTGCTAGGTCCTTTGGCCAAACACGACGTCAAAATATAGGCTCAAAACAAGCATAAAATCTAGACTTGAAACCAAAGGAGTATGATTTAATCTAACAAATCTAAAATAGCTTGATATAGACTAGGCACTCAACTTTATAAATGAACTTGATCAAATTGGCAAAAGGCATAAAATAAAAGGCATTTGGAGATAGACTATTTTCCCCCAAATAAATGTAGAAATAATAGTTTTAAAAATGGGTAAATAATTAACCTAAGTTAAACAACCAAAATGAGAAATATTAGTGTCTAGGACCAAATTACACGTCATAAATATAAATAAATACATTTTTGGATTTGAACTTGTTAAGGTTAATTGAAAACTCAACGTAGGAAACTAGGCTTCTTGGATCAAATAACAAGCTAGACAAAACTTAATGTCATAATGACAATAGCTAAAGATCCAAAAAGGCACATGTGGATTGGTTTCAAAATTGAAAACTTTGGACACACGGTAAAGCAAGTTTATGAAACAATTTGAGCAATGTAACAATGTTAGCACACTCTAAATGTATGATTGATGGTTCATTTCAAGACTTTAAGGCACAAAACTTGAAATGGATTGGGCAACATAATATTACCCTTTCTAATCAAGTGACACATATAAAAATATTTGCCAAAAGACTAAGGCAAAAGTATAGTGTTAAACAGATGACATAATTCCTCCTCAAATAATGGAGTGATGTGTACATAATACTCATTTTAATGTGGGAAGACAAACAAATCAATTTAGACTGAAAAACCAAGTAATAAAGGATAAAATGACAAAAACACTTAAGTGTAAACACCTTAGATCCTAAAACTTATAAGGTTACATAGTAATATTGAGTTATGTATATATATGTGCTCTTGGGAGGATTTTAAGTGTCAATCCAAAAATAAAAGTGCATGAATAAGTAGGGTTTTTAAGCCCTCTTCTCCCAAGAGATTGTATGATGACATGGAACTTTGAGATATTTACCCTACATCAATAATATCTACATGAAAAGTGGGGTTATTCTAAAACTATAGGTTTCATGCATCTACATGGTCCCAAATGTAGTTTACACTATAGACTCAATCACATCAATTGAATTCATACCAACTAACTTACTATTCAAGGGTATATTACTTTTCATAAAAATTCTATCCATGTACTACTTAGTGGAATCCCCTGGTTAGCCAGACATGACTTGGGTTTTAATTATGATTAGAGAGGCTAGCTACTCATCCCCCTAGTTATCATAGTATCCATGCCCTAATTTATATACCCCATTATGGAGTGGTGTTGGTACAATATTGGGAGATGAAACCCAAGGTCAACGCACCCCTAAAAAACTTGTGAGGAGGCTATGAACTCTTGCTCACAAGCCAAATTATATAAAAATAAATTACTAGTGAAAAGACTTTAAAGTCACATTTAAATCACTCAAACCATATGTATTTGAGGAGAGCCTTAATGACATTTTTTCATGCCTTTGGATAAGGTATAAATATAAATAAAGAATGCTTTTGGTCACTCAAGTTCCCTAAATGGGATGTGGGAAGAACATACATACATCAATAATTTTATGAAAATAAACAACTCCAAACAAATAAGGCATAAAATAAATGTTCTCAAAATAATGTAACTAAGTGATTAAAGTTAATTTTAATGCACCAAAAATGAAATGTGTAGTGAATTTATTTTGGCCCCTTAGCATTAGTTACAAACTTGAAAATTTTGCCAAAATAACTAGGCATAAAAATAGATAGATTCCTTTTAGGCACCAAAATGAAATGTTCAAGAATTAAACACTTCCAAATTTATGCCCTTTTTAAGCCAAGGTCATGCAATTTTTAGAGGGTTTTTGCCTACCTTGTAGTATTTTCATGAATGAGCAAAACATTTGTGAATTTTAGCTCTCAAGTTTCTCTATTTTCTTGCCATAAAGACTAATGTCAGTCCACAAAGGACCAATGTTGATTTTGTATAAACTAAGGTTGATTAGTAAATTGGTAACTGGTGTCAATATTATAGAAACTGACATCAATCGATAGGCAATCAGTATTGGTCAACCTAAACAAACATAGAAAACTACCATGATTTGTTTTTCACAAAATATTGTTAGTGAAACAACCTTAAAATCAACATTTATCACAAGATCCTATAGGCAAATGATCAAATAAGATGATATTCAGGCCTTTAGAAATAAACAAAATAAAATAAACTCAAGAAAACTTACAAAATGCATTTTTATCATGCTTTATTTGTGCATAAAAAGGTCGATGTTAGTCCTAGGTAGATCAACATCAATTTTGGTAGGATCAACATTGGTTTAGTTAGAACTGAAGTCAGTCTCTATGTAACACTAAAAAATAGAATATAAAAAAACAAAGTTAAAGGCTAGATTTTAAAGATTATTAGGCCTTCAATAATAAAACTAAAATATAAATTTTAGTCTCCTTTTTTGTATGGGAAGCTTGAGGTGTCATCGAGTGCCATTTTTTATTGTAGGAATATAAGAAGGGAGGTTAATAACATGTTAGTTTAAGTATTGAGGGAAGAGGGAGTGGGAAGAGGGAGCGCGGCCACAGACGCGGCCGTGCTAAAACCCTAACCTTTGCGGGTAGGCATCTGTGCGGCCCCCCAAACCCTTTGTGTCTATGCACAAAACACTTTAATGTAAGGTCTATTACTGCATGGAACTTTATTTTTTCTTCAGTTTTTCGTATTGTGGATGGATTGTGGACTGGATTTCCAGCCCGAGTAGCTTTGGTCTTGGCACGATGGTTTTAGGTTTTGTATAACTAGTTGTGTGTGGATGCGCGACACTGTAGAGTTTATTTTTTATGGCACAAATTTGTATTGTTACCTCAGATTTTTGGTTTGTGGCTGTCGTGGGGACCAATACCTTGTTCTGTGTGGATCGGTGTTTTCTTTGGTGATATTTTGAAAGCCATGGCGGCAAATCCTCTAAGCAGAGGGGGTGATCTTGTAGACTCTTGGGTGGTTGGAAAGGATGGTGGTGGTAATGGATCTGAGGGTTTTGTTAGTGGTGCTATCAGTTATGGGTAGTGCATTTTTTTGGATCCATGGTGCATGTGCAAAAATGATGAGATCTTTATTTGCGTGATGGATGCTGTGGATTTGGTGGGGAAACCCCTGTGGGAGAGATGCACAGTGTGTTATTTAGCGGCCGTAGTACTGAACAAAGCCCTAAATTTTGTGGCTACTTTTTTTGCTATCACTTCCTGTCATCTTGGGTCGTTGCTCATATTGAGGTGCTTCCAGACATTGGGGATCTCTTCGACGATTTGATTGCCATGGCGGCATTTCCTCTGTTGAGGGGGAGTTTTGGCAAATGACTGGGTGGACGGAATGGGCATTAGTGGCGCTGGTTCTGGGGCTTGTTTCTTTGTTTGTGGTGTTGTTTTTGTGGGCAACACATTTTTAAAGTTTGATGGATCAAACCTGGGTATGGCCGTCATTATTGTTGGATCTGACGGTGTCTTCATCATTCTTGGTGATAGAGAAACCAAAGGTATATTGGGGTTTTTTATTATCATGGTTAATGCTTGTTGCTTATGATATATTTTTTAAGCATTGTTTCAGGTTGTGAAACCTAGTTTTGTGTAGGTTTTAGGTCCTTGTAAAACCTGGTTTTATTTTACTATTTTTCAGTGAGTTTGCCTTCCTTGGCGGTTTGTAATGTTTTATCTTTTTTGATCTGTAAAGGGTTTCGGGGGCCCTTCAAAACCTGATTTTACCTTAATCTAAAACATGTTATTTTAAGCAACAAAAAACTCAAATAAACATACTTACACTAACACTTCAAGCCTAGATCTTAGGGGTGAGCTTAATAACCAAATACAAATGAAAGAACAACTAAAAAGACAACAAATCCTTTGCCTTCTTTGGGAGCTCTAAATTCATTATTTAGTGTCTTGCTTGGCTTGTACCTCAAAGAGTCTTTGGAAAATGGAGGTGTATAGCTCCTTCTCTCCTTAACACCATGACTTGTTTTGTGGCTTTATGTAACTTAAGATTTTAGAATTATAACACTGCTTGTAAGGCAATTTTTGCATTATAACACTAATCCTATCAAAGATTTGAAGTCATTTGTGCATGATATCTTTACACCTAAATAGCTTAAAATTCAATACACAAGGTGTGAACTAGGAATTTGACTCGAGAGACAATGGTTAGTTTAGTGTTAATTTTAAAAATAAAATCAATATTGAAATAAACACACTAACATAACATCTCTAGCCCTAGTTACTAAGGTGAGCTTAGTTAATAAAACATGAATGGAAAAAATAACTAAAAAGAAAAAGAAACCTTCCTTTCAGCTTCCTTGGATGCTCCAAAATGCGTGTTGTAGTGGCTTTCTTGGCTTTGTGCTCATGAAGTCTGCATCAATGGAAGCTTGGCTACCTCCATCTCTCCTTGGAACCTTATGTCTTTGGCTTGGCTTGGCTCAATATTTGGACATTATATCACTAATTTGCATGAAGATTTGGAATCAATTTAACAATATAACTTTGGCATGTGAGAGATTATAATTATGGCTTTGAGGCTTGTTATTTATAGACTTTTGGATTGGTTTGAGGATCAACCATGACTATCCATCTCAAGATTGAGATTTGTGGCCATGGATAAATATAAATATTAAATTAATTATATAAGTATCCCCATTAATATTTGGGATAGAGGGGCATTGAATAGGCATGGAAGATCTTTGATGAGGCATGAGATGGCTTTATTCAGATATTTGTGGCATTTATGGCCTAGGGATGCCCTCCCAAGAAATGAGGTCACCTAATGATGCAGTTATTCAATATTCATTTCTAAAAACAAGTATTCAATAAGTTTCCATGGAATTCTTAATTAGGCTCTAATTAAGAATGATCAAGCACTTTGTATACAAATTACTCAAATTGATCAGAATGCCTTATTATTGGTTTAAATTTTGACTGGATTAGAATTAAAAGTTAATGTCAGATGCATTGGATCTATTATCCCATTTAAGATGTTGTCAATACAAAATAATAAAGGCACATGTCTCGTGTAAGATTTTTGATAGATTAGATCAATCTAGAGTGAAATTGACATTTTGACTTGAAATGATATGATCAAAGTTAGTTGTCCCATAAATTACATTGTCCTATTTAATGATACCTTAGCCAAAATCAGCACTTGAATATATCAATTTCAACTCATTTAATTTGTTTTATTATTTTTAGTTGGCCCATAAATTACATTATCCCATTTAATGATACCCAAGTGTGAAATTGGTATTTTGACTCGAAATGATTTGATCAAAGTTAGTTAGCCCATAAATTACATTGTCCCATTTAATGATACCCTAGCCAAAATTTTCACTTGAATATATAAATTTGAACTCATTTAATGTGTTTTAGTGCTTTTAGGCCAAATTGTACATTTTGGTATAAATTGGCTAAAAGCTTGGTTGGAGGTTATCGATGGCCAAATTTATGTGTCTACAGTTTGCCACTATTTGGGAAGATGTTGTAAGCTATAGGCACAATAACATATTCTCAAATAATGAGAGATGGCCTATATGCTGAAAAGAAGATGATGGTTGAATAAAAATCTCCAAAGAGTGTTTGGGAAGCCTATGATGATGCTCCCTCAAGGGAGTGTCCATCACATTTGTTGATGGGTGGTCCCTAGAAAAAGATGCAAGAATAAAGGTTGAATTAACCCATGGTTGAGATTAATCCAAATGAAAAAATGCTTTCATGCATTGATTTAAAAAATATATTGATTTTCTCAAAGGTAGTCATAATCATCAAGGTGACCTAGATTATTTTATAAAGATGAATGTGCCCTAGTTAGGGCTGATTAGCAAGCATAACCCAAGGATATAACCTAGAATATAGATTAAATATGAGTGGATGAAAAGTGATGAAAGAGATGAATAGAAGAATAAGGCTTGATCAATAAAAAATATTCAGTTGTACTTACCAATGAGGAGATGCTCATCTTGATTAGAAATGATACAAAAAAATGGCCAATGGGTTCATTTGATCAAGGGTGGAATAGAAGGATTTACCAAGGTGACAAGGAGAAACTTATGTGGATCCATTGATTGTAGATCTTCTTGAAGCTAATTTTTGCTATAGCATGTGATGGTAGGCATCATGATAGAATACCATGAAGACTTGGCTAAAATATGCATAAGGACTGACTCTCGATCCAATAACACTAAAAAATAATGCACCAATGATAAAAACCATGATGACAATGTTGACATATGAATATGGATGGACTCAATAATAATGTGTGCAAGAAATCACCTAATGAACACATATAGACTAAGTCAAGGCAATAATGTTGAAAGCAAATAAACAGGCAAGCAAATAAATAGAAAGAAAGTGCATAAATAAAAAAACAACTTGAAATAAACAAACAAATAAAAATCTTGAAAATAAAAGCAAAAGTAAACATCCTAGCAATGGCCATGCTTTAGTAAGGCAGATCAAGGATAACTGACTAAGCTTAAATAGGAAAAATGTTTTTGAATTTATAAAATGTTATGAATGTTTTTAGATTTTTTAGGTATCTTAACTTGTGAGATAATGACAAGATACCTGCTCACAAAATGGAGAGATCATTTTGCTTAGGTTACTCACAAAATGATGAGAGCACATGGAAAGGGGGACTAAGGTGACCTCAACATAAATTGAACATGGCCCACATAGTCCCAAAATGATGCCAATTCATAGTAATTCCATCCACACAAAAGGTGAGAAAAAACCAACTATGTCCCAACAAGTTTTCATATCCAAAAAATGGCCAATCAAATGAAAATAGTAATGGCAAAGTGAGATGACAATGCATGATAAATAAAAATTTCCCCTATTTTACCCATAGGTGGTTATAATTAGTAGAAAGACTAGTGAAACATTGATTTGCCCATAGACAGTTATAATAAGGCTCACATAAACCAACTTTGATATAGGATGAAAAATGAAAGATATCTTTCCAGATCAACTGTCACACTACTTTCATAGAATCTCATTCTAAACCCAAATTTTATGGATTGTTGAACCTTGATCAAAATCCTCTCATAAAGTGTGTGGGAAGAACCAAATAAACCAAGATCAAAATAGGATTGTGTAGGATGACTAAAAACAAGCATTGGTTTAGATAGGAATGGAATGATAGGATGGCATGGTCTTGCTAAGGACAATGATAGGATAGATAAATTAGATAAAATGGTAAGAGGGTTGCCCCAAAATGATGGAGTGAATGGTTGAGATATGTAATAATGGCAAAAGGATATGTAAAAATAGTAATTGCATGGTAATGAAATGGTATGGTACATGTTTGGTTCTAGCTTGCATAGGATAACTGGCATATGATTATATTGTTCTTGATGAAATAGAGACGCACATCCTAATCAATAAATGACACAAAAAAATACTTGATCATGCTAATTGATAGCCCACACCTCATCTAAATAGCTACTTTGTCAAGAATTTATTATAGATTTAGTTATCAAGAATGCTTTTGTGATTTTTATTGGTCATTGATTCTAATTCCTTCAAGTATCGAGACAAGGTATCTTTATAGCCTTTGTAAAGGAAACTATGGCTAATGATGGTAAATAAGGATAAATAATGGATGGTAGGTTTATTTGTGAAATAGAATGGTAGATGATAATTGAGTGTATAATGGTGGAGAAATAAATGAAGATTAGGATTTTTAATCACACGTAATGTTATTGATGCTAGATTTGACATAATTATGGTTGTAGTGGGGTCAAAGACTTGTTCTCTTGATAGGACCATATTTTTATATTATTTAGGCCTAAGAGTAGCTACAATTTTTTAGGCTATAGATTGGAAACTATTTTGATTTGATCTTGAATACTGTCTTCATTAAGTAGTGAATAACTTTTGTGCTCAGCTATTGGTTCCTCAAAGAGGTTTTCAACAATGAAGTTGTCTTGATTATCTCATAGCACATCTAAAAAGGTGTCACTAATGAACATTGAATTTTACTTTGATTTTCTTCTAATACTTTCAAAAAAAATTCACTAAAGATGTTAAGTTTGAACTTTTTGTGTCCCATAACACCTACAAAAAGGTTTCATTGGAGAGTATTCTTTGTTTACATGAATGTGGTCTTGGCCTCCTTGATCTTCTTCAACTACTATGTCACCATGGATGTAGTTCAACAAAGTGTGATTCTATCAGTCCCAATCAACACTTGTGGGAGATGGAATGTCAATAATATGGCTCGATTGGTTAATGGTAATGGCTTGTGGAATGGTAATGGAATGGGGAGATGCTACACAATCCTCATAAAAGATACTAGGATAACTTATATTGAATCTAAAGTACTCATCCTCAAAAACTATAAAATGGTCACAAATGTATTCAAACTAATCTATGAGGCATGCATAACCAATATTGTAACAATCTTGAATGTATTCTATTTTTAAATCTTATTTTGACTCAAAGGACTTTGAATCTGATGTTAAAATTGATGTTTATTCTTCTGATGATGCTAAATCTATTATCAGTTCAAGAATATAACTTGACTCTAACTTTGATTCTTAATCTAATTGGTACTCTATTACAATAATGTATTGTTGAATGTTTAGTTTTGGATAAGTAACAACTTGTGATGGCATGGTGGGTTCCATAGAGACTAGTTTGTCAAAGTGAGACTCCTCAATGGTGGGAAAAAGGTCAAGAGACAACTCCTTAGAGACTATCTTGTCAAAGGGAGGCTCTTAAAAAATAGGCATATGGTCAAGATAAGTATTTTCCTAAAGGTGGTTATAATCATTAAGTAGTGACTTAGAAAAGACTAGCTCATTATCTTGAGACTCCTTGATAATAGGTATAGGATTGAAAGGTGAATCATCACAGGTTAACTTTTCATAAGTGTTTTGTTAAACAAAATCATCTTGGATTAGTTGGTTCTCTTGGCCTTGGTTTCTAATGAGTTAAAAAATACCAATTTTGAACATAGCTTGGTCTTTGAATGATTGGATCAGTTGAGGTTTAGATTTGATTAGTACTAGATGAGGAATGGCTTATGGTTGGATAATGTTAGGACATTGGGGAACATGATTTATCATGTGAGCTAAAGGATAAAGTCCTAAAATGGTAATGATAGGGTGGTGTGGAGCTTGGTTATTCACATGAGCCAAAGGACTAGGTCCTATAATGATGAAAAGGTGTTGTAGAGATTGATTTTTTACACAAGCCAAAGGATGAGGTCCTAATATATAAATGGTATCACATTTTGGATTCATATTGCATGAAAAATCTAAAGGATGATGTCCTAGAATGGTAATGGTATGCCTTGGATATTGTGGAGCTTGGTATCTCATATAATCTAAAGGAGGGTTAGGGGTATCTGATGATCGAATAATAAAAGGACATTGTGGAACTTGATTGCTTGTACAAGCCAAAGCATCCAATTCCTCTTGATAAACCATATCATCCCAATCTTGAGTTAGGTCATAAGTTGGTTCTTGACTATTTTCCTATGTATTGATTATCATAAAGAGGGTATTGATCCATATCCCAAATAACATTATTTGTAGTTGGGTCTTCAAATTCCTCCTCACAAGCCTCTTCATACCAATCAAAGTCTTGAGTTGGATCATAAGTTGGTTCATGAATTTGTTCCCATGAATTATTATTATGAGGTGGATTAAAATCTATCTCACAAATAACATTATCATCATTGGGGTCTTGAATAAAGCCATAAAAGTCATGTTGTGCAGCCATTCTATCATAAGTTGGAATATACATGACTCCACCATAAGTGTAGCTAGACATATCTGCATAAATGATGAAAGCTCCAAAACAAAAAGGCTTAGAGTTTTGCAAACTCTAAAAAACTATGTCCTTTAGACAAATGGTTCAAACTTGGTCTAACTTGGTTGAAAGCATGGAGTTGTATCTCTAAAAATGGTTTGAAAGTGGATTTGTATCTCTAAAATGGTTTGTGCTAAGATTTGGCATAAAATAGTCTAACATCAATATCTAACATCAAATGTCATATGCACAAAATTTCAAGCATCTAAATAAAAACCAACATGTCAAAAGTCTAGGTCAAAGTGTTTCAAATAATGTCTAAACTAGGAAAGGAAAAAGTTGAGTTGTTAGGTCTTTTGTCCAAATGTGGAGTCAAAATCTAAGCTCAAACAGGCTGTGATAGGAATTTTGGCCAAACAACATCAAAATATAGGCTTGAAATAAAGGCATGATGTGATTTTATTTAATATAACAAGTTTGGAAATAATTTTGACATATACCCATCACACAAAAACAAACATAAACATGATCAATTAACATAAGGCATGAGGAAAAAGGCTCTTAGAGAAAGGCTTTGTTCTCCTATATAAAGGCATAAACAATGATGAGGATAATCTCTATTTAATAAACAAATAATCAATAGTCTTCAAATTTGGGTAATCAATTAATTAAAGTTATGAAACCCAAAAGAGAAAGATCTGTGTATCAACCTCACGAATTGAGGCCTAAATAGAAATCAATCAATGTTTGAATCCAAACTTGACAAGGTTAATTGAAAACTCAACATTGAAAACTATGATTTGACTAAACAAGATAGACAAGATTGGATAGCATGACAGTGCATAAACAAAGTCCAAATGGTATACATAACATGGTTTGAAACAAACATTTTTTTGACACAATGGTAAACAAGTCTAAAAAAAATTGATTATCCTAATAGTGTAAGCATGTTCGAATGATGTGATCAATGTTATGTTTCAAATACGTAAAGGAAAAATGGTTTAACATGATTTTATTAGCATAATTCTACCCTCCTCAACTCAAATGACACACACTCAAATAAGTTTAACAAAAATTTCAAGGCACAAGTGTGGTGTAAAACGGCCAGCATAACACCTCTTGAGACAAAAGAGTCACATATAGACAAATTAGTTTTGACACGGTTTATAAATAAAAAATAATTTTTAGTCTCAAAACATACCAAGTAAAAATGACCAAAATACACTAAGTATAATCATCCAAATCTTAGCAAGGGTATGGCAATGTGGGGTTGATTAAACTAACAATTTTTTGAACATTTCTAGGGGATCAATTACACAATGAATTTCATGTCATGATGTAAAATAAAAACATGTAATTAGGTGTCCATGACACTTTTTATGTTGCAAAATGTGCAACTCCAACACTAGAAGGTGGTGTAACCACTCAAATCTCTGATCCTAGTGGGAGTGGTTAAAGTTAGTGCTGGGAGATGAAACCCTAGGTAAAATCTTCCCTAAAGAAATTATGGAAGGTGATGAAATCCCCCTCACAAGTCATGTTTGAATAAAAATAAAATACTAATAGAAAGACTTTAGGGTCATTTCAAGATCACCCAAACTATCATGAGTTTTTAGGGGGTGCTTTAGATGACATTCTTTTTATGCCTTGGGCTAGGCATGTTTGTAATAAGGATGGAAATTTTTATTCCAAGGGTTCCTTAAAGGGGACAAATGGAAGAGCATATATTCACAAACCTTCTTTTTGCTAATCAAGTTCTAACTAAACAACCATTGAAAACAAAAATTGACAAGTATGTTCAATTTTAAGCCCCAAATGAAAGATGAGGTGGTGTTCTTTTGACTCCTTAGTCTTAAGTTGTAAATTTTAAAGTCTAAATATAAAAAATTTATTTTAAGCACCTAAATGTTCCATTAAACATAAAAAGAAGTTCCTAATTCATTTTAAAAGCATTCAAAAGATGGTCTAAAACATGTTTTATCAAATTCTCAAGCTTGATCTTGCAATAAAAATGTCAGGGTATCCTTTAACTTTGAAGCTAATTTATAGATGGAAAGGGCAAATTTTAAATTTGAGGTCTCTATTACAAAATTGAAATTACCCAATCAATATCATGGTTTCTTGTAAAATCATAATTACAGACAACAAAAATTGTTGTTATGGGTTAGACCAGACAAAAAACACAATATCACTATTTTACCTACAAAATCGTTGCATGGATGAACAAAATCACCATTTGTTAAAAAATCACCGTTACAAACAAAAAACACATTCAAATACAAAATCCCTGCATGAACATACAATATCACTACACAAATGATGATATCACTGCCATGATGATATCACTTCCTAGAGGAATGATATCACTGCACAAAACAATGATATTTTTTCCCTTGAAATATAACTGCTCAGGTCCATGAAATCATTGTTTATCAAATATCAGTTTCATTTACACAAAATCTCAACTTTGTAACAATGATATCATTCTAGAGAACAAAATAGAGGCTTTCAAAAACAAAAACATGATTATAAAAAAAAGAAAATTTAAGCTAAATTTTCACTCTTTTGGCCCTCTAACTCCAAGATCCTACATAAAAAGGATTAGTAGTTTTCTTGAAAGATCTTTGTCACCAAATTTATGGAATTAGGGTCCCACTAGGCATGCCATTATGTGAACTAGGAATTTGACCCAAGAGAGGATGGTTAGTTTAGTGTTAGTTCCAAAAATGAAATCAAAATTGAAATAAACACACTAGCATAACATCTATAGGCCTAGTTACTAGGGTGAGCTTAGTTAAGAAAAAATGAATGGAAAACACAACTAAAAATCAAAATAAACCTTCTTTTCACCTTCCTTGGATGCTCCAAAATGCTACTTGTAGTGGCTTTCTTGGCTTTGTGCTCATGAAGTGTGCATCAATGGAAGCTTGGCTACCTCAATCTATACTTGGCACCTTATGTCTTTGGTTTGGATTGGCTCAATATTTGGATATTATAACACTAATTTGCATGAATATTTAGAATAAATTCAGCATTATAACTTTGGCATGTGAGAGCTTAGAATTATGGCTTTGAGGTTTGCTATTTATAGACTTTTGGAATGGTTTGAGGATCAACTATGACCATCCATCTCAAGATTGAGATGTGTGGCCACAGATAATTAAATATTAAATTCATTCTACAAATATCCCCATTTATATTTGGGATAGAGGGGCATTGAATAGGTATGGAAGATCTTTGATGTGGCATGGAATGGCTTGATTCAGATATTTATGGCATTTATGGCCTAGGGATGCCTTCCCAAGAAATGAGGTCGCTTGATGATGTAATTATTCAATATTCATTTCTAAAAACAAGTATTAAACAATTTTATATGTAATTATTAATTATGATCTAATTTATTTTAATTAACTCTTAAGCATGATTAAGCACTTTTTGCATAAATTACTCAAATTGATTAAAATGCCTTGTTATTAGTCTAAAATTTGACTAGATTAGAATTGGATTTCGATGTCATATGCATTATATTTGTTATCCCATTTATGATGTTGTCAACACAAAATAACAAAATCACATGTATCATTCAATATTTTTGATAAAAAAGAGCAATCCAGAGCATTCAGGTGCAAAATTGGCATTTTGACTCAAAATGATCTGATCAAAGTTAGTTGGCCCATAAATTGCATTTTCCCATTTAATGATACCCTAGCCAAAATCAAAATTTGAATATATCAATTTTAGCTCATTTAATGTGTTTTAGTATTTTTATGCCAAATTATTCATTTTGGTGGAAATTGTTTAAAATCTTGGTTGGAGGTGACCAGATTTAGGTGTCTACACGAGGCATTGTATTTATAGAAAATGGATTTAACCCTAACCCAAGGTGAGTTAAGGTGGAGTTTAAACATGGAATGAGTTAAAACCCAACCTAAGTGAGTCAATACTAACCATAGTAGAGTTATTAGTTGTCAGTTAATCATGATTTTTAATGAATAGGCATGGGTCTCTGAAATGAGTTATTTTAGGATATTTCTAAAGAGCTTGACAACTCACAAAGGTCATGATGAAAGGCTAGGATATTTACATTTTTGAATTTATTTTTTTAGTTATTTAATAATTGCACATGGATAATTAAAATAGGTTCTTAATTTGGTTTATATTTTAAATTAATTTTTATTATCCATTTATCTCTTTTAAGATTTGATATTTGTTGATGTGCCCCACTTAATAGGTCTATAGGCCAAATTGACTATTGTGATGCTGCAAGATGCTTAGGGATGAATCCATGATATGTTATTATTGAATATAATAAGATAACCCAATTTGGTATGTATCAACATGATTTTGAGCTTTGATGAATGATACATAAGAAAATTTGAGATGTTCTCTGATTCTTAGGCTTAATTTTCAATGGTTAGTAGGAATCAGTGTGAAGTTCAGTCAAAAACTAGTTATGGCCAATTTTAGGTGTCTAAAACCTTGATAATCATAAATACAACTTATGTTAAATATTCATAATTGATCATATACTCACCTATGATGGTCTAAAATACCTTTTTCTACTCACCAATATATTATATTATTCGCTTATACTCTATACTCATACAAATAGGCCTAAAATTGCCTGTATTTATATAAGCCTCTTGCTCATTTACTTCTCAATAGGCCAAAAACCCTTATTCTATTATTTATGACATGTAATATATATTATTAAATATCATAAAAATGAATCAAATTTTATTTAAGTCCCTTTAGGTTTGACATACCTCAATTAGGCTTTATTTCATTTTTAGGTCTCATGGAGACCTAATTCCATTAGGTCTACTTTAGGACACATTACACTTTACCTTTCTTGGAACACTTTAAAAATAAACATATGGAAGTAAAATATAATATAAAAATAAAATATACCTATAATAATCTCAAATAGGCTCCATAAGAATTTTCAAGTCCAACTACCACTTGAACCCCTTCTTAAAACACTATTCACAATAAGCCTTCATACATATAAAAAGTTTGTCTAAAAAAACTAAAGTATAAACACAAATTTGTCACATAATAATTAAAATAAATCATATTAATATAAAATATATGAAATTATTAACATCACAAATTTATTTATACTTCAAAACTTATAGCAAAAGGACTCAAACCCTTCTCTGTAGATAGCCCACTCAGAACTGCCTGAACACTCCAAAACCTAGTCATGAAAAACTTGATATTAAACACTTGAAATAAAATCTCCCATGATCACTGGTAATTTTATAATATCATTTTACATCTCTATACCACTCTCAAGCACAAATATCATAATGTCTAATGTCAATTACTAGTTTTATAGACCAATCTTTTGTCTTTAGTACACACAGTCATATTAGAACTAGTCAAGCCATTTTGGATTCAACATTTAAATCACTTTCAATAAATATAAAAAATTATGAAAAAAATGTATAGGACATAAAAATACCAAATAACAAAACCATGTTCATTATATAATTCCACTTATGACATAGTTGTAACTTGCTTACCCAGATTGCCTTGAAGCATAGTCATGGTGATAATGACCTTCAACACATGTATAAAAATATTCAATGAATTTTTATTAATGCATATGATCATATGATATAATTATACCATTATTAGGTATAAATATAATATGGTAAAGTGGAAATATTGGTATTGTAGACTAATCTCTTAACCTTACTATACATGGACCTCAATGAGCCATACAAGTCAAATTAAGAATACATTTTTCACTCTAACCACTGACCTCAAAAAATTATACCAGAAATTATAATTTATTACAAGTAATTAATAACACCTCCATACACTTTTATTCATCCCTGTTCTATGATAACACATTCCTAAACATATTCTCACTATTGTTTGGGTTTTTCACTATTTTTACCATTAGGCCTGCTAGCAACTGGATAACTTAGATGACTAGTTTAGAATACCTAATGGATATAAATTATTCATAAAACTTAATGGAAAAAAAATAAAAGTCTTAAAATTTGTCCATCTATTTAGCAACTTTGACTTGGTCAACTTTGATTGTTATAATAAATCTTCAAGAAATAAGTCCTTTCTTGTAGGGTCCACTCACTCATTTGAAGACTCAATGACACATAGAGATGATTGGGAGAGTTTAATAAAACAAAAATTCACTAAATTAGCCATACCAATCCATTTTGATCACTTTATAATAACTTATTTCATATCAGGTCATTATTAGGGTTCTTGAGGGTTTAAATCATCTTTCACTATTATCAATCATTCATAAAGATTAGCCCCTCATTCCAAAAACTAATGCCTATAAATTTGAGATAGCACCCTTTCCAATATACCATGACTATCTAAAGTTCCCATGCAGAGATACAAGTGCTAATGGACACTTGAAATTCCTTCTTGGGTTGAGAACCCTTCATTCTATGTAATCGAGAGACCTCAAAATCACTTTTCATGCCTTTTATTGTAAACCATGACCTAAAACTTTGTGAACATGATTTAAACATCATATAATACATTTTTCCATGATCACATACTCACACTTTCCTTAGAAACTGATCTTGATATCCCATTAGGCCATACTCTCTCTCTCTCTCTCTCTCTCTCTCTCTCTCTCTCTCTCTCTCTCTCTCTCTCTCTCTCTCTCTCTCTCTCTCTCTCTCTCTCTCTCTCTCTCTCTCTCTCTCTCTCTCTCTCTCTCTCTCTCTCTCTCTTTGCTTAGACCTTGACCTTTAAACCACATTAGTCCTTGAGACTAAACTTCAAGCCTATTTAAATTCACTCTCCACATATCTCACATAAAAAAAATTTAATAAATACTTAAACACATTCATACATTCTTTATATTCCTTGACAATAGATCATGATACTTCATTAGGCCAGGCAGGGTCTAGAAATGGTCTTAGTGCAGACTAGGTCTATAGGTCCTAACCTTGTAGGCTCAACCTGAGACTCACATAAGTGATCTAATACCTCAAATACATATTAAAGAAAACTCATACAATATTTTATGCCTCTATGCATCCATCTCACCAAGCCACCATGCTCAAACCTTCTCACTAGGAATTTACATGCTCTGACTAGTGTCATGACTAGGATTCTGAGGCACTTGAAGCTTGAAAACTAATATTAAAACACTCTTTTATGATTCTACACCTTTCTCTCATGCCTTAAATGTTCCTAAAATAATTTCATACCTATAAACATACCTCTTCATGGTTACTATGCACATGCTCATGATATGACTATGTTTGTTATGATTAGGCTTCTTAAGACACCTTGTACTCAAGGACTAGTATTCAAACATGCTTACCTTAATGATGATATAAAACAAAAACATTCATTAATAAATAATCATACACTATTGAAAAAAAAATTACAATAACCAAAATAATAATAATTAGGTTGCCTTCTTGTCACATGGCTTCCTTGTCACATCAAGCACACAAGCTCATATCTCATAGACCACTCACCATGCATCTTTACTAGATGCACCTTGACATCAATGACATCAAAATTGACATAAAATTACATCAACCTTGACATCAATGACAACACTTCTCAATAGAGGCAAGTGCCATTAAACATAGGATAGATTTATAAGTAGAAGTTATGGGATATCTAGGAAGAGATCACTATGAAGAAGCTACTAATGGATTAATTGAGATTTAGGACTGGGATGCCCAAGTTTATCTAGACTCAAATTTAGACAAGGTGTTATAGGACACCACTAAGTTAGGTGACATTGCTAGGTTTTTCACCTAAGGGTAGAAATATGACCCTTTAGAACAAATGTTGTTGCATGACTCATTGGTAAGAGAGGATACATGACTAACAGATAAGGTGTACACCATGCAATATGATATGTCATCCTTAGAGGGAGTTGAGGATACCTAGACTAGTAGTCTACCCCAAAGAGTCTAACAAACTTTCTTTGCAATTATATCTATAAATCATTTCATAAATAAAATATAAACAAATATATGAAAAGCCACTTCAAAGGGGCAACCTCCAAATCCTTACAATAAGATATAATTCATGTATAACATGTTTTGAGAGAGCCACAATCATCCCTATATATATAATGAATGGTTAGAGTAACACCCATTCATCCTACCCTTACATATTGATAAGTTAGCTTAAGATAATAATTAGATAATGATGGTGAAAACAAAAGAAGAGTGTGTTATAGGTTAAGGGCTTAACATGCCCCCTCACTTCAAAACAATTTTACCATTAATGTTGAACAACTCTATTTTTTTTGTAAAAATGTTACCAAAATCTAAGTTAAGTACTTATTTCTCTTCATTGTATTTGGTTGCATCAACTTCATCATAATTGGCCCCTTCAATGTAGAAAAATTTATGCTTATCACACTTATGACCATTTGTCCATTTTATATCACAATTTAAGCATACTATTTTTTCTCATTTCACTACAATTTGGTGAGGAGTCAATCTTGTACATTGAGGGAAGGTTTATGATGGACCCAAATGTTCTTTAATAGTAGCGAAAGCCTTTTGGTTGACCATATCTCATTATTATACTCTATTATTAGAGACCATAGAGTCAAATATAGTGAATCAATTAAAAATATGAATATTGAATTAGATTGTGTTAGTAAAACCACCCAAGAAGAGATCATTCATATTGTCACCTAAGATCGCATCTACCCTTAAGGATAAGTTTTAGAATTATTGAATATAATCATTGGTTGATCTAGTTTGTTATAGCTTTGATAATTAGGTAAATTAGTTCCTTATTACACTATGATGGTAGTGCATTTGTGAAAATTGACCAAGTAATAATAAGACCATTCATTTTATTTTGAGTACAAAGCCATCTATACCAAGCATACTGCTCTAGATTCAAATATAAGGATAAATTAATCCCTTTTATCCATAAGAGATCTGATGTACATCAAAAAATTTATCCATTTGATTGATCCAAGTAAGAAGATTCTTCCCATCAATTTTTTTGTATTTCAACTTTTGGATTCATGTTCCTCGAATGTGGTGTATGTGGACTTGGATTGGGTTGGATATAAGATCCACCATCATTGGGTTGAGTGGTAGTGATTTGTGTCTGATTAGGGTAATTTTGATGAATACTCAAATTTGGAAGGATTTTTTTCATTATATCATCCAAGTATTGATTGATCTGATAAAATTTACTTATCATCTTAGACATTAGGCTACATAGATCATACTCGATTTGGTTCATCTTGTGATCCAACAAAGAAAATATTGGAGTAGAAGAGCCATAAATTTTTGTTTTTGAGTCCATATCTTATTTCCTAGGATTTTTAATTGGGTTTTCATTATTCTTTCTTTTACCCCTAGTTGATGTCCTTCCATAACAAGCCTAGACAATGCCAAACCTGTTTTTCTTCATTGACCTAAATTTGACCAAGTTATTTTGTAATAATTTTGGCTCAAATATGAAAACACAAAGAATTAACCTATACTAAAGTTCTTAAAACTTTTTGAAAATGTAATAAAATCATAAACAATACTTCAATTTTAGACTATAGAATGATTTTATGAAAAATAGTAAAAAGGTGGTAACTCTTGTAAAACTGATCTTAAAATCTCAAAAAAATTAATATGGATGCCTTATATGATGGTCCAAATCTAGTAAAAAAATTACTAAAAAAGTTTCATTGTATTGAGAGCTATAGTGGAAATAAAATTCTATACCCAAATTGATGCTCTAGTACTACTTGTAATGAACTTTCTTCACAATTAAAGAAATAAATCATAATATAACATAATATATGATAAACCAATTCAAGTGGGAAACCTCTAAATATTTATAATAAGATATAATTCACATATAACATGCTTTGAGTGAGCCACACTCATCCCTATATATAAAATGAATGGGGAGAGTCACACCCATTCATCCCACCTTTACATCTTGATAAGTTGGCTTAAGGTAATAATTAACTAATGTTTGTGAGTATAAATGAAGAGTGTGCCATAGGTCAAGGGCTTAACTAAGAGGAGAAAAATACATTGTAGGATCAATAATGATATTTTAAGCATATAAAGAAGCCTGAGGGCATGCTACATAGAACTTGGTAGATGCTATGGGTGTTACCCTATAGGTAGAGATAAGTTAGATTTTAGGAGTACCATCTAGGAGCACACCAAGGATGACAACTCTATAAAAATTACCTATGACTAGACCCATTATCCATAACTAGTATGGGATGGCCTTGAATATTTTTTAGCATTAAGGCATAAAAAGTGATAAGGACCATGTTCACAAGTGTTAACTTATTTGGCAATATAGGGGTAAAACATCCCTAAAGAAAAAGATAGCCCAATTCACTTCCATGTTGATGGAATGAGCACACAAGTGGTATGTAAATATATACCCCACATATACCATCATGGATTTTGACTACTTGAAGGATGTATTATAGAGAGATATTTTGACATCCCTAAGTTTGAATAATAAAGCATCACCATGCTAAAGGATATCAAGTAATATCCAAGAGAGAGTGTTTGATCTTATGATGTAAGGTTTTAAAACCTGGTCTCTAAGTTATCCTATGTGTTATTATTAGTATAACATGCTCAATGGTTCATAGGAGGCCTGTGCATTTTGATTTGACATGTTCTCATAATTTACTAAATAATGAGAGGTGTTTGATGCCACACTTCATGTAGAGATGGCTAGTACCATAGGGGCAAGAGCCATCACAATACATATTAGTGCAAGTAGCCACCATAAAATCAATGTTGCAATACATTTTGATCAAGAAATAACAAGGTACATGCCCTAGTTTTTGGTATGCCAACTATAAAGGAAAAGGGAATAATTGATATAAGGGGATATATGATTAGATGGTCTAAAATATTATTGAAACTACCCATATATCGAATAACTTGTTGAGATATTTTTGACACTTTTTAAATGAATTCATTTCGACACCATATGCAAAAGTTATGGCATGATAAATTTTTAGGTCAAAAAGAAAAAACATAATATGTAGGTATAGTGGTGACATCAACATGCACTTGAAACAATCTTATCATGACAAGTGGACCAATCCTAGTGTTACATGTGGACCAATCATGTAGTGACATGTGGTGGAGAGAAGAAAAGGGGTTTATTTTTGGTTTTAAACTTTGGTATTTGATAACATACTTGACTATGGTAGGGCCCACATTATTTGTTAGTTGAGGGCCCTTTAGTGGGTGGGTTCATCTATTTTTATGGAAGGGGATGCTACTACCAACTTCACATATTAATGGAGAGAGAGTTGTATATAAATATTCATATTGTTTTCCTCTCAATCAATGTGGGACTAAATCCTATGAGTTTTTAAATCTTAGACCCCAAACAACATCATAGAAACACATGGCACTCCAACATGGTGTCCAAGATCCAAGTAAGCCTCCTACGTGGTTCCAAGATGAAAACTACAACATACACCAAGTCTAAAGATTCAAGGTGTCCAAGTAAAATGAGTCACAAGTATTGGCGGTCCTAAAACCAATTCTTAAGGTGCAAATGGAGTTTTATAAACTATGTTTTGTTCTTCATTCCCATCAATGTGGGATTAAAAATATTGAATAAACCAAAAATAAGAACCAAATCCTATTCAAAATGAAAATATGTAGCATGGGATTTGAATCCACAACTATCTTCAACCTAATTAAGAGTCTTACCAAATCAACCACATAATTTTTGGTAACCAACATGACAAAATTGGCATAAATGTTTGATTTTCAGGATTTAGCCCCAACCCATTACACCAAAGCCTATTTTATAGAATGGATTTTAAGATGTTAATTTTATTCTATAATTTTTAGGCTTATTTATAACAAAAGAAGGATATGAGGGAATTTTGAGGGGGATTTGAACCCTAGGTTATTTGGCAAAAGGATAGAGTTTTAGCGATTCGACCAAGGATCTTGAAATGGTATAAAAAGGAGTACATTACATTTAAATTTAATGTTTTTATCCCTTGTAAAAGGAAAACGACAAGATTGTATATGTATTTTTGCATTTCAAGAAGGATATAAAAGGCCAAGAGCCTATATAGGACCTTTGTAGAGATAAAGCAAATTTATTTTACAAACCATAGAGGTGAATTTTGATGTAAAGATTGTATGGGAAGTTGATTTGCATCATTAATAAGATCAGTTGGAGAGTTTTTTATACCCAAAAATGTATCCCCAAAGGATAAACTCTATTATCACATGGTTTTCATATTTTATATTTTTTATTGCAAATGATATTTTTAATCAATATTACATCTTTAATCATTTTAAGCTAATTTTTTAATTAAAGAAGAAAAGTTGAGAATATTTATATAAGCATTAAAAATTGGTGAAGTAGAAAGTGTCTTCACTTTTGATCTATTTTAGATCAAGTTTGGTATTAGAGTAGCTAATAAAAGATATTTTAATGTGGCTTTGGATTTTTAAGTTCTCATTTTACATGTTAAATAGGTCTAAGAGTAAGCTGGTGAAGGATCACTTGAATAATATAATCTAGAAATCAATGCAAAATATGCAAGTTAAACCATGTATTTGCCTAGAGGGGAACCATAATTAGAAGTGGCCTTCTATCAAACCTTTATTGAAATAAAGATCATGGTATAAGAGTTATATCATGAAATAAAGATGTGAAGTGAAGGAAACAAGAGGAATAACCCTCAATAAGTGGTAAGGGTAAAGGATAATAATCTCCTCCATCTTTACCTTCTCCTTCTTTCTTTGACGATAAGCAAAATAATTTTTATGGTTTTATTTATTCCAAGGTTAAGATAGATATTAAATTGGATTTTAAAACTTAAAATGGATAACTTAGTGCATAAAATCTGGATCATTGGATAAATTATATGGAATTATACTATAGGGTTTATAATATTGATAAAGAGGAAGAAAAAATTTAGCTAGATACTCTTCAATTGGGTGGTATATCACTCATTTGGTAGGAGATTAAGATGCAAGAAGATCTCCTTAAGCATGGTAAAGTGATCTATAATTGGCCTCATTTTGTTTATGCATTAAAAATACAATTATATCCATGAGGCTACATACAACAAGTTATTAAGGATTGGATAAATTTAAGGAAAATTAAGGGTCAAAGAGTAAAAAATTACATTCAAGAGTTTAGAAAGAGGGATTTGGTGCTAGGCATTCCTATTTAAACTCAAGAGACTCTTTTGAAATATATTAGTGGGTTACATAGTTATTTAAGGCATACAATCCTTATGTTTAATCCCATAAATCTTGATGAAGTGTGTCTCCAAGCTACCCATATTGACTCAAGGAAAAAAGTGACTAAGGACATGAAACACTTCACAAAGAAACCAAGTAAACTACTAAAGGTAAAGGCAAAGATAATGCAAAGGGTAAGACAAAACACACCTCCATGGTTAATAAAGAATATGGTAAGCCCTTTTTCTCTCATTGCAAGAGGTAAGGACATGATAATTCAAAGTGTTGTAATCTCCATTTAGAACCCAAGCCAAAAAGGTTTGGGAATAAGAAAGATGATAATAATAAGACCACCACAACAATCTAACAAGATCTTGGATCTAACTCAGGTGATGAAAACAATATCATTGCCATGGGTATGCAAGGTTCATCTTCATCTTCTTCTGGCACTAAAACTCTTAATTCTAATTCTTCTTTAAATTCTAAGTATATGCATGATGAAAATGATATAAATGATTTGTTGCACATTAGAATTATTTATAAGCATACTAAGATAGATACTCTTTTTTATAGTGGCTATCAAGCTAAACTAATTTTTGAAGAAGTTATGAACAAAGTAGGACTTGAAACTAAACCACATCCTAAACCATATCCTTTAGGATGGGTGTGTTATGATACTAAATTTCAAGTCATGAAAACATGTAGGTTAATATTTACAATCACCTCTATGTTCATTAATGAGATGGAGTTGGATGTGGTTCCACTTGATATTTGTGGTATTGTAATTGGAATTCCATATTTATATGATAGAAAATAAATCTTATATAGGTAAGAGAATAAACATTTTATATTAAAATATGGGGTTGAATATATTTTTAGAGCCCATTGAATAAAAATAAACTTATCACTTGTATGTGCAAGATAGATGAAAAGGCTTGTCAATGTAAGCAAGATCTTTGTACTCATGAATGTAAAATCTAAGTATGATGATAAACCCAAGGATCTAGAATATTTTTATCCTAAATATAGGAATGAAATAGTTAATATTATGTCTAACTATAATGATGTTTTTTAGGATCCACAAGGTTTACCTCCTAAAATACATATACAACATGTGATATAACTATAAAAATATGCATATATTACTAATATTAGCATGTAAAATATGTATGTGATAGAGAATGAAAACATAAAGAAGAAATTTCAAGAGTTTCTCAAGAGAGGGGTCATTCAACCAAGCACTTATGCATGTGGTTCGCCAATTATTTTGGTGCTAAAGACATATGGCACTTGGTGTATGTGTGTAGATTTCTAAGCATTGAATAAGATTATGGTTACAAAAAACCACCCTCTTAATCACATTAATAATTTGTTTGTTCAATTAAATATTTTTTTTATTTCACTAATTTATATATAAGAAGTGGTTATCACCAAGTTAGAGTTTATGAAGGTGATATTTGGAAAACTACTTTTAAAATTAAACAAGGTCTTTTTGAATGGCTTGTTATGCCTTTTAGGATTTATAATTCACTTTCCACATTCATGTGGGTTATGAATGATGTATTTAGGGAATTCATAAATGATTTTGTAATGATATACCTAGATAATATTTTGATCTTTATTTAAACTTGGGAAGATCATGCAAAGCATATTAGAAAAGTCTTAGAAACAATTCAAAAGGAGAAATTATACCTAAACATGTCTAAATGTGAATTTGGTAAAACATATTTAGTATATTTAGGTTATGTTGTAGGGGATGGAAAATTTAAAATTGATCCCTCTAGGGTTTAAGCCATATTTAAATGACCTAAGCCTAATAATGTAACTAAAGTTAGAAGCTTCCTAGGGGCAGTCCAATTTTGGAGGAAGTTTATTTCTAAATTCACATTGATTACATCTCCTTTGAATTATTTGAAAAGTAATAAAGAGGTATTTAAATGGGGAAGAAATCACCAAAGTTTCCTTGACATGCTAAAATATAAAAATAATCATAACTCTAGTGTTAGCACTTCTAGACTTACAACAACCATTTGAGGTTGAAACTGATGCAAGTGATTATGTCATGGGTGAAATATTGATGAAAAATCATAAATCAATGTTTTACCATTTAGATACATTCACAAGTGCGGTAAGGAACTATCCTAATTATGATAAATATTTATATGCTTTGGTTTAAAGTGTGAAAAAATGGAAATACTATCTAATGGGAAAATAGACAATCATCCATATGGATCACTAACCTTTGCAATATCCTAAATCATAATCAAAACTACGGCATTAAAGGCACTTTCATTGGATGAGTTTTATATAATAATTACATCTTGTAATTAGGTATTAAAAACATATACAAAATAAGGTAGATGATCTGCTTTTAAGACCTCCTTTTGTTGCATATATTATTTTACAACATAGTTATTTGATGCATGAAATTTATAAGGAACAATATGCTAGAGATGTTGATTTTAGGGATGCCTATGAAGATATAACCCATGGAAATTAAGTGTAATAATTAGAGTATCACATGCATAGTATAATGTTGTATCATCTTGGTAAGTTATGAATTCCACAAGATGAAAGAGTACATGTAATTATGGAAGCACATACTTCTCTTATTTCAGGTCATTTTGACATTGAAATAATAATTTCACAATTTTCAAGATTTTGTTATTGGCCTCAGATGTTGAAAATGTATCCAAATATGTAAAAGTTTGTATGATTTGTGCTACTAGCAAGCCTAGTAACAAGAAGTTGGGATTTTATACCCCATTTACCATACTAAACCATCCATGGGAGAGTGTTTATATAGACTTTATGGGTGACTTGTCTATTTAAAGAAAGAATCATGACTATTTATATGTGGTTGTGGATAGATTTAGTAAAATGTGTATATTGGTGGCTTATAAAAATACTATCATAGGAAAGGATACTACATAGTTATTATTCAACAATGTTTTGGTCCATTTTGGTTTTCCCACATCTATTATTTTTTATCATGATTATCAATTCATTAGGAATTTTTTGTCATCTGTGTGGGAGTTAATGGACATAAAACTCAAAAATAACATTGCCTTTCATCTACAAACCAATGGTCAAATAGAATTGTTCAATTGAAAAATGGTTCATTTTCTATAAAGATATTGTAGTAAACATCCAAAATTATGGGATGAACACTTGTGTTATGTACAACATGCCTATAATCTTGTCATACATTCTTCTACACAAAATCCTCCTTTTGAGACTTATTTTGGTTATTTGCCTAATTCACACAAGCAAATAAACTCTCAAAGGAAAAGGTAAAAAGTTCAAACCAATTAGGTATGGCCCATTTAAAATTTTGGAGAAGATTGGTAGTAATTATTTTCAATTATAACTACAACTTACATGTAGATTTATTCAGTTGTAAATGTTGAAAACTTGAAGGTGTATGAGCCATTTATGATCATAGATCAAGGTGAAAATATTCAAGTACCCTCTATAAAATATGTTGCTCATAAATATATTGAAGAGTTGTATGGAAATATGATCTTTGAAAATAAAATAAGGACATCATGAAGAGGATATGTTGGTTACCTATGAGTTGACATAAAAGGAATAAATACAAGCAAGGCAAGGTGGATAGAAACCAAAATATTGAGGGAATTGTACCCTTATTTATTTTTAGCATAAAATTAGACTTTTGGTGGTCTAAAATATCTTTAGTGAGGAGGATTACTCTAGGAGATCCACACATTGATCTAATAATATGGTATATAATCTTATTGATACTTCCCACACATTAAAGAGATTGTTGAGATATTTATGGCACTTTTTGAATGGATTCATTTTGACACCATATGTAGAAGTTATTTCCCATTAGATTTTTAGGTCAGCAAGCAAAAACATAATACATAAGTATAATGGTGACATAAACATGAACATGGACTAATCCTAGCATGACGAGTGGACATATCCTAGTGTGACACATGGACCAATCCTAGTGTGGCATATGGACCAATCATGTAGTGACATGTGGTTTAGAGAAATAAAGAGGTTTATTTTTGGTTTTTACCTATGGTATTTAACATAATACCTAATTATGGTGGGGATAAAACTATTTATTGGTTGGGATCCCTCCAACTAATTAGGTCCTCTATTTCTTGGAAGAGGGCCCTACCACCAAATTCACATATCAATGGAGAGAGATTTTTTTATAAATCTTCAAATTTCATTCCTCTAAAGAAATGTGGGACTAAGTGTTAGTATTTTTCAAATATTAGAACCTAATAAACATGGAAAAGACACATATCACTTCAACATGGCATCCAAGAGCTAAGTAAGCCTCTTATATGGTTATAATGTGACATTTGTAGCATGGGCCAAGTCTAAAGCTTCAATGTGTCAAATCAAAGTGATTCATAGGCATTGGTGGTAATGTTGACTTTCTAAGCCACCCCCACATATGCAAATTTCATAAGATGATATGTAGAGGGTTTGCATGCTTGCATAGTGTCAAGTTCCCTAAAAAATGAGTTTATGTGCAAATTCTTCCCATCCACACCTGCACTCAATAGTCAACATGGATCACACATAAACTAAGTGTTGATACATGTATATAAGGACTTCATAATGTTTACCCTATGTAAATATCCTTCATCTCATTAACATGATGTGGAAACCAAGGCATGTGGGTCTCCTAACTTCAAATAGTAAAATAAATGTGCACTAGAAGTGGTTCCATATCTTGAAGATCATGATCAAGCTCTTCAATATTATTGCATGCTATCATTCAAAGACTTCCTTGCTCTAAAATTTTGAATTACCATGCCAAATAATATATTTTATTATCTATGCCCTTTTAAAACATAGGCTACTATCTTGACTACACAACATTCTCTTCACAAACTAACATAGGTTCTTGATGAAGGCATAGACTATGAATAATATCATAAGAGACTAGGTTTAGAAGGAATTTGGGACATTATGAATCTCTATAGAATTCTCCCTTAGTTCCATTCATTCATAACCAAGTCTCTATGGAAACTTCATTACGTTCCCTTTGTGTAGAATGTACTTAATTATCTATGTGTAGATGTACATGAGACTTTAAAAAGAAGGTAGTGCACATGGACTTATGCACATATGGTCCCTAAATGGGTAAATGAATAATATATCCACTTCATATGTAAGATGATTAGGTAAAACCTAAATATACACCTACGTAGTCACACATAATAAACTCATAACCAAGTCTCTATGGAAAATTCATTACGTGCCCTTTGTGTAGAATGTACTTAATTATCTATGTGTAGATGTACATGAGACTTTGAAAAGAAGGTAGTGCACATGTAATTATGCACATATGGTCCTTAAATGGGTAAATTCATAATATCTCCACTTTATATGTAAGATGATTAGGTAAAACCTAAATATACACCTACGTAGTCACACATAAACACGTTAGTTGAGATGGATCAATAGGTGGCAACCATAAATAGGGATGGTAGTTGAGATCAATTGGATATCAAGGGAACAAAATTAAAACAAAATTAAATATAGGGTGCTTTTTAGAGTGTCAAAACATGATAACATGCCTTCTTTGGCTATCTCAATGTCCTTTAATTCTTAGATGCACATGTGGATCTATGAATTGATTTCTAACTACTTCTATGATCAAATTATTAGATCAAGGTTAAATAAACATGGATCACAAAAATTATTAAAAATATATTTATAATGTTAATCAACCTTGAGTTATGTATGCTACTTCTAAATTCAAGTTCCTGGCTACCATCTCTAATGGCATATTTATCGTGCAAGGCCTTGCCCCACACTATATAAGCCATTATTTTTATTGTAAAATGATTTATGCTTTTTTATCACTGTAATGCTTCTAAAATTTTACTTCCAAGAGCCTCTCCTCATATAAAAAAGCTCTTACCTTTAAATTTTGTAATATGCCTTAGACCTTGAAATTAATAAGAACTTATTTGACTTATCCATGCTCTATGTTCTATGTGCATTCATGGTTGTTGATCTTTGTCTATGGATGCTTATCCACAACATTATTGTCTTCCCTTCCCACCTATGTGTAGAATTAAAAGTCCCTGTAAGTATTATGTTGTGTATACATGGGTCTATGTAGGCATTATCTATGTTTTATTTATTATCCATATTAACATCAGGTTGTGCACCCTTACCTCTATGTGAAACACTTATGTAGTTCACCCAATTTGGAGTTTTCACATTTGATTTGGTAGATTTATTATGTCATTAAGCAGGTGAGGTACTCTCTCTATTCTTAATGCATCACATTTTACATTTAAATAACCTCTTAACTTTTCCCTCCCTTTTCTCCTTGTTGATTTTAGGTTTAGTTTTAGTTGTACATTTCATTCTTCTCTTTGTAGGCTTGTGTGCTAGTCCTAAAGTAGGTGCATATAAAATAAAAGGATGTTGACCTAATCTAGAGGTTCATCCAAAGGATTGAAAGAGTCCCAAACCTTTGGGGGTAATCCCATTGCTATAACAAGACACTAAATTAATCTATGACATATAAGTCTAAGGCTCTAGGCACTGAAGAGCTATGTGTAATCAATCACAATATCCATTCACATGTGGGTGAAAATTTCAAGTGATATAAATTTATGGCATACCTGATTGGATAAAGTTTTAAAAAAATGTTGAGAGATTGGTACTAATATTGTGATTAAAGTGTTGAAGACACTTTTTAAAGAACTTGATGACTCCAAGAATTCTTAGTTCATAAAGATCATCCTTTCATTTACCAAGGAAGATGAGATCATCTTCAAAATCCACTAATTTTCATTTCATTGAGCTACCTATAGCTTATAGAATAATGTGAGCTAGAGTATCCTTGTATCCTATTAGAAGGGCTAGTGATGTAAGACAACCTTATCTTAGAGCTCAATCTATATCTCCATTTGGTTGATTCTCTATGTATAGAGTAATATTATTACTTATTCCATTCATGGTTGAATAGATAAACCAACCCTTTGTTACCTTTAATGGAAGTATCCCATTGACCCTTCCCCAATATGATTATATTCCCATATCTACTCTTAAGATCATCCTTAATTTACTAGATAAAATTTAACTATGCCTATAGAGCACATATGAGATGTAGAAAATATTTTCTTCATCCACAATGTGACTAAATATAACATCATAGTGTGACTGTTACCTCTTCTTTGAAAGGGATAACATTCCAATGGTATCATAGTTTGCATCTAGGTTCTATTCACAATTGGGATGAGTTGGGTGTATGTAGGTAGTTTAAATAAAATAATGACCACATGTAACTTATGGAGTAGCTCATGACCATCAAAATGGATCCATATGATCAAATGGTCAACTTCAACTTCAGAATCTAGAGGACTTGGGATCGAGTTTCACTCCTAGAGAGGCCATATCCTAACACTATATTCTTATATTTTTAGAGTGGTAAATAGTGATGTGGCCATAATGATCTAATATATGGGAGGTGAAACACTCCCATATGCCTATTAGGTCCTTATGCATGCAAAAAATTATTTGATTCAAGTAGGGAAAATTATGCCCCAAACCTCTATGCCTTTATATCCTAAGCCCCATGTAAAATTTCATCTACCCTATCTCCCATTATAACTCTAGACCCCCATTCATATTGCTATTATCCCCTTAATTCCATCAAATGATACACCATTGATTGAGTTTCATGAGGTCAAGTCCTTATTTAAGAGATTTTTAAATGATCTAGTATCACTCAAAAAGCATCAATCATATCATTCCAGGCCTTATGAACCCTTCAAATGATAATATCAATTGAATAGGCCTACCTACGAACATGTTGTGTAGACTCAAAATCAAATCACATATAATAGACCACCTTATGTGAAAAATCCTAACTCTAAAATCACTTATAGAGCTTTTGTACCTATGAAAAATAACGTGCAGGACTATAAATGGTGTTATTTGAGTGATTAGCCATATGATCAGGTTATGTGTGAGAATGAAAGGATGAATGAGGCACATATGATGTAGAATGTACCATATTCTTAGGATATTTTATCTATTTCATATTAACCAAGGGATGAACCACATGTGTGAATATAAGAGCAAGGTGAATCCACCCTCTTAAATTGGCAAGAGGGTGACTTCAATTATGTGAATTAGAGTGAAATAACAAGCACAAAGATCAACCTAATTGATTTTAACACAAGATTCATAAAGAGACCAATAATGGAGGAATCTTCTTCTTCAATTCTTTCAACTTTTATGCCCCTAAGTTAGTGCATAAATACCCAAGTCAAAGCATCTATGCAGTCTTCAGTGCACACAAAATAAGTTGAGAAAAAATAAAGCTATTCCAAAATTAGAATTTAGGTGTGATAAGAGAATAAAATTATAAAGGCATAGATTTAATTGAATCATATCCCCTTTAACATAATCAATCATATAAAGAAGACTGGACTAAACATTTCCATATGGGATGTTTTTGTTATTCCTTCAAGAAGGAAATTATTACAAGACATCCTAAGAGAATTACAACCTCATGAGCCATCGTAAACTATGTTGATTGCACACATAAGTCTATATCAACTTAAATAAGAAGTGAATATAAATATACAACCACCCCCATTCTATATATCCCTAATTATCAATGAACATTTTATACATAATTATATGATAGATTTAGGAGTGAGAAACTTAGTCATTCCAAATAAAATCATAGACATCCTAGGAATATCATATTATCCCATATAAAAATGGGTTATATAATTGTATGGAATAATGGTTAAAATTATGGGAATTATCAAGGATCTAAGTCTTACTCTACACACATATTTGATCATTTCCATTACACAGGACATCATAGTCACTGACTTGCCCCCTAATTTGATACATTCCTCTCTTGAGACTTCACTATGAAGGTGGGAGGATATATATAATTTTATTGTTCACACATACTAATCACAACCAAATATGGGACCAAGGTGACCATTAAGGTCAAGATTATTTCAAATAATCACATAGATCCATACACTCTTGGCCCAGTTAATGCAAATTGCACTTTATTCGACCAAGAGGAGAACTAAATTCTTCATGAGACTAACAAACCCATTGAATAGGTCCTATATGGCTTACTTGATGAATGGTAACATGATCATTATGATTTCAATATATACAATAATGTATATGAATCATGATTAGGCACATACTACATTCTTGAAAAAGACAACTTATACCTGATGCAGGAACATCACTTGAAAAAATTGATAAAGTGATAAATCGGAGTGAATATAATTAATTTTGAAAATTGAGGACATAAATCATATTGAAACACCCCATAGTATGTTTTATTTGTGTCATGTTATTTGTTTAGTTTCTATTTGAAGGTCTTTCCCATTTCCTTACCAAAAGGAAAAATTTAAAAATTTGAATTTGAGTCAGTGTTTTAAAGGATTTTTGGAGTCTTGTGAAAAAATGAGAGTGATGGATGTTGGTGATGTATGTCCTAGAGGGTCTTAGTAATCATATTATCTATGTTATCAATGTGTATGAAATTCTAATAATGTAGCCAAAAAAAGGAAAATAAGAAAGTATTGCCAAATATCTCCTACATTGGAATTAGTTTATTGAGAAGTAGTTATAAAAAATGGAATATTATGAATGTAATAAGGGCGAATAATAGAATATAAATTAGTAAAAAGTTATATTATATGGGTAGAGGTTGGATAACCTTGGATGAAATAGGGGTTGGATCAAGAAAAGATCAAGAAATGAATAAAATTAGCCTCTCATGATTGTAATCCTGAACATGATTATTTTGAATGAAGATTGTTTTGAGAAAAGTGATTTATCTTCCTTTGATAAATTTTATATATGTTTGACT
This sequence comes from Torreya grandis, assembly GCA_037957365.1. Taxonomy (NCBI): domain Eukaryota; kingdom Viridiplantae; phylum Streptophyta; class Pinopsida; order Cupressales; family Taxaceae; genus Torreya; species Torreya grandis. The sequence goes on from JARHVA010007817.1 coordinate 320,781, forward strand.
TCATATTATTGTATCATTTAATAGACAATAGTTTCATATTATGATAGACTAGGTAAGGTATTGAGTCATAGTATAAACAAGTTTGAGAACTCTGTATTGAACTTAGGCATGTATAAGCAAGAGAATAAGAAAGTTTGGAATAGTTTTGGTGGTTGAAAAATATTGGATTGAGGTTAAATTATATATTGGATATAGGTTATATTATTTATATTAAATGTACTTCTTGATGTGGATAGTTTCAAACATAATATTGTCCAATCATGCATAATTATAAATATACATTGTTAAAATGATTTAATAAATGATATATTATGATGGTTTTAAAATGATCTCTAAATTATTTTATGTCATAATCACAATGGAAAAGGGTAGTCACAGGTTGAAGCAATCCATTTTGAAATCTTGGTAGTCTTTATAATGCAAGAGTCTAAGTCCTATCATACATACCCATAATTCTATAAAATAGAGTTGGAGAGTCTTTTATGGACTAGTTAAGACCAAAAAAGTATTTTATAAGGTGTAAGGAAGTGGATAAGAGATTAGGAAACATTAGATATTTATTAAGAGTTCATAACATTCAATTTAGAACCTTTTGAAGTTTTTCAACTTGTGCCCTGCATAAGAGCATGGTAGAAGTAAGAATTGAGAATTTATTGAACATTTGGCTAATAAAGATTAATTTTCTTAGTCTATGAGTTGTTTTAAACATTAAATAGACCCAATAAATTTTTTTGAGTCTTTAAAAAAAATTTGTCTTTAGAAACCTTTTATTTGTCTTTCTCATCCTATGCAAGAAACCTAAGAAAGGGTTTTGGCCATTTTAAGGTTTGGGTACTTAGAGGATTAGCCAGACTTTAAAACTTATCATAAGAGTTTGGTTTATTATACTAAAGGTGAATCACATATTTATTTGAGGATTTGACACATTTGGAGTTTGTATGAGCCAAAAATTAGTTTGGAGGCTTAGAGACTTAATTAGAGACCTAATTGTCAAAGGATAGATGATGTTAGTGATTTTACCTTGAGAATTGGACCCTATAACTTGATAAAAATTATAAAACCTTAATGGGTATCTATAAAGTTCCTTATTTTATGTTTAAACTCTATGTGTCTCTCTAAATAGAAGGATTTGTCCATTTGAAGGGTTACTAGATATAGACATAATTGAGGAGAAGATAGTAGGTTAGAGGATATCCATTTATAATATGATCATAAAACTTAATATTTAGTTGAATGAAGGTAATGGGTGTCTAAAAATGATATTGGTTTGATAATAATCCCTTAATATTATTATAGATAATGTGATTTATGTGTTTTGAGGGTTACAAGGGAAAACTAGGCTTAAAGCTCAAAGAGGTTTATGAAGGGAATTAAGGAGTAATTTAAGCCTCAAGTGGAATTAGTTCAGGTATTTTATGACTAAGGAAAGCTGTATATGGTGCATATATGTGTTCATGAATCTTTAATGAAGGATTGGGGTTTTGAAACCTAGTAGAGCTAATAGACTCATAATCTATATGAAGACAAACCATGAATATGCTAAGTAAAGAAGAGGTGTAAGTATCAAGTCATTATAAATGAAGGTTTGGTGGTCATATAAATAATTTCAAGAAGAAATTTTAGGGATTTATAGGTTGGTAAAGCAAAGTTTTCTACAAATTGACTTCAAATTAAGATGGATTAAAGTATAAAGAACAAAGTAATCAAAGTTATGTTAGATTCTCATGTAAAAGGCACAAGATTGGTTTTAGCTCTGCATCAGTTTGGTATTAGAGCCTATATATATTTATTAGAGGAGAAGATAGACATTAAAAAAAGGTACATTTTTTTTGATAAGTTGTTCTTAATGTGTTTTTGTTATATGAGGAAAGTTTACAATGAAAAGAGTATTGTGAGTTGGATCAAAGTGAAGGCATGATCCATTGAGGTTAGTAAAAGATGAAAGAAGTTAGTTAAAAAGAAGATTATTATTCAAAGACTAAATAGAAGAGAGGCCAAAGTGTGGTATAAAAATACAAGTAAGTTACCTTATCAAGAGATATAGGTCCAATTGAGACATAAATAATAAATATAAAGTGTAAAGATATAAATAAGCCTTGAAAGATGAAACAAGTACATGTACATCATATCAAGGCATGCTAATAAAAAGTAAAGTGGTGAATCAAGTGTTTTAATTAAAGAGAACTAATTATTGGTGACCCAAGTGAGGCACTTGATAATATTGAAAGGAGAAATAGAGGCACATTTCAACCTTGAGGAGATAAAAGACTAGCTAGAAGAAATGGAGATGAAGTTGAAACAAAATTTAGAAATGAATATGGAGATATATGAGACAAGAAGTGAACTTCAGAGACTTGAGATTATTGATTTCATTGTGAGATTGTGTTCAAAACAATAAATACAATCATGTGGTTGGATGATGAAAAGAAGATTGAAGTGGCTTATACATTTGCTAGTCAAGAGGTCCATAGAGGCTTGAAGATCAAAGAGTTGCCAAGTAAGCAACATGGAAAAGAAGTTTTGAAGATAGTTCTTATTATGGAGAACATAAAGGAAGATGAGAAGAAGAATAATGAGAAGATGAGAGTGTCATGGAAGGATGCATTCATAAATACATGTTGGTCTCTTTTTTATGTTTTAACATTGCGTTTAAGAGTGTATATGCAGGTATGAAGAACGATATGAAATAATTCAAAAATAAGACCTTGAAGTTTACAAGAGATAGGGTAAGCAAAGCACCCATCAAGATGAATGAATAATATAGAGGAAGAGGACACATTATAGAAGCCCACAAAAAGGGATTGAAGATTCTCAACATGGGTAAGTGCATAGAGTTAGGGGATAATTCCATTAACATTTTAGGTAATGTGATTACATTAATAAATAACATGATCATGTTATTTAATTAATGTGATTGTTCTATTTAAATTATGGCTTGGTAATTATCAAGTCATAATATGATTGTGTTATTATTAAAATAATAACATGCACATGTTACTATAGATCCAAATAATGTGTATGCATTATATAACATATTATATAATACATACATGTTATATAACACATATGGATTGTTATGTAATAAAACCAAAACTATCTTTAGAATCATATGGGAGTTGCACATGAAGGCAAATTTGGCTAGAAGCTTATATTTAATTTAAATTTATTTTAGTAAATATAATAAATTAGGATCACTTATCATTTGATAGAGTTGGTCTCATAGCTACATGCCTTACAAAGTGGAAAATAGTTTTTCAAAATCTAATCAAGTTAGTACTTAGGCATTTTTAGGGTCTAAGTATTAAACCTAGGGATTTGAGGACATAAATGTTGCAATTAATATCCATTTTTGGTAAAAATATAGTCATTTTCTAGGCTTTTGTGCCTTTTAGATTGATTCTTGGCATTTTTAGGAGTCTTAGGTTTGTAAAAATTGAAGTTTGAAAACCACTCAACTTGAAATTGATGCAAAGTGGTGTGGTTAGGGTACCATAGGTCACATTGATGACTTGCATAATCAAATGACATTTTGTGTTAATTTCACTTATTCATCATCCCTACCTCATCCTTTATCACTTTTTACTCATCACTCATTACCCATAATCACTCTCTCATCATTCCTCATTCTCCCTAATTACTCCCTCATTGACCCTTATTATCCCTAGTCATATCTAATCACTCCTTTATAATCCATAATCACTCTTCCATTAACCCTCACTATCCTTCATCATCCCTAATCAATCTCTCCCCATCCTTCATCATCCCTAATCAATCTTTCCTCATCCCTCATCATACCTAATCTCTTCCTCATCCCTATTCACTCCCTCTTCATCCCTAATCACTCCTTCGTTGACCTTCATTATTTCTCATAATCTCTAATCACTCGAGATTATCACCCTTAATCACTACTTTATTGATTATAAACATCCTTTATCATCCCTAATCACTCCCTCTTCATCCCTCATAAATATTTATTCATCCTCATCATCACTAATCACTCCCTCATTGACCCTCACCATCCCTCATGACTCCATCACTGATCCTCCCCATCCCTAATCCCTCCCTCATGATCTGGTGTAAGTATATACTCTAAATATAACTTTTATTCCAATAATATGTTGTTTAATCCATTATAATAGAAATTAACTCTTTTCTAGGACTTGTGTTGTCAATACCCATTTGTGATAGTCAATTTTATTACTGAATGAATTAGATGATCTTCCAAATTTATGGTCAAGTAACATAAGTAATAACAAAAAATAGATTCTAAATTTTAGTTCATCGAATTATCTTTGTTATGCAACTGACTAAATGAAATTTTATTCGGTTCCACCTTTGGTAGTTTGGTTAAAAAGATAAAAATTAAACAAAAATCTCTTGTATAATTTTATAATTATGAGAAGATTTGAATCAGATGTAAAGTTATATAGTGTTTCCCATTCCTATATGACTTTAATCTTGGTTAGGTTCACGCATTCACTCCTTGTGTGTCTAATGTGTCCCAAATATTTTATCTCTTACATGAAAAATGAACATTTATTCATGTTATCACAAAAATATGTTTCTACAAAATGTGAAACACTAGTTCAACATGGTGTAGATGTTCATCCCATGTTTTCTAAAGATTAAGATGTCATCAAGGTAGATTTTAAAAATGACATAGGTAAAGGGCTTGAGGATTAAGATGTCATGAATTTTTAGTCAATCAATCCTTCTTTTGTTTTGACTATATTCCAAATGTCTAGAGGTTTAACATGAATATGATGATACCCAAACTTAAGATCAATTTTGGAAAAAAATTCTACGTTATAGATATGGCATAAAAATGCCTTAATATTTAAATAAGGATAATATTTCTTCACTTTAATCTTGTTAATATTTTCTAAATTGATTTACATCTTTGGCATAAACACAATTGGGCTTTTGTAAGGCAATGATTTGGGCATGATGTGTCCAATATCCATGATTTCATGGATCTACCACTTGATCTATTCATTCTCTAGAAATGATATGTTGTATAAAAATGTTTGAGTTATAGGTAGTTAATGGATCATATCAATAGTATTGTCTAGTGTACAGTATGTAAGAACTTATTTAGGTGATATAAATTTATCCTTATATTCATCTAGTTTATGTTACAATTATTTTGCCTTCGTTATTGTTGGATAAACCAAAATATGATATGGTAACATAAGTATGTCATTACATTTACTTATTACCATTAATATTATTATTCTTACTATAACTGACAAGATTGTTGCACTTCCTGGAATTAATGACTAAAATCTTATGAACTAACTATGATATATAGTATTTTAGATCATGATAATCTATCATAAAATTTCAAGAATTTACTTCATAGAATACATGTAAATGGTAAATATATGGTTGAACACATGTAAAATATCACACACCTCTAATGGTGAGATTTCATAAAGGATTGCATCTTTAAAAATTTTGATTTTGTACAGCAAGTGACTACTAGGTGATCCATTTCTCAAGGCCTACACTAGACCATACACTAGTGTATGGTGATGGATGATGTATAAATTTAAAGTTTAATTTTTGAAAATGTGATTTAGGATAAATAAAATTCTTCTTAATTCCATTGGAAATGATGAAGTTTATTGGCTCACCATTGATCTCCTTTTGTTAATGAAATAATATTTTTAATTTGTATAATTTCTTATTGGGGGAAGTATAGATATTTTTAGTACCAACCATATCATTGGGTTCATAATATATTATCTACTTACATTTTTATAGTGATAGATAAATTCTACCCACTTCTAGAGATGTGAAATTAGAGAACTCATAGTGTGACACTCTTTATTGGATTGAATATTTAAGTTATGATTTAAGCACCACTTTCCAATCTTGGACTACTTGTTCTAATCAATTAAAAATTATTTTCTACTCTCTAGTATGAAAATTAAATAAATATACATACAAATAAAAGACCTTTAATGTCATTATTCAGATAATAAAATGTCCTCATATGGAAAGCAATTGATTAGTTTTAGGAAATCGCATAGCTTGGTGATCCTCATGTACTTACTACCCATTTTTGGTGCTATGGTGGTTTTACTTGCTTCTCTTTTTATGGTGGATTTTTAATTATGAATTACATCATTTCTAATAGGCCCATATTTTTTAATAGGTGTTAAATATTTATGTTTCAAATTTACCTCCACATTATTTTGATCATTGTGTCTATATTTTATGTTAACACTCAACTCTCCACTTGTAGCTCCTAATATTGTTAAACCCCAACAAAATGCCACCATCAAGGTATTGGATGGAGTGATTAAAAATGAGGATGGATGAGGAAGAATTGAGTAGAGATGATAAGGGAATAAATAGGCATGATGAGGGATGGTGAGGGTCAATGAGGGAGTGATTAGGGAGGATTAAGGAATGATGAGTGATAGTGAGGATTAATGAGGGACTGATTAGGGGAGATGAGGGATGAGGAATGAGTGATTAGAAATGATGAGTGATGTAGGGTCATCTCAAAAAGGCCTTTAATTTTGGTTTTCATAGTTTTTTCAAGTCATTTAAGAGTTGTTTTTACTATTTATGAGGTTTACACATCTGTAGAATTTGAATTTTAGTCTATAAGGTGCTTCCCACCAAAACTAGTGAGTTTGATTTTTTGAATATTTTTATCTAAATCAGGGGTTATAAAAGTCATTAGAAGGAAAATTCAAGTGTCAAGTTTGATGTGACTTCTTATGGTTATTATATGTCTAAAATTGGCTCATAATATTAATTTTTATGGAATGTCAATCCTTGAATGTCTTTCAAGATCCTAACTTGGTTACTAGTGACCATTGGAGAAGTTAGAAAGTTAGTTAGATTTGATATTAATCATGTAAATATTTGGTTTTGAGAGAGTTTTTAGAAAGGATGGAAAGGTAAGTTATTGATCAGGTACAATAATAAAAAGAAGAGGATAAAGAGATTTTAGAGGTTGAGAGGTTTGAATAAGAGAAGAGGAAATAATCAACAACATAACAAGAAATAGAACTAAACATGAACAAGAGAAGTAAACATGAGCAAAAGAGTGGTTTCCAAGAATATGAACAGGAGATTATTTTCTTTAACTTTTGTTTTATGTGTATATTCACTTTAAGACAAGAATAAAATGTTGAAGATGATCAAGTTGAAGATCAATATGCAAAAGAATGACCTCAAAATAAAGAGCAAGAGATAGAAGAAACAAAGAGGAGACACTATAGGCAAGAACCACAAAGCTCTATGTGTATCAACTATACCTTGGGATCTATGGGGATATTTAATTGTATAGGAAATGTTGTAAAGAACATCAAAGATCAAGCACTTATAACTTTTAGGGAAAGTTTCCATTTGCTCCTTAATAATATGATCTAGGGGAATCACTACCACCTTTGTAAATACTCATCCAATTTCATGTTTTGAATCTTAGTAGGTTTTTATGGTCTTTAGGAGTCTATAGGAATAAAATTTTGATGATAGATCTTGGTCAAATTTGAATTTGGACCCATTAGGCATTTTCCTACCTAAATGGACAATTTAAATATTTGAAAAGTTTGTATTGTTTCTCAAGTGTTTTGAGGTTGTGGAAGGTCAATGTGTTAGGACCCTATGTATTATGGGTCTTAAATGGGTTTTTAGGGTTGTCTTGTTAGGATTTAAATTTAGTTACCATTATCAATGTATAAGAGTAGTTATAGGAGTTTATGAATAAATAGTAATTTTGGGTATAGCAAGTTATTTTTCAACTAATAAGAGAGAAGGAAGGGGTTTGCATTTGAAATATAAAATATATTAAACCCTGAAATAAAATAAAAATTATTCTTATTCTTGATAAAACTTATAGACCCTGTAATTCATACATATGTGCAAGAAAGTGGACTGAGCTAGATGGATCAGTTTATAGAAACTGTAACCTAAATATGTTCATTGGAATATGGTTATGAAATAATGCTTAAATAAGGAATAAAAATGATACATTAAAGTTAATAGTATATTTCTCTTCTTGAAGTTCAATATTTTTCTTATTTTTGTTTTTAAAATCTTTGGAGAAGGAAAATATCATAAACTTTGCATACTCTATTTTCTAAATTAAAAAGAGGCATAATGTAACCTCTATGTGAAGAATTTTGAAATAAAACCAGATGCATGAAGGGAATTTAATAAATTATTTCCCTTATTTTTAAATAATCTTTTGAGATTTCTATTTTTTTAGACGTAATTTGTTTATGATATTGTTCAGAAATCTTGTAATGGTATTTGTGTGCATAGTCAATTAAAAATGTTATTGAAAATATTGATTTGAGGAGATGTAAAAAGTAAGGATTTATTAAGTATAAAATAATTTTTTAGAGACATTTATACCCTATAATATATTTTCAACTCCATTTTTAATGTAAGAAGTCAAAGACCTCCTCACTGATTAGTGCAAATCAATATTTGAGTGTACAATCCATCCAAATGTTGAAGATATTAGTAACAAATCATTCCACAGTCAAATTTGATACTTGGATATGATGTCTATCAATGTTTTTATCCTAATTGAATGAATACATCCACTCTAAATTTAATAATAAGTCTTATGATTCAAATTTAATATTTTTGGGTCTACATGTTATAACCAAATTACATAGTGTCAATAAGGATCTACATAATTCTATAAAAATAATGGATTGAATGAATACAAGTGTTATTGATAAAAATAATGGTTGAATAAGATGACATGGTGTATAAAATACCTTATTTATGTCTTAAAAAAATCTATAGTCATGGTAAATGCATTAAAGACAAATTTATAGCTTTTTGGCCAATGACAGACCTAAAAACTTGCATAGGTAAGATGTAGAAAGCTTTATAAAAGGTCAAAAAATGAGTTGAAGGGAGTGATTAATAGTTTTAAAATGTGTAATAAAATATAAATAACCATAATAAACCTTTAAAAATGTTTTAAATGTAGTGGAAGTGTGTGTGATTAATCTAAATTCTCTCAGGTCCTGCAAACTACAAGAATCCTAAACTAGGGATAAGGTGATTTTATTCAAAATGGCTAGTAGCCCTATTTGTGAATGTGTGTGAAGTATAAATATTATTTTTTAAGGTGTGTAAAATGGTTTTAGATATATATTAAGATCATAAATAACATAAATAAGATATTAAAGACCATTTAAACAAACATTGAGTCTAATAAACATTAGTGTATAGATGAAACTATAACCTAATTACTAAGAGTGAATAATGAACAAGACAAAGAGTGAGATTTATTTTGACATTGATTATAACCTATGCATCAATGAGGTATGATGAATAATTTATTATGGATGATGAGTTGATGCAACAACATCACTACCTAATATAAATAATGAGATCTAGTTTACATGTTTTGAGTTTTTAGAAGGTGGTCAAGGTCATAAGAAGTCTGTAGGAGTATTTATAAGTTTCTAGTTTTGTGTCAATTTTGAATTAGATTTTTATTAGACTTTCTTACCAAATATTTCATTTGATTTTTTAAACTTTCATAGAGACTTCAATCTTATTTTAAGAATTCCAATGTTTAATTTGGTGTGGTTAGAATTTAGTGAGGAGTTTAGGATGTTACAAAACATATAATTAAACTCATATTTGAGAAATATGTTAGTATTTGAGTTAGTTTAGGACACTCAACATATAAAAGAAGTTAGAATTTAGATGATGGTTATTTGGTGATAAGAGTCTTGTTCATGTCTTGTTTTGTATTCAGAGTCAGAGTCAAGAGAGCTAGAGGGGGTAGTATTTTAAATGATGAATTTAAAGACACCAAAACAAGTGAATAAATACAATTTTTGATTATTTTTAGACAAGAAATCAAATAGACCCTACATCTTCTTGAATATGTGTAAAGATAGTTGATAGTGTGCATGATCGTGAAACATGAAATTAGTAACAAGTTATTTTTAATATTGGTATGATTTGTAAGTTTAAAATAGATTTTATTTGATGCTTATTATATAATTTTTCATTTTTTTTCCAATATTTTGAATGTTTAAACTACAAAGTGTATACCCTGTGCTTTTACAAACTATGCCTTGAAATCTGAGTGAAGGTCAGAGTCTTATGAAAGAGAAAATTTCTATTTAGTGGGATTTTGGAATGTATTATTAATTATTAACATGACATAAAAATTCCTTAATATTCTTTAAACATTTTATGTTTTTATTTTGCTAAGGACATTTTGTGTTGAACAACACAACCCTGTCTTCTATGAAAAAAAGTTCTGAGTATACATCTATGTGAGAAGGTATATATATGTATTAGAGTGAATATTCAAATGTATGTGTTGGTCATTTAATTCTCATATTATCATGAATTATTATATTATTTCAAGTATATTTCATATATTTGGATGAGAAAAAAGAAAACTAACACAATCCTGCAGTCATAAAAAAACTTAACACAGTCAAAGTGGTATCTCAAGGAAAATGGAAAATTGAGTGTTATAGATATAAGGCATTGATTTTTTAAAGTGTGTAAACATTAAGTAGAGGATTTTAAACCTTCATGTTTACTTATAACCTTTTTTTTTAATAATTATAAAAAATAACCTCTTATCAAATTACTACAGACCTATGACTAAGTACACAATATATTCAAATTTGGTTAAGTCAATCTACTATAACTTAAAAACGGAAATATAACACTTGGAAAATGTGAATTTGTTCAAATTATACCTAATAAAATAATAAAATTCATTGGAAATGTCTTTGGAAGATTAAAATGTCATTTTGACCCTTCTGAGGTCTATAAAACAAGTCCAAACGCTATATTAGGGTTTCTACTATCAAAGTGAGTTTTTAGGAGTTGTAATCATAAATAATTCATGAAATTTGGTAAATTTTTTGAGTTAAACATGAAAAAATATAATATAGTGTTTTTAATTTGTGTGAGTATGGATAAGTATGGATGGAGGAGGATTATTTGATAGATAGGGTAGAAGGAAACCTAAAGACCTAATCTGAGAGTATAAAAAACCACAATAAGTTATAAAATAGTTGAACTAAAGCTTGGAAATTTGTGATTATATGGGATAAATTAGAGGGTATCTATAAATTAGGTTTATTTGATGATTTGAGTCTATATAAGATCGTACCAAGTAAAGTATCCCAAAAGAAGCTACAAGAATAGTTTATGATAGAGTAAGACATAGTGTATGATATGAGGATTGTGTTGAAATGTCAAGTAGGGTTGAGAAGAAGTTAGAGAGAACTCAAAAGAGTGGAAGGATTTTTTTTATATCCTTATTAAATCCTAAGGAATTAGAGATAAGATTTGATCCAAGTTATTATAAATCACGAAGACTAGTAAGGGGGATAGTCTCAAAGTAAGAGAGATTGAATGCATTAACAAAGGAGAATAAAATAAAGAGTTTAGTGAGACCATATAAAGCATTGTGGATAATAAATTAAATGATTAAAATGTATATGTTTATTTTAAATATATTCAGGGTCCAAAGATTGAGATCAAACAAGAAAATACAAAGTGAAAGCTAAGTGGATATTGGTAGAGAGCTTGGACAAGAAGAGTATGCAATAGGGCTCTACATCATGAGGGATGGTGAGGGGTAATGAAGGATTGATTAGGGATGATGAGGGATTGATTAGGTATGATGAAGGATTGATTATAAACTATGAATAATGGTGAGGATCAATAACGGAGTGATTAGGGATGGTGAAATCCAATGAGGAAGTGATTAGGGATGGTGAGAGCCAATGAGGGAGTGATCAGGTATGATGAGGGAGTGATTAAATATGATGAGGGATGGTAAGGTTCAATGAGGGAATGATGAAGGATGACTAAAGATGATGAGTGAGTGATTAGGGATGATGAGGCATAGTGTAGGTCAATGAGGAAGTAATTAGGGATCATAAGGGAGTGATTAGAGATGATTAGGGATAGTGAGGTTAAATGAGGGAGTGATTAGGGACAATAAAGAATGATGAGAGAGTGGTAAGGGATGATGAGGCATGAGTATGAATTGATCAAGGATGAGGGAGGGATGATGATAAGTCAAATTAACACAAATTGGTTGTTTTATGTATATAGGTCATCAATGTGACCTATACTACTCCAATCACACTAATTTTCATTAGTTTCATAGTGAGTGGTGTGAACTTTTTTTGGCAAACTTAAGAATCCTATAAATGTTAGGAATTAGTTTAGAAGGCATAAAAAACTAAAAAATGACAATATGTTTACCAAAAAGGGATATTAATTGAAAAATTTATGTCCTAAAATCCCTAGGTTTAATAATTAGACCCTAGCAATGCCTAATTACTGACTTGATTGGATTTTAAAAACTATTTTCCACATCATAGTGCATGTAGTTGTGAGACCAACTCTATCATATGTTGAGTGACCCTAATTTATTATATTTACTAGAATAAATTTAAAGTATAAGAAAATAAATGTAACAATATAACTGTAAACTTATAATTAACATTTAGAGTAGTAAATATAAGCTTCTAGCGAAAGTTGCCTTCATGTGCAACCCCCACATGCTTCTGGATATGGTTTTAGTTTTATTACATAATAATATGTATGTGTTATATAATATATATGCATTGTATAATATGTTATATAACATGTACACATTATATAACACATACATTTTATATGATGTGTTCGTGTTACATAACACGTACACATTGCATAACACATACGTGTTATTTGAATTTAAATTTAAAATTGAGCCTTTAGGCTTGGAAATGGATTGAATTTTTGAGCCAAAGGATTTGACTGTGAATCTATAGTCGAGATCAATAGTTTTGAGAAAAACCAACAAATTTTAACTTTAATCATCAAATACACATGGATTTCAACATTAAAATTCAAAAAAATATTACTCACGATGAGCACATTGTCCTCTTTCTAAATATACAATTTTTATAATTTTTGGGCTATTTTAAGGGTTTAAAATATATTTATTTCTAACAAAACATTTTTTAGGCCACTACATGCCACACCTATACATGCCTATTCATGTTTATCTAAAAAAAATTCATTGATCCAAGTGCAAAATAAATTATATGGTACCAAACTAGGCCTAATTCTACAAACATTAAAAAAAATTAATTTTCATTTTTTTTGAGGTAGTTAGGGTGGGCCACACAACCAAATATCCATTTTTTGTCACTTTTAAGGATCTACTTAATTAAAAAATTAATAAAAAAAAATTGTAACACACTATAAGATCTTACCTAAATATTCACCAAATGGTTTCAAACAATATTTAATGATGCTCAAAAAATGGTGGGCTGCATGACCATCTATCTACTATGTTTTCTTACAAAAAGTAGGAGGTACTCTTCAAATTTATATGTTTTAACTATTTATAATTAAATATTTTTCAAAAAAAAAAAAAAATCAGAAACTATACTTGAAATTCTATAATTCATGTTTTTATACCATCTTCAAATTTTGAGTGTAGCCATCTTAAATTATCTATAGAAGTTCAAATCTATGAGATTTAAAAAAAATCATGTCCATAGGTAGGCCCTTTTTTGTCCCTTGATTTTGTGTACTTACCCACATACCAATGAATAAATAAAATATTAGATAGATTTCCATGATGCTTTGGAAAGCATTTTAGCAAAAAAAAAAGAGCAAGCTCAACAAAAAGAGACAATTACAAACAATGAAGAAATAAAGACAAATATAATCATGAAATAATCCTTTAAGGAGGTAAATGAATGTTTAATTCTTGATATTTATTATGTATTTTAAGAGATTAATGTTGATATACATGTTGGGAGAAAGAAGAGAAAAAAAAGACTAGCAAATTTTGAAAACAATCATGGATATGTTGTGCCTAAATGGCTCAAGAAACTAGTGAATGAGATGAATAAAGAAAACCTAAATAAATATGTCACTTGAGTTAATAATTAAATTAATAAAATAATAGAAAAACATGAGGAAAATAATAGATAATAGGTTAGATCAAGACTACATGACAGATTGTCAATAAAAAAGGTATGAATAAGGTGATAAAGGGCAAAAATTAGTTTGTGGTTTAAGTAAGGAAGATGATTCAATGCATAGACATCAGCCTAAGCACATGAATGGAAAAATACGTGTGGGAAATATAATGAAAGAGATAATCAAGGATAGTATTGGATGTCTAATCCAAGAGAGCATTAAGAAAGAATACAATTGCAAGCCCATGAAACAAGTTCAAGACATGGAACCAGTCAAACATAAGGAGATGTTATTACAACCAATTATCCCAAGGAAAAAACATGAAAATAAAATAACCAAATAGTAGGGTAAGCACATTATTTATGATGTTTTAGATGAATATAACTTTGACTTATTGAATGAAGACCATATAAGTGCAAAAGACAATGCAAGGAAGATAGGACAAGGTCTTGAGTTTGATGAAGACAATGGAAAAGTGGATGCTCTCACATTGAAAGATGAATTACAAATGTTAGAGGAGTTATTTATTCCCTCATAGGGGCTATATATGGGTGAAGAATAACATGACATTATTATAAGTGATATTAAAGAAGAGCAAAGTGAGGTTGAGGAAGAGTTGAATGGTATAAGTGATGAAAGCCATGAAGAGGCTATCAAGTTTCATGAACAAGTGATGTCATGACTTAATAATATATATGGTGTAGGTTTGGAGAATTAATATAAGGTTTCATCTCATATTAAAATGAAGAAGAGTATGGATGAGCCAGAATAGTTCATGATAAAGCCTAAATAAGACAAGCAAGTGAGAGGTGAGTAAAAAGACAAACAAATGAGTAAAAAGTAAGGTAATAAGCTAATTTATTTACATGATAGTTTTGTAACTAAAATAATTGATGATAGGCATGAAAAATATAAAGTAATAAATTTAAAAGAAACATTATACATGTGTGAGCCTTATTTGAAGAAGCTATTGATGATCCAAGTGAAGCAAAGAGTCCTTATGGAGACTAATTTTCAAAAATCAAAATTTAGTGAGATGAAAGTAAAAGAAGATGCAATTGAAGATATGATGAGGATGAAGGAGAAACAAAGGATTTTATAATATGTAGACAAATTAGGATGAATTTATGATAAGATATATCAACAAAGAGAACATGAGCAAGTAAAAAAAGTGTAAAATAAAGGAGTCATCAAGCACCACCAAGAACGATGACTAGAAATTAGATGTTTGAAGAACATGCTCAAGATGAAGAGTATGATAAAAAAGAACTAGATATAGAGGGGATATCAGATGAATAATACAAATAATATAAGTACTACATTTATTTGAGGTAGAGGAGGAATTCACAAGAAATAAATATAAAGGGAGAAGACAATCAAAAGAAACATTTGAGAGAAAGTCAAGCTAAGAGAAGAAACCATATAAGGAGTTCAAAAGATTAGAAGATGAAGAATTGGAAAGCTAGGAAGGAAAAAGGATAAGTCATATTTGAGCTGGAGCTCGAATATTTTCCTCAAGGGAAGTATGATGTAGGAGCATCACTTAAAAAAATTAAGAAAGTGAGAATCAGGAGTGAATATAGTGACTTTTGATCTTTTATAACTTGAGGGGTCTTGAAACACCATATAATATGTTTTACTTGTGTTAAGTTCTTTATTTAGTTTGTGTTTGAAGGTATTTGGCATTATCCTACCAAAAGACAAACTCAAAAATTTGAATTTGTGTTAGTGTTTCAGAGGGTTTTTGGTGTCTTGTGAAAAAGGGGAGTGGTGGATGTTGATGATGTAGGTCATAGAGGATCCTAGGAAGCATATTATCTATGTTATCAATGTGTATGGCATTCTAATAATGTAGCCAATAAAAGGAAAAAAAGAAAGTATTATTAATGATATCTTA
Source organism: Torreya grandis (assembly GCA_037957365.1). Classification (NCBI taxonomy): domain Eukaryota; kingdom Viridiplantae; phylum Streptophyta; class Pinopsida; order Cupressales; family Taxaceae; genus Torreya; species Torreya grandis. The sequence goes on from JARHVA010007817.1 coordinate 336,640, forward strand.
TGTTGGAATTAGTTTCTTGAGAAGTAGTTATCGAGAATAAAATTTTATACATGTAAGTAGGGTGAATAGGATAATAAAAGTGATTAAAAAGTGATAGTAGAGGGGGAGAGGTTGGATAACCTTGGATGAAATAGGGTTTGGATCAAGAAAAGAACAAGAAATGAAGAAACTCAACCTCTCATGGTTGTAATCCTAAATATGACTATTTTGAATGAAAATTATTTTGAGAAAAGTGATTGATATTCCTTTTAGAATGTTGATATATGTTTAACTTCATATTATTGTCTCATTGAATATAGAATAGTTTCATATTATGATAGATTGGGTAAGCTATTGAGTCATAGTCTAAACAAGTTTAAGAACTCTAGATTGAACCTAAGAATGTATAATAAAGAAAATATGGAAGTTTGGAATAGTTTTGGTGGTTGAAAAATCTTGGATAGAGGTTATATTATTTTTCTAGGTATCTTATCTATACTTCTTGAAGTGGATAGTTTCAAACATAATACAGTCTAGTCAAGCATAGTTCTAAGTATACATTATTAAAATTATTAAATACATGATATATTATGAGTTTTTTCAAATGATATTTGAATTATTTGATGTAATAATCAAATTGGAAAAGTTTATTCAAGTTGAGGCAATCCATTTTGAAAGCTTGGCAATCTTTATAATGCAAGAGTATAGTTAAGTCCTATCATACATACTCAAAATTATACAACAAAATTAGAGAGTCTTTTTTGGATTAGTTAAGAACAAAAAAAGTGTTTGATAAGGTGTAATGAAGTGGAATAGAGCTTAGTAAACATTAGATAAGTCTTGAGAGTTCATAACATTCAATTTAGAGTTGATTAAATTTTCTCATCCTGTACCTTGCATAAGAGCATGTCAGAAGTAAGAATTAAGAGTTTATTGAATCTTTTGTTAATAAATATTAGTTTCCTTAGTCTATAATTTATTTTAAAAATATACAAAACTAATCCATTTTTTTTTGAGTCCTTAAAACATTTTTGGATTTAGAAACCTTTTATTCATATTTCTCAGCCTGTGCAAGAAACCTAAGAAAGTGTTTTGGCCATTTTAAGGTTTGGGTACTTGGAGGATGAGTCAAAATTTAAAATATAGTATGATTTTTGGTTTTTACCCTAAAGGTGAATCACACACTTATTGAGTATTTGACATGTGTGGAGTTTGTATGAGCAAAAACTCAGTTTGGAGGCTTAGAGACCTAATTAGCGGCCTAATTGTCAAATGATAGATGAAGTTAATGCTTTTACCTTGATAATTAGACCATATAAATTAATATAGAGTTATAAACCCTTAATTGGTATCTATAAAGTTCCTTGGTTTATCTTGAAACTTTATGTATCTCTCTAAACAACATGATTTGTCCATTTGAAGCGCTGATAGATATAGACCTAATTGAGGAGAATGTAGTACGTTAGAGGAAATCCAATTATAATATGATCATGAAACATAATATATAGTTTAATAAAGGTAATTTGTGTCTAAAAATAATAATGGTTTGATAAGAATCCCTTGATAGTATTCTAGATAAGGTGATTTAGGTGTTTTGAGGGCTACAAGGGAAAGCTAGGCTTAAAGCTCAAAGAGGTTTATGAAGGGAATTAAGAAGTAATTGAAGCATCAATTGGAATTAGTTTAGGTATGTTATGAAAAATAAATGACATATATGGTGCATAAATTTATTCATGAATCTTTAATGAAGGATTGGGGTTTTAAAACCTAGTGGAGTTAATAGACTGATAGTCTATATGAAGACAAACCATGAATATGCTAAGTAAAAAAGTGGTGTAAGTATTAAGTAATTACAAATGAAGATTTTGAGGTAAAATAAGGAATTTAAATAATATATTTTAGGTATTTGTACATTTCTAAAGCAAATTTATCTACAAATTAACTTCAATATAAGATTGATTAAAGTATAAAGAACAAGGTAATCAGACTTATGTTAGATTTTCATGTAGAAGTCAAAGGTTTGGTTTCAAATTTACATCATTACCTAAAATTTTAAATATAAAATAATACCTTGAATGAATATGTTATTTATACTATGATGGCTCCCAAAGAAAAAATGGTGTAAGAGTTGGTGTTGTAATGGTCTCCCCTCAAAAGGAAAAATATTTCCATATATTCTAATTGTAGTTTGGATGCATAAACAATGTTTTTGAGTATGAGGCACTGATAAATAGTCTCCAATTACCACATAAGAATGGATCAAGGTGTTGAAATATTTCAAATATATTGATCTAGTGGTAAACTAGGTTAGAACATGGAACATGTCCAAAAATAATTTATTAAGACATTACAAACATAGGGCATGGGACATAATTGATGAATTAGATGATTTAAATATCCACTCCATCCTAAGGACATAAAATGAAGATTTTGATAGACATATAACTTTTGGTCTATAGTATGACCTCTCATGTAGTATAAATAATTAATCTAAGCATCTCTAAGACTCGTAGTCAGACCAATAGTCCCCAATAATGCAAGTAATTAGAAAATGTTTGAGAATGAACAAATTTTAAACTTATTATAAGATGAATCTAAGTTTTGAATTAATTATAAACCTTGGATCCAAGCTCAATATGGATATTAGATCACTCAATTTAATGGAAATAATCTAACTAGGGGATAGTCATGCTAGAAAGCATATTCAATACTGATGACCAGCTAAAATCATGATAGTGGAGGAGGAAATATTCAAACCTGTGGCCATATCTGATAACAAGATCTTAAAATTTGGTAATGTGTTTTGCCCATATGAATTTAAATAATTCATTAAGCTAATCATAAGGTATGATGATATCTTTGCATGGATCTAAAAATACCTCAGAGGATTTGATCCAGGTTTAGCTCAACATATGATGTATATTGACCCCAATACCAAGCTAGTTATGTAGAAGTAGAGGCCATTTAATCTGAAGCTTGAGACCTTAACAAGGAAGGATCTGTCAAATCTCATTGAGGCCAACATAATATTTCCAATCAAACATTCTTCATGGGTGGCCAATCTAGTCCTAGTGTGCAAGAAGAATGGAGAGATCTTGTGCATAGACTTTAGGGACCTGAATAAAGCCTCCATCAAAGACCACTACCCCCTTCCACCAATGGATCATATTATAAAAATAGTCACAGGTGTAAGAAGGTTTTTACTGGTAGATGGTTATTCAAGATATAACTAGCTACTTATGTGTCAATGTGATCAATTTAAGATAGAATTCACCATTAAGTGGGGTACCTTCATATACCAAATAATGCCCATTGGTTTGATAAACATAGGAGCTACCTTAAAAAGGTCTATGGATATGGAATTCAAGGGAATCCTCAACAACCTCATATTGGTTTACCTTTAGGATATAACTATTTTCTTAAAATGCACAACAGATCATTTGGGTCACCTAAAGAAAGTCTTTAAAAAAGTTAAGAGTTTGAGATCTCTCTAAACATGATCAAGTGTGTATTATCAATGCATGAAGGAAAAAATTTAGGACACATCATCTCCAAATAAGGACTCAAAATTTGTCCCAAGTGAGTGGAGGCCATTCTACCACTCCCTCTCCTAGGTCACAAGAAAGTTATATAAAGCTTCTTGGGAAAAATAAACTTTATTATAAAGTTTATGCCAATTTTTACAAATTTGGTCAAGCCCCTCACAATAATGGTCAAGAATAGCATTACATTTAACTGGACCTAAGAATGATAAATTAGTTTTGAGGCCATCAAACATGCCATTGTAGAAGCCCCCTCATTGATAAACTCAAATTATAGAAATGATTTCATCCTTTATGTATTTGGTAGAGTTGAAGGCATCTTGACCATTATTACATAGAAAAATAATGACCAACTAAAGAATCATATTACTTTATTTAGCCAAGTGATGAAGGATTATGAGTAATGTTATAACTTTGTAGATAAGTATACCCTTGTAGTAATAAGAGTGCTCAAGATATTTAGGCACGTGATTTTTAATAATAAGATATAGCTCATGGACTTACACTTGAGTAAAAAGGATTTCTTACTCAATAAGGATATTAGAGAGAAGAGAGTTGGTTAGGTCACAAAGGTGATGGAATATGATGTTGACATCCAAATCACCAAGCTCACATGAGTAAAAGGACTCTATGAGAAACTAACAGAGGATGTGAATAATGAAGACTATGTAATGCTTGCATTACATGAGATCAAACCAAAAGACCAAGGCACCCCATCAAGCTATATTTAAAGTATGAGGATCTTCCTTATTACTAAAGCATACCCATAAGGATTGAATAAATCTAGGTGTAGACACTTTAGATTACAAGTCATTCCTTATGTCATTGTTAAATGTGTGTTTTTCAAAATATTTATCAATGGAGCTATCCTATGATACATATAGAGGGATTATATGAATAGGATCTTATAAGAGTTCCATGATGGATTGTTAGGAGGCCACTATTCAATAAAGACCATTGTAGTGAAAATCATGTGAGTTGGCTATTATTGGCTAACTATATTTAAATATACACATGCATTGGTATGAGGCTGAAATAAGTGCACCTTATTTGTAAGAAAGAAAAAATTATCAGCCCTACCCCTATGTGCAATACAATCTGATCATCCCTTTATGTAGTGGGACCTAGACTTCATCAGCATGATAAATATGCCATCAAGAACTAGACATAAATGGATCTTAATGACTTCACAAGGTGGATGTAGGTAATAATTCTCAAAGAAGCTAATGAGGTTTCCATTTTATAATTTTATAAAATTATTGTCATAAGATTTGGTGTCCTGACCACTATTATCTCAGATAATGCATTAGATTTTCTTGGAGCCAACATTAGTGAATGGCTATTCAAACATAACATCCATCTGAATACCTCCTCAAACTATTACCCCCAAGGTAATAATTTGTCAGATTTAACTAACATGAAATTGGTTTACATAATCAAGTAAACCATGGAATATAATCAATGATTCTAGCACACTAAGCTAAGATTACCCTCTGAGAAGATTGAATAATGCCAAAAAAGGTGTTGGGGAATCTAGTCTATGGAAGGGAAGCAAGGTTTCCCACATCTCTCAAATTTCCTTTATTGGAGCTAGCTCATCAATTTAAAGTGCACAAAATTTACCCCATGATATTAAGGTTAGCCAAGATAATGGATTTTAAAGAACTTAAGACATAGACCATGCAAAACATGGAGCTTCAACAAACACAAACCAAGATAACATTTAATAGAAGGGTTATTGATAAAATATCTAATGAAAGAGACTTGGTACTCAAATAGGACACAACAAAATTAAAGGATGGGAAGCATACAAATTTAGAATCTATATGGATCAGTCCATATACCATAATTATTTAAAAGTAATCTATTGCATACTAGCTTGCAAAACTAAATGTAGAAGTGTTACCTATTCTCATCAGTAGGATTCACCTTAGGCACTATCTCTAATGATCATGAACACCCTTTTAAATAATAGTTTAGATGTTTAATTTCCATAAATGTTATGCCCACATGCTCTTATTTAGAGTAGTTTCATTTCCTCTAAGTGCTTTTGCATAGTTATATTAGCTTAGTTTTGTCATTCCTCTAAGTGTTGTTTAGTGCAGTTGTTTACTTTGTTTGTACTTGTGGAAGTTATCTTAGTTCCTTATATGGTTGAGTGGGACTCTTGAACCTAATCACAATTAGGAGAAAGAAGAACAAGGGACTCCAGTTGACTCCATACCTAATGTATTACTTTAAAACTACTAGATTCATGCTCAGGAAGAAAACAAGATATCGAGGTATCCAAAAGTGTTGACTCTCCAAGTTAGCCCAACCTACATAGAGTTTATAAGATGTTTCATAGAGGGTTTTCATGATGGTGTAGTGTTGAGTCCCATAAAAATTGATTTTGTGTATATACACTTCCATCCACACCCATGCTCAATTGTCAACATGGTTCACACATAAAATAAGTGTTTATCCATGCCTATAAAGAGTTCCTAATGAACACCCCATGCAAAGATCCTTCATCACATCAATATGGCATGTAAACCAAAGCACACAGATATCCCAAATTCAAGTAGTAAAAGATACATGCATATGGAAGGGTTCCAAATAATGAAGAGTGCACTTTAGATCTTTAATCTTCTTTCACTCTCTCATTCAAATACTTATTTTAACTCAAATTAAGAAGTCCCATTCTAAATCATAGAGTTTTATATTCACACCCTTGTAAAACATAGACTATGATCTTGACTGCATAACATTCTCTTCACAAACATACATAGGTTTCTAATGAAGGTAAAAACTACAAAGACCATCAAAAGAGACTAGGTTCAGAATAAATTTAGGCCATTATGTATTCTTATAATATCTCCCTTATTTCCCTTCACAGACTCATAGTTAATTCTATGAAATCTTTAGTATGTGCCCCTTATGTAGAATGTACTTAGTTATCTATGTGTAAATTCATGTAAGACTAAGAAAAAAAGGGAGTAGACATGGACTAATGGGTATATGGTCCTAAAATGGTTATGCATAAAATAGTTCCAATACCTATGTAGGATGATGAGGTAGAACCTAAAGATACACCTATGTAGTCACACATCAATAGGTCAGTCCACATGGATCAATAAGTGGAAACCATAAATGCGGATGGTATTTGAGCTTTAGTAGATATCAAAGGGATCAAATTAGAATATAATTATAGATAAGGTGGATCTTAGAGTGTTAGAACATGATAACATGCCTTCATTGGATACCTCAATGTCCTTCATTCTCAAGTGCACAGATGGATTTGTGAATGGCCTTCCAGCTACTTTCATGATCAAATTTTAAGATCTAGGTTAAATAAGCATGGATTGTGGAAGTTATTAGAAATATCTTGATATCTTAATCAACTATAAGCTGTGGATCCCACTTTTGAATTTAAGTTCCTACATACCATTTCCAATGGTGAATTGATCATGTAGGGCCTTGCCCCATGTTATATAAGCCCTAATTTTTATTGAAACTTTTTGAGAAATATAATGCTACCAAAATTTTCCCTTTAAGAGTACACTATTGGTATAACAAATATCTAACCATTCAATTTTATAATATTACCTTAGACCTTGAAATTAATAAAAAATTATTTGCCTTTTCCATGCTATGTGTTAAGTGTGCATTCATGGTTATTGATCTTTGTCTGTGTATATTTATCCCTCTCATTAACATCCTCCTTTCACACCTCTCTATAGAATTAAAACTACCTACAGGTCTCATGTTATGTATACATGGGTCTGTGTAGGTGTTATATATGGACTGTTTGTCATCCCTCCTAACTCTGAACTGAATTCCCTTACCTTCATATGAAACACTTATGTAGTATACTTGGTTTGGATTTTTTGTATTTAGTTTGGTATTTTTATTATGTTGTTAAGTAGGTGAGGTGATCACTATATTCTTAGTGCATTTAATTTTACATTCCATTAATTTATTACATTTTCCCTCCATTTTCACCTTATCAAGTTTAGGTTTAGCGCTAGCTATAGATTTCATTATACTCTTTATATGTTTGTATGTTGGTCCTAAACTAGGTACACCTAGAATAGAAGGAAGTGAAACTACTTTGAAAGTTCATCCTAAAGAATTTAAGAGTCCCATACCTTGGGATATTCTCCCATTATTATAATGAGACACTGAATCACTCTCTGGTGCACAAGTCCAAGCCACTGGGCATGGAAGAAATGTGCATAATCAAGCATGAGATCCATTTGAATGTGGGTGAGTATTTAGAGTGATAACAAGTCTTAAAACAAATTCTTAAGGCACAAATGGATTGTTATGAACTATGTTTTATTCTCCATTCCCACCAATGTGGGACTATAAATATAAATAAATAAAAAAGAAGTGCCAAAACCTATTCAAAAGGCAAATATGTAGAATGGGAGTTGAACCCACAACTACCTTCAAACTAATTAAGAGTATTGCCAAATAAACCACATAATTTGTGCTAACAAACATGACAAAATTAGTATAAATGCTTAATTTATAGGCTTGAGGTATTCAAGAGGTGTAAAACTTAGGATTGGGGGCTTGACCCCTTGACCTCCCATATCCCATTTTAGCCTCAAACCTTTGCACCAAAGCATATATTCGTAAATGAATTTCAAGATTTTAGTTTTATAGTATTTTTTTCTAATAAAAAAAGGATATGGGGGCATTTTGAGGTGGATTTGAACCTTGGGTGATTTAGAAAAAGGATAAAGTCTTAGCCATTCAAATAAAGAGATTGAAATGGTATAAAAGGAGTATAATGTATTTGAATTTAACATTTTTAGTCCTTCTAAAAGGAAAACTACAAGCATGTATATTTATTTTTACATTGAAAGAAGGATATAAAAGGTCAAGATCCTATAAAGGACCTTCTTAGAGATAGAGGTAGAATTTTTGTAGACCATAGAGTGACTTTTGATGTAAATATTATATAAGAAGTTAATTTGTATCATGAATAAAATGGTTTGAGAGATTTTTAGACCCAAAGATGTAGCCCCCAAAGGATGAACTCTGTTATCACATGGTTTACATATTTTTATCTATTTTATGTTAAATGATTACTATTTTTAATTATTATTACATCTTATTTTAATTATTTTAAGCCAATTTTTTTATAAAAGATAGAAAATTGAGAATAGTTATATAAGCATTCAAAATTGGTGAAGTAGAAAACAAAATTAATTTTGATAAATTTCATATCAATAACCAAAATAATTATGCTATAAAAAGCATTCATTCCCTAAAGATATCCTATAAATTCTACCATGAGAGCCATGAGACCCACTCATGCCTATTTTATAACATGTGACTGTATTGAAATTTTTATGATGCCTTCACCCACAATAAGAATAATTATTAGGTTATAGATGAGTTATACAAGATTCAGGAGTGAAATTTACAAAAATTTATTTATAGGACCTTTGAGGTATGGGATAGAGAGCTTGGAATATGGTTATCCCATGCAATAGTTTGACAAGACACACCCAATAGAGGTTGAGGCAAAGGAATATTATTATCACACTAATGATGTAAGTGTGGCTCACCAAACCATGTTTAACATGACTACCCCTAACATCCCATGTGTGATTATTTTCATTATACACACTTGGTTGAGAACTACTTATGATTATACATGAGGTTAATATAAAAGGGTAGGATAGAGAATGATGTTGGCATGATCTATTGTGCATAAAATTCATGACCTCAAAGGTGAAAAATATACATAAATAATGGGTCTTGTGTCTATACCTTAGCCCACTCCAATGAACTAACATTAAAACACAAAATAAGGAAAATGAATAAACCTTAGAGATGATGAACTACACCCTTAAAATCATCATCTACATCCCCTAGAGTAATGTATGGAATCCATTAAACCAAAGTGATGAGGAATGAATTAAGTGTGATAAAAATATTGTAGACAAAACTTTTTCTCACTCAAGAGTGGGAGAATTATGCTCATTGAATACTTTAGGCCCAAAAGCAGTAGGATAAAAAACTTATGGAATTAATAGCATTTATGCAACATCAAGTCATTACGTCTATGATAAAAACTATGTTGACTACTAGTGAGTAGGAATAAGAGGATGATACATATAGTACAAGTGTGCATAAGATCTATTTACAAATGCATAAATAAATGGTTGATCTATTTGTGATGTCTTAATAAACACATGATCTAAATTCAATGTCCTCATGATAGATGCATGGTTAAATATGAGAAGTCCCTTACTGCAACCAACACCCTACATATTGATTATGGATGATAATACAAAGGCAAAAGCCATTAGGGTATTAAGCAATGTTGAAATCAATATTTAAGATGTAAAATTTAGCATTAAATTTGAGTTAATAAAGATGGTGGAAGAAGACAACTACCCTACATTTCTCATAAGGACTTGGTTCTTGATCTAAAACTCAAAAGCCACTAATAAAATATCCATGACATCTCATGACTTTAACCTCATTATTAGCTTTCAAATGGTTCAAATGGGGATTCAAACAGAGCTATGGTGCAAAATTTATGGCTCATAGAAGTTCTACCACCAATTAGGGTAGAACCATCACCTGAATTATCACTTGAAATGTTGCTTGGATCAGTGCTACATAAATAATGTGGATTTACAACTCAAATAGTGACACATAAACATTAATAATGGGATTGAGTGCAGGGTGATCCTTTTTTCCACTATTCTTGGGATGGTTCAAGTTACACCAGATGATCCCTCCCACTATCCCTACTCATGTGTCATCACTATATGATCGTATCCCAACCATGGGGATAATAAGGATACTTGGAGATGATGTGATGCATTACATTCCAACCTCCTATATGAACTTATATGTAGCATGTTAAGCCAATAAATCACTTTCTTACCTATGGGTAAGCTAAAGTAATGCAATAATATGAGGACTAAAATAACACAATCATTCCCTTCCATCCAAAAGTATACCCCATTAGACTAGTACCTTCAGACCAAATTAGTGCATGTTTTAAAGGCTCTAGTGCCCTTAACCCATGCTTGGTATAAGAAAAAACATGGAAAATAGTCGAGACAAATTCATCAAGCGATATAAGAAGGAAGGATGCCATGTGAACCAAACCCCTTTGTTATTACCATGTCCTCCATATAACCATGTAATAGAATTCACTCTAGTACTTGCATGATCCATTGAGAGTGCTCCATTAGGAACTAGATTCACATACTCATGTAATAAATAATTTGACACCATCATGGAATGAGGTTCTTGATTCCATCAGATAATAAGGCTCCTTTATCCCTTCTTATACCCATTTTTTTGGTAGCAAAAGTTATTTTGGGTAATAATAAATGCTTACCTCTTAATTTTAAGTTGGTCAAGTCAAATGGGGACTTTGTTCAAATATTCACCATGCGAGACATATAATTATATATGGTTAGGTTGGTAAGTTCATAAAATAATAAAAATATATGTTCATTCCACCAAAAATAAAGTTTGTAATGACACCCAGATAGACACATCTCAACATAACAATGCACTAATGGACTAGACACAAATTTTAGTGTGGGGTTGGAGATGGTGTTGAGAACATGAGAAGAAAGGCATATTTTGAGAATGGTTGGAAGGAAATTGTGTAGGAAGATATGTTGAGAAGTGAATATAAGAAAAACAAAACAAGTAAGGAGTTGGCATGTTGACCAAGTCAAAAAATTAAATAGGAAAGGATAAGTGTTACAATAATACACAAAAAATAAGGTACAACTAGTTATCAATATTGATGAAGAGAGGACATTAGTTAGTAAGATAACATACACAATGATTAACATGATCTAAGGCTTGATCTATAGTTATTATTGTTAGAGCTGATTAGTGAGGTAGTGACTTAGCTAGGGAAGGATACGCATGAGAAAGATTGAGCCATGTAAAAGATCTACCACCTATCAAATTTTCAAATATAAAATGTGACTTGGATATGCTATGATATGCATCATGTAGAAATAGTAGACAATAAGGATAGATATCAAACTATCATTTGAATTAGATGGTCACTCTTTTTTCACCTATACATATGAGTGAAAAGATGACCCATAGTATAACTTGCCAAATTAGGAGAAAAAATGAAAGAGACTATTGAGAACATAAAAATGTAGTCTTGAGAGGATTTATATAGGAGAGATAGTAGATAAATCCAAAGACATAAGATTAAGAAAGAAATATGACTAATATGGTTGAAGTTCTAGAAGTTGAATAGAAGGAACTAGAATTGAGTTGTTAAAAACACAACACTATTTTATGGATATGGCTCAGTTGATTTCAATGAGGATATGGAATGGAATATACCCCTTTTAAAGGATAATATAGGAAAAATAGAGACCTAAAATTAGTAGGAAGAGGAAGAAGGAGCCCATTATCTGAAATAAAGATCTAATCAAAATATGGATCAGTATAGATTCATGTGTTGATGGGTAGAGGTCAAATAGTGTTGAAGAGACATGGATGTCTTAGGATGATCCCATGCATGAACCTAACCTAGACCAAACCACAAAAAAATGAGAGGCTAATGAATGTAGTTTGATGCTAACAAGTTTTAGTATCATTGTAGGCCTAATCAACACAAAGTAGAACAACATACCTAAAAGTTAGAGAGACTTAGATGAATGGATATGGTGGTGAGATAGAATACAAGGATGGTGTAATTACCCACTACCATTCTAGGTAATTACCCATTAGTCATATTTTAGGTTCAAATGAAGTCATTATTGAGTAGGGTAGGATTGAGTTTTTCAAAACTCATCCCCTGAACCTCTCAGCTCCACCTGATAACCAACACCCCTCCCTAGTATAAATAATTAGAAGTATAAAGTTTATTATACAAACTTGAAGAGATTATTTATTTGAGGCATAAATAACTTGTGGGTTTATGGAGGTCAGTTTTCAATCTCCTACAAAGAAAAAGGAATGGGTTGAGGATAAGGTACTTATGTGCCCAAGAGAAGATGGTAGGAAGAGCCATCACAAAATATAAGTGATTACAATATGACATAATACAACCTTCTATGGATGTATTAGAGGAAAATACAAGTCCATTTATTGATTTAGAATGTATAAGACAAGGTGGTTTTACATGCCTTGAAAAATGTCTATGGCTAGAAGATGAGGGCTTGAGACATACACCAATCTCATGGTACATCAACCTATAGAGAGGACCAACAATAGAGATATAGGAATAAATCCCTAGGGTAGGGTTGAGATCAGTAAGGAAAGATGTCAAAATATCATAATAAGAAGGGAGGTGTATTATAAGGATTCACACAACAAAGGCTTGAAAAACTCTATAGTACCAGATGAAGTAGTATTTCACAAGGAGGGAAAGCAAAGTAATTTTTTTCTTCTATATATGGATAACAAGTTTATTTTTGGGTGATGTTGACACTTGAAAGTATCAAATTACTATAAACCATGTTCTTGCATGCTTCAAACAAGTTCAATGCCACTAACTGAGAGGCACACATAATCCAAACCACATAATTGACATGCACAACTCAAATAGAATTTATTATAAATTAGGTGTCACCTATTATAACCATGCTAACATGTGATACATGAAAAATTAGTAAAAACCAAGGAAAATTAACCATGTGGACCCAAAAACTACATAGCTAATTGTGGGTAAAAGTGATAAGAAGATTAGTTAGCTACAAATCTTGACACAGAGTTATGGTCATATGGCAGTGGGTGACATGGTAGTTAGCCTCAAACTAAGTTGGAATTTCAAATATGGATTAGGTAAAAAATTTAAATGTTGGGAAAAAGTAAATAAAATTAGACCAATTGAAAATAAATAGAAGGATTGCCAAAAATGAGGAACATAGTGAGTAAAAGGAGAAAGGGAAGCCAAGAGCTAGTAAAATAAGATTAGACAAAAATATAATAGAAGATAATTCAAAAAAATAGAATAAGGGTGGTCGAGCAAAATCCATCTTAAGATTAGATAGTCTTGATCCTTATTTAAGGATTGTATAGTGTAATTATCTAGACCCTATACACTGTAAGCTCAGTGTAATGATAGATAATGATTAATAAATTTATTTCTTTTGGATTAAAGTTTTAAATTCTATTACCTAAATGTTTTTGGGTAGATTGGTTTAAAAACTATTATTTAAAGTTTGTATCTGATGTAACCCTCCCCCTTTGATACTTTCCCCCTTGAGGTCATTATTGACCTTGAAGGTTTCTCCCCAAGTATTCTTAGATAACTACCCATAACCTATCCTAGATCCTCTCTCTCCATGCCTTGGGTTAGCATGCATGACTCAAACCTTATGTGATATGTCGGCATAGGGAGATTAGAAGGGCAATTCAATGACAACAACTATGGCCCTAGTGACTATATGCCTAATAGTAAACTATGTGGTTAATTATATTTAGTTTTTCTTATTTTAAATGTTATTTTATTATTTATAGATAGTTATTTTGTTATTTTTTAGATAGTGTGTATGTTAGTTTCTATTTATATCTCTTTATTTGGTTTCTACTTTTGTCTTTTTTATTTATCTTTATGTTTTCTACATTACTTTTATTTTTATTTATTTTAGTTATTGTGGAATTAAAATTGATAAGAAAGATGTGTGTGTGTGTGTGTGTGTGTGTGTGTGTGTGTGTGTGTGTGTGTGTGTGTGTGTGTGTGTGTGTGTGTGTGTGTGTGTGTGTGTGTGTGTGTGTGTGTGTGTGTGAATGGATCTAAGATATTTCATTTAAGAGATTGCTTTTTTCATAATCTTTACTTTCTTGGATATTTTATCTTATATATGTTATATTTGATTATGAATTTGCATTGAAAGAAGTATTTTATTTTTGAAATATAATAACACTTAACTCATTTTATATTTTCCTAAATTATTTAGAGAACTATTAAAAACCCCTTGGCACATATTAGGATCAATATTTTGTCCATAGATCCCCTATGATTACACTGGTTTTATTCCATCTTGGCCTTCATAATAGGTAAGGGTTGATTCTTTGATGTCACATTTTTCATTGTCAACAAATTTGGTAACTTAGTTACAGAGTTATTTTTAAAATATTATATTTATTATTTATTTATTTCAATATTTTTTCTCCTTACCATTAGTGTCCCCTTCTTGTAATCCAACTTGAAGTTGATATTCTTGAGGATCAAGTAGATATTGCTTATAATCTTGCTCATTTTGTTTGGTATAATAGACCTTATGATTTATAATGCATTCTTGAGGTTATAGCTAAGGAAGAACACAAAGCAATTTATGAAATAAATTGACAAAGTACCTTTAGCTTTGAAACTTAGTTTCTTAGTCAAGAACAAAATCTATGCATTAAACAAGAAAGAGAACAAATTTTGATTACATAAAATGGCTTTAGAATATAAGGACATAGTAGAATATGATGCCACTATTACTTTATATATAAAATATGAAAATAAGTTAAAACATGTTTGATTTAAAGACATAGTTTATACTGGTTTAACTTATGATAATACAAAAAAATTAAAGGGAATCTATAATATTGGCAATAAGCTAGTCATCATTAGGTGATAACAAATATTCTACATCAGGGAAAACATGGAGTCCTCAGAGAGATATAAATGAATAAAAACTTTATTATTGTCATGTTTTTTTAATTAGACCATGACCCTAATTCATGTATAATTTTTCAAAAGTTTAAACTATTTATTCACAAGATGGATAGTATAGCCACTGACTTGGTTGATAATACAAACGTATGTGGCTCTAATGAGTCTTCAAATAACATCAAGATTACTAATTTTTATATTATTCAAACAAGGCAAATGGATTAGACTTTTTTCCCAAAATATGATTCCAATATATTTAATAATCAAAAATATTCTTCTAAACATTCCATGCAAGACAAAGGTAAAAACGTGCAAGATATTACTGCTACATATAATTATGTTGTAAATTCTCAACAACCTAACCCTTTGTCTACTATATTCAATAATATGCAATATCATCCTTATAATCCTAAAATTTATACTCATATTCATTACCTTGATGTTGGTGATTATGACATTATTGATGATTTGGCTACTATTAAAGTTGGGTTTTATTTATTATAAGTAGTTGGTTTACCTAAATAAATTGATAAAATTAATTATATTATAAAAATATAAATCCCAATAATGTAGAAGGATTTTAAGAAGAATCTAGTAATAATGGATTTATTCTATTTTTGCTTAATATAATGCTCCTTTAGCTTATTACATTCCCCTATTTTATATTTTTATTGAAACTATTAATAAATTCATTCATAATTACATCCTCGATACAAGAGCTTATAATAACATTATGCCTAAATTTATTGTTGATCAAATATGTATATATTATGAAACTGATAACATGAAAAATTAATGGTTTTGATTCTTTATAAACTAATAGTTGTGGTAAGTTTTGTGATATTTTTATCAAAATAGGTCAATATGAAAGAACCATGTGCATTTCAAATGTGCAAGTTTTAGATATCCCTACTAACTATGTTATGTTATTATGTAGAGATTAGTCAAAGGTAATTTATGTATTCATAGATAAGGATAATACCTGGGTTCCTATTATCAATGATAATGAATTTGTGTATAGGGAAGAATGTAAAAGTAATATTATAGAGTCCATACTAGCTAATGTTATTTATGTTGAAACTGGAATTTGTACTTATGAGTTAGTAACCTTGAATGAACTTGATCAACAAAAAATAAGGAATATTTCCAGAGAAACTATATATTCTTTGTACTTTGATAGATTTTGTTAGAAACATGGTAATGGTGATCAAATTATTTGGATTGCACATATTAGTAAAAAAATCATTATGCATGTAAAATACCATTTGACAACACTAAAAACATGGATGAGTTTGAGCCTTTGTGTTTATGTCTTGAAAAGGATATAAAGTTAAATATCAATTAGATAGAGATCTTTAGAAACTTTGAATTAATTATTAGACAAGTTGTAAAAATCTATAAAATAAATCAATCTCATCTCCATATATACACTCAAAATTTGGTCACTTATTGAGAGTTTTGAAGCATTTAATATCACACATATACTTAGATAATTTAATTCTTGTGATAATATTTTTTTAATTTCTAATCCCACCATAATTTATAGTGAGCCAATTGTATATTTTTATTTTTATGATATTTTTAGACCTAAAGTTCTTGATCTTATTATAAATGGATCAGTTTTTACTATGATGAACATATTTAATCATTCTTGAAAGGTTGTTATTTTTATCATGATGATTATGTGATAGATTATGGTGATTACATGTAGTTGAGCACTAATAAATTTCCTATTGATTTAATTAGTATTGAATATATGTTCACACTACACAATTAGACTAATACTTTGTGTATCGAAGATCCATCTAAGAGAATCATAGGTAAGACTATTCCTATTAATATTGGCACTAAGGAGGATCATAAATTTATTTATTTAAGAATTCAATGTACTACTAAGGAAAAGTTTAGTTAGTTAAATTATTTAAGAGGTGTGTGTGTGTGTGTGTGTGTGTGTGTGTGTGATTTTTGGGTCTTGAAAAGACCTATAATTTGATACCAAAATTATAAAACATTACATACCTATTAAGTATGGTATAAAACATGTTAGGAAAAAATTTAGAAGAATAAGCCCCTTGTTGAAAGACACCATCAATAAGAAACTTGATCATATGTTAAATGATGGTGTCATTTTTATTATACAATAATTAGATTGGGGCATTAACTTCCTATTAGAGAAAAGAATGATGATATCAATTTGTGTATACTTTAGAGACTTAAATAAATCAAGTGTTAAATATTGCTTTATTTTACTTAGTATAGATCATATTTTATAGTAGATTGTAGGTTCTAAGATGATATATCTTCTTTATGTATTTTCTATTTATAATTAGATTTTTATGAATCTAAAATATAGACCTAAAACCATGTTTACTACACAAAAAATAAAATTTGCTTTTTAAAAAATATATTTTTGTTTAATGAATGTAGGTTCCACTTTTCATATGGCTCTGCATGTAGCCTTCAATGACTTAATTGACATTATTATTCAAGACTATATTTATGATATTATCATGCATTATAAAAAGAGAAATAAGCATATTGATAATCTAAATGATATTTTTACTAGATGTAGGAATATGGTATCTCTTTTAATCTTAAGAAGTCAATTTTTAGAGTCACCGAAGTAAAATTATTAGGCCATATCATCTCTAAAAATGGTATATCAATTGAAACTAAATGTATAAAGAATATCAAATATTTACCATGTCTTAACGGTCATTATGGTGTTAGGTCTAATTTTAATAAAATTAATTTTGTTAGTAAATTTGTTTTAGATTTTGTTGATAAATATAATCCCTTGCATATTTTATTGAATAATATCAGATTTAACTTTGGTATGTAGATTCATATTCAATATGTAATAGTAGTAAAATATGTCATCAAAGTGCTCATATACTTGATTAATTAGATTCAAACAAGCATTTATTATTTATGTCAATGCCACTGAAAAAGCCATAGGTTTTGTTATTACTCAAGATGATGCTAATCATGAAGAAATGCCTATTGGTTACATAAATCAAGTCTTGAATGATGCCAAAACTAAGTATCATTTGATTGGAAAATTATTGGAAAATTGAATGCTTAAGTGGTGCCTTGATTGGATCCTTAGCATATTTAGGTTAATTAAATAATAATGTATTATTATTATTATTATTATTATTATTATTATTATTATTATTATTATAGTTTGAAAAAATCTTTAAATAAATATAATAAAACATATTTTTTAAATTATCATTGGGTTTCTCAGGGAGAGGTTTGGACCCATTAGTTACAAAGGTCCACCTCCATACCTCAATGTTAAAAAGGTTTTACCCATTAGTGAAATCATATCAATACATAATAGTGTTTATCAATAGTGTGAGTATTATTATATACAAGTTCTGTGAAGGTTCTATAAATATTTTTTTGAGAAGAAGTGAGAGGTTGAAGGATATTATTATTATTATTATTATAGTTTGAAAAAATCTTTAAATAAATATAATAAAACATATTTTTTAAATTATCATTGGGTTTCTCAGGGAGAGGTTTGGACCTATTAGTTACAAAGGTCCACCTCCATACCTCAATGTTAAAAAGGTTTTACCCATTAATGAAATCATATCAATACGTAATAGTGTTTATCAATAGTGTGAGTATTATTATATACAAGTTCTGTGAAGGTTCTATAAATATTTTTTTGAGAAGAAGTGAGAGGTTGAAGGATTGTGTATTGGGTGAAAATTTCTCAATTATATGAATAAATAAACATTATTTTTTTACCTCTTTGAGGTTTTCCATGTTAAAATCCTATGTTTATTAACATGTGTGACTTTGTCATTAACTACACATATAGATCCATATCTATGTTCATATTGCATACACTTGCATAATTTAACAAAAAAATGTTCTTTCATTAATCTCATCTCTAACTAAATTCAGGCATCATTTAATGGATATAAATTTATTGTTCATTAAAATGTTCATGTTATTTCTTATCTTTTAAAATAACTAACTATTTGGGGAAGGTTAGAAAAACAGATTTTAAAATTAAAGAGTTTGATTTTGAATTTGAAACCTTCAAAACTATAAAGCGAATTGATTTGGCTAAATATTTGGTAGAAAATGTGACCTATAGCATAAATATTTTAGTTATTTCAATCGATGATACTCTTTATGCTAAACCTATTATAAAATAATGAATGCTATTGATTTTTCAAAACAATTTAATATTGGCCTTGAAATGCATGTCTGGACATTTTTTTCCACAAGATTATTGGAACCATGAATTAATTTATTATTTTCAAAAAAAATATTATCCCAACACTTTATATAAAAGACAATGAAGAGCAATGAGATTACAAGCTTCAAAGTTTGTTTTATTAGAGATTTTTTTATTTTATAGTAATATGAATGTTTTTTTATTATATTTTTTAACTCATGACCAAACCTAAAAGGTTCTTATAAGATGTCGTGAAGGTAGTTGCGGTAGACATTACGTGATGAAAACTACTACATATAAAATTGTGTGAAAATTATTATTATACTACACTATTTAAAGATTCATATAAGTTAGTTTGATCATGTATACCATGTAAAATTTTTACTGGTAGGGATAGATTACCTACGAGGCCTAAAGCTATAGCTATGAAAAGTTCTCTTACAGTTGAAGTTATCTCATTTTTTGATAATCAATTTTTTCAAGATTTGATGTTCCTTATGACACAATATCTTATAATTGTTTTTAGTTTATTTACAATGATTATTTAAAAAAATTAAGACATTATTCAATTATTTCTAGTCATTCATAAAATTATTATCCTCAAGGGAATGGACAAGCTGAATCTATAAATAAAAATCTGATCTCAATTATGAAAAAACTAGTTTGTAAAAATAAACATTATTGGCTTACCAAAATATTTGAAGCATTATGGGCTAACCACATTATGGTAAAAGTTTCAATAGACTATTCTCCATTTATGTTGGCCTATGGTTTTGAAGCTACTTTACATATATAAATTCAAATTACTTTTCTTAGAACTACTCTTCATTATCTGATAGAAGATACTAATTTTTTTTAATAAAGACTTAATGATCTATTAGCCCTTGATTGAAATAGAACCACTGCTTTCAAAAAATTAAAAAAGGATAAGTAGAAAATTAATATATTATTGAAAATAAGGTTTTAAAAAAGACTTTTAATATTGGTGATTTAGTGTTATATTAGGATAAAGCTCATGAAGAGCGTGAAAAACATCATAAATTTTATTCACTTTGGCTTGGCCCATATAAAATACTTGTCATTATTGGTAAGAATGTTTTTTATTTACAAAATCATGATGGTAATTGGCAACATTATTTATTTAATGGTCATTATTTATTTTTCCTTTTTTTTTATTTTGTTTGTTATTTATTTTTTATTTTGATTTATTTTTGTTTGTTGTTTGATTTTGATTTTAGTTTAGTTTTTTTAAGATATACGATATTTCATCATTATTGAAAGAAAGATGAGTGTTCTGCTATATCACTGTAAGTATTTTTAATCAAAGATTTGAATACCTAGTCAAATATAGATTAATCTTTTATAAATAATAAGTATTAAATATTCATGTGTTGTAAACATTAATTTTCTTTCAAAATTAGTATTCTAGGATAATGCATTGATTTTTCATCCAACCTAAAATTTCCTATTTTAACTTTCTTATTCTATATGTCATGTTAGCTAAACAATTCATCCATTGATCTTAATTTTTAAAAAGGGGTTTGTGCATAGTTACTTAGGAAATAATTTACCTAGATCACACTCTTAAGTATTTTGAAATTTGTAATTTTTTTATTTATAACCCAATTTAATAAAGTGAAACTAGATATCAAGGTCACGAGTGCTATAGCTAATATCAGTACCTCTCAATTATTTTTTGAAAAAGTCTTGAAATCATCGTATTCTCACATATGATGACTTAAACCATGACATTTTAAACTAATGGTGGGAGCCAAATCATTTGCATTATTTTAGAAATCATTTCATGTGTGTATGATTAAATATGATATTATGTTGTGACAATTGATTAGATACTCACAACATTATTAAAAGAGTTGTTCATAGCATAAGATTGATCAAATTATCTTAAAATCATTTTTTGCATTTAGTAATTAAAAATAGTGTTTGATTTTTCATCATGGAAGTTTTGATCAATATGTAACTACAAATAATGATGCTTAGTTTCAATATGTTGATATATCTTAAATTCAAATAGGCTTGTCTATGACAATTATTTCTTATCATGACAATTTTTGTAAATTTGTGACTTAAATATTATGTGCTCAGTTTATGATTTTGTGATATTATTGATTGATAGCAGATTTAGAAAGATTGGAATGGATTAAATTCACTTGATATAAGTTGTTATTGTCCATGTCTTGGTAAATCAAAACTTTAAACTAACATTGCTTGTTTTAGAATTATGAATCATAGATATCTAAGGTCATAGTTTAATGTCTGACATCATATTACTTTGTTATAAATAATGCATTCAACTATTAGTGTTTTATTTGATTATCTTATCTTATTTCACTAGTATAAAAGTGGTTATGTTCATTATGCATTAGGATATGGTCACTTATAAAGGTGATGATGGTTGCCATCATTTATTTAAACAAAGTCACTTTGACATGTTAAAATGTTTAGATAGTACTATCTCGAGGCACATAAAGCATATTGCATATAAATTTGGGTGTTTTGAAATCTTTGTTTTGAAGGTGATTCAATTTAATGATAGGGTGGTGAAGGATTTTTATAACACATGTGATAATATTAGTTTTAATAAGTTATCCCTACCTTGTTTCAAGTTATCAATGGTAATAAAGTTAGTATGTGTTTTGGTAGAGTTTTAATCATTTGGTGGTAGGTCTAGTATTTGATTTGGTAGGCAAAATGTTTAGTGAAATCCAACATACACTAGCTTGGTGTAAATGTTACTTAAATTGAATTAATGGTCATTTTGGTAACTACCTCACCATAAAACATTTATTTTTATTATTAGTGTACCATTTGTGTCAATATTTCTATGGAAGGTATGCTATACAATTTTTTCTAGTTGAGTAAAATGAGGATATTTTGTTTCATCTATAGTCATTTCATTTTGTGCAAAACGTTTTTAGGTATGCAAACCAATACTCAATGTTTTTTTGTCACCATTGAATATAATTAAATCAATAGAAGCCATGATTTAGAATTAATTTGTGCATATTAAACATATTCCTATATATGATTGCATAACTTGAAGTTGATAAGGATCCTTCAAAGCATATGCACAATATGAGTGGTTTACATATAATAAGTCAATTTGTAAGTAATTTTCTGCATTGTATGTATTGTTATGGTTTGTTTATGGAGAAAATAAATTGACTATTTTATTTGATTACATATATGCATTTTAATTTGCATTTAGTCATCTCAAAAATATATTACAAGATGTAAGCATGTACAATATTCATGTGATCATGGGAAATAGTCTTGAAAATAATTTATTTTGAATCATAAGTCCTGACTATATTTTGGGTTATACATGTCATATAAATAATGAATATTGGAAATATTCTATTCATGCTTTCATATTTCCCTTTTTAGAACTTTTATTTATTTTTCTATGTACATAATATGGTGTTTGATGATTGCATGTTCCAAGCATTCAGTGGCTAAAATACATGTTTTGAACCCGTGTTTGGTTAAAACCATACTGCATGAGATTTAATATATAAATTTAAGATTGTATCTTTTAATTTATCATAAAATAGTGGTTTTTATTTTTGATAGAATTTTTTTTTTTAATTCTTTACCTAACATAAATAAGTGGTTTTGAGTTGATGATTTGGTACATTTGATATTCTGAGTTGTATTAGTATGACATAATATAAGCAAGGTTTTCAAGGTATATATTGTTATTTATAGTTGGGTCTCTACTTGAGGTTTTGGTGCAATGATCACATATATGAGATTCATTCTTGTTACTTACTGTTTAATTTGAGGGTTTGTTGAGCTATTATATAATCATGTTTGTAAGTATAAGTGGTAGTTTTGGTTATTTTAACTTATTTTAAGTATGGAAAGATATATGTAGAACTGTTAGGGTTAGACATATTATTTCTTGTCTAATTCCCTGCATAGGCTTACATGATTTTTTTTGTAAACTAGGCTATGGAAATTATTCATGTTTCCTGCATTTACATTTTGGAAGGTTGTCAATTTACAATAAAAGGATATTTTTTGAATGTTTATTTATAGGTTTGTATTCACTTGGTAATTTATTTTTGAAACAAGTTCATTTTGGATGCTTTCATATTTTAAAGTATGAACATTGACAAAAGTGATTTATATAGAAATGATTGCATTTATTTAATAAAATTAATTAATTACTTAGTTTTGATTCAATGCATATGTAAATTATTTGAATTGTGAGAACAATTTTATTTCCATAATCAGGCATTTGTTGAAGAATGTTGATATTGGGAAAGGTGTCTATTTTGGCATCATTTAGAACTTATCTTTGTCATTGGAATAAATAAACATAATGATAGTGAATAAATGAGTATTGTGAAATACTTTTTTATAATTTGAAGATATTTTTTATTGCATATACTTTTAACATTAAGCTTTTATTTGAATTTATTTCAAATTTATGAATGTTGGGGTAGACCCCAAATTCTAAAACTTATAGAAGGAATGTTTTAGGTAGATATAGTGCATGATAAAGTAATGATACTACTTTACAAAGTAGTCATCAAGTGAAAAATTTTCATGGTTTTAAGGTTGTGTAGGTGATATTTATTAACTATGTATCACCTTACATATTGTACAATTTGAAAACTTAAACCTTGGTTATTTCTTTAAATTCTAGACATTTTCTACTTTTGCAAGTCTTGCATTTACTCTACTATTCTCTTTGGTATATATATTAGTCTAACTAGTATTATATTAATTACCCAATCCTTTTATCTTTCCGATAATGATTAAAAACTAATTATCTTATGTCTCTACAAGTTCTAGATAATTACCTAATTTTATGCTTCCTAGACTCTTATGTCCCAGTCAGATGCTTACATCGATGCAAGTATCCTACCTTGACAAAAATGTCTAGTGTTCTAAAATTCATCTATTTTATAAATGAAACATATCCTAATGGTCATCATAAGTGATATTATGTGATATATTCTCTAAAGTAATTGGTATAAATATAATATCAACCATAATGCATTCCTCACCTATAAAAGACCTTGCATAGACCAAGGTAACTGACCAAAGAACATTTAAAGAAGATTTAATTCAGCAAAGCCTCCTTATTTTATACTATTTCCAAAGTGGTTATAAGGATAACATATATTTAATTGTGAATTACTAAAAAAGCATCCCAAGAGCTATATTTGTCAAGTTACAAGCTAGGTCACTATTGTACTTGCTTGTTACATATTACATGATTCACACACAAGCCAAAATACATGGGAGAAACACATAATTCTAAAGACATATTTAAAGTATTGGATATGTATGAGTGTTCATTAATAGAGAGGTCTTTGGGGTAGCTTGACACTGTGTGCCCACTAACCCATTTTTCCCATAACCACTATGAAGATGAAGAACTAGGGTTTGATCATTTGACAAGGAGAAAAAATTCATGACTTAGATATGAATGCATCCTATTTAAAAAATTATTCCATACTAGACACATATGTCTGATCCAGACACTCAAGTCAACACAACCATCCTAGGTTGATATGAGTGTCCACAACTATAAAATCACTTAATCCAAAATTTAGCGACTATTACAGAATATTCCTCTATTATCAAAGGTAAAGGGACTATTATTAATTATAATAAAATAGATAAAAAAGATATGTGAGGTGTCAAAAAGATCATAAGGAGTGAAGATTCATAGATTAATGTGATGGGTCATTTGAAAGCCTTTATAGTCAATTGTATGGGAAAGAGTAAATCAGGCTATTTGTGAATAAGGTACATATTTATGGTCTCAATTTATTTTATATTGTACTATTCTTTGTATTATTATTTTCTATCATTTATATTGTTCAAATGTTCAAATATATTATTTATTATTCTTTCCACTATCTACAACTAATAATGGTGTGGTTGCCTATGTGATCTAAGTCCAGACAATAGTTTTATTAGATAAGATAATAATAAGTTTATGACATCTTAAATGATGATTTTCAATATCGTTCACTACCATGGTGTATAATAGATTCTCATTTGGTCTGATTGAAAGATCCCATAGTCCATGTGGAGAATATTTATTTTTTAAACTTAAGATGTGAAAAAGAGGCTCGCTACGAGTTCTAGCTTGATGGTTTCTACTTAGTAAAACATATGGAGTTCTATTTCAATGGTTTGTTAATATTCTCCATTTTTTCATAGCAATGATGGTATATGTAGACATATAAAATTGGACACCAATGGATTTATACCTAAATTTAGACCAATTCTTACCAATAATTGAACGTCTATTTATAAATGTCTTGAATATGGATTCATAACATGCAATTAAATCAATTTGACCTATAAATCAATTAAAAAGAGAAAATGCACACATTGAATTAAATGAAAATGTGGAAACATTGAAAATTCCTAAAAAGAATTAATTAACATGCAAATCCTAATCAAATCCTAATTGAATTCATCCTTGAGAAATTAAATGAATTATCAAAAAATTAATGAATATCCTAGGAATGAATCATTACCTTTTGTGAGTTGTCCAAAATCTAAAATATCCCACCCATGATTATTCCATGATAATACTAAGGTTTGGACACCTTTTAACCCTATTGGGGTTAACTAACCAAACCTAGGTTAGGATTAACTCATTTCAAGTTGATTTCAAAGCCTATAAAAGCAAGCATAGAGATCTTCATATGGAGATCTTAGAACATAGTAGAGTTATAATGCAGGATTTGATTCATGAAGTAAGTACATAGGGTTATAATGCCAAAATCGAGCCAAGACATTAAGCCATCAAGCCAAGCATGAGCCATATGAAGCCAAACATGGTACCAATAGGAGATGGAGATAGCCAAGCCCCATTGATGAAGAATTTTTGAGCACAATCTAAGAAAGCCAAATGAAGAACCTCTTGGAGTTTTCAAGGAAGGTAAGGAAAGGTATGTTTTCTTGCATTTTAGTTGAGCTTTGTTCATTTGTGTTTCTTCACTATGATCCTCCCTTTGATCTAGGCAAGGTAGTGTTATGAATGTTAGTGTGTTATTGCTTTCATTTTGAGTTGATTTCATTGTGAATCTAGCATATGATCTAACCACCCTCCTTGGATTCCTTGATCATAAATGGCATGCCTAGTGGGACCCAATGCATCCCATGTATGAAGGACATCAATATGTAGCTTTTAAATCTTCATTTAGATGTTTGAATCTCTCTAAAACTAATTTTCTAACCTCATTTTGGCTAGATTTGATTTCTTTATATTACTCAGATCTACATGGAGATTGATGATGGTCAAGTGTAAAACTAACCATAGTTCTACCCAACTGAGCTTGATTTTGTGTAAACTAATTATGGTCAGGTTACAGGGGAAAAACATGTGTAAATCTTGCATTTTGATTCTTTCTATCATTTAGGTTATTGATTTCTTAGTTTCAAAGGCATGTAAATCACTAGAGTTAATTTTACCTTTCAAGTTTTTATCAAATTTCATCTAAATAGGCCTAACCTAATGTTTTGTAAATCTTGATAGTATTAACTTTGGGTCTACAGGTGATCATCAATGGTCTTAATAAACTAGCATCAATTCTTCTCGATCGGTACCAGTTCTTCTTGATTGGTGACAATTTCCCTAAACTAGCACCAATCATCTCTAGCCATCCCCAGTCATTTATAACTAGCCCCAATCACTATGTTTTTCAAAAAAATAAGAACTGAGAGCTAAAAATCAAACATAATTTCTCCAACCAAGTTGCTATTATCTAAAAATTTTAGGTTGAAGGATCAATTTGAACACCAAATTTTCTTGTTTTGATTAACTAACATTTCATTTTGGGATTTAAAAGTAATTAGTCAAATCTTACACATTTTAATTTGGGTTTAAGTTAAACATGTTAGATCTTACACATTTGATATTTGGTGTCTAAAATGAATCTAGCCTAATAAGTCAAATAAACATTTCAAATTTGGTGCCTCTAACACATGTTTAAATCTTGAACATTTCAAATTGATGTTTTAAAATGAACTTATGATGCATCTTACACATTTAGACTTAGGGATTAAAATGAACCTAGATGTATTTGCTTAATTTGGTTTTGTATAATTCTTTCAAAAAATTTGAACTTAAGCCAAGGGGCCTAGTAACAAATAACATCACATTCAATTTATATCTTAAAATCAAACCTCACTCATAATTATTTGATAAAATTATTTGTTGATTGTTCATTTCACAAAAAGGATAGTGCATGTATGCTCTACTTCATCCCCTATACAAAAATTGTGGGATTAAAAGCACTTTCCATTGCATCTAGTGCCTAGTCCAAGGCATAGAAAGAAATTTGGCTAGGATCTCCCCAAAACCCATATGGTATTGGGTGATCTAAAATAAACCCTAAAGTCTTCTACTTGTCTTTTATTTTCATGAATCTTGGCTTGTGAAGGGGATGTCATTATCTCTCATAATTTATTTATGGAATCATTGACCTAGGGCCTCATTTTTTGGAAGTATTTCAACCCCTCTCCATAGGGGGTATACAAATTAAGATCACCCCACTGCGATGGTGGTTTGAGTGGTTAAGCCATTTCTATTCATGGTAAGCTAGCTCACAACATATGATCATTTAGGACATCGTACTACACTAAGTAATTGATGGATATAATGGTTATGAAAAGGATAATATCTTTTCACAACAAGCCATTTGAAATGGATATAATTGATGTGTTTCTCTATTGTTTTCAAACATGAAAGTTTGTACACATGGGATCAATATAGACAGTCATAACTTGTAAGTTTTAGTCAACCCCACTTTATCACACCTTGATAATATCTAGGATGATTATACTTAGTTGTATTTATTTCATTTATTTTTTTATTAATTGGTGTGTTGGATCTAAAACTTCTTTTTTAAACCACATCTAGTAGAGTTTGTTTATATGTCATTCCTTTGTTCAAGGAGGCATTATGCAGGCCATTTTGTCACCAAAAATTTGTCTTAGATTTTTGCTAAACTTTTTTATGTGTGTGTCACTTGTTTGAAATGGGTACTATTATGCTGCCCAAATCATTTTCAAGTTTTGTGCCTTAGAAGTCTTTGAAACAAACCATTGATCACATCTTTTGAGAGCACTAATGTCATTATGCTTCCCAAATTATTCCAAAAGACTTATCTTATCTTGAGTCTCAATTATCATTATTTAAACCAATCATTTGAGACTTGTTGGATCTTTGTTTAAAATGGTCATGTTGTTCAAATTTGTCTAGCTTGTTTGGTCCACTATAGCCTAGTTTTCAACATTAGAGTTTTTAATTAACTTTTCCAAGTTTGAATTCAAACATTGATTGATTTCTATTTAAGTCCATTTCATAGGGGCTGATATATAGATGTTTCTCTTTTGTGTTACGTAACTTAGGTTAGTTGATTACCCAAATTTAAAAACTATTGTTTGTTTGTTCACAAAGCCTATCCTCATCATTATTTATGCCTTTATTTTAGAGAACACAACTTTCTCCAAGTGCCTTTTTCCTTGTGCCTTATACTAAATGATCATGTTTATGTTTGATTCTATGTGTTGGGTTTATGTCAAAGTCTTTTTTAATTTGTTATATTAAAATATCATCATCATATTTATTTAAAGACTAGATTTTGATGCCACATTTGGCCAAAATTCCTAGCACAATCTGTTTGAGCCTAGCTTTTGACTCTACATTTGGATAAAATACCTAGCAACATTTCCCTTTCCTAGTTTAGACATGCTTGGAACACTTTGGACATAAATTTTGACATGCTAGTTTTTATTCAAATCCTTGAACTTTTATGTGTATGTAATTTGATTTTAGATATTTGATGTTAGACTATTTTATGCTAAGTTTTAGCATAGACCATTTTGGAGATACAACTCCACCCCTTTTTGACTATGTTAGACCAAGTTTGAACCTTTTGTCCTTTGGACATTATTTTTTAGAGTTTTTAGAACTCTAGAACCTCTTTGTTTTAGATCTTTATTCATTGATGTAGATATGTCTAGCTACACTTATGGTGGAGTCATGTAAAATCCAATTTATGATAGAATAATTACATAGATTGACTACAATCATGACCTATTTAAGGAATAAATTCAAATGCCTACTTATAATCCAAATCAAGTTACCAACTAGAATGATATGGTTTTTGAGGAGGACTTAGATTCTTTGGCTTATGCGATCAATCAGGGTCTACAATGTGCAACCATTTCTATACTAGGACCTCATCTTTTGGCTTGTGTGAGCAATCAGGCTCTACAACACCCTAAACTTGTCTTTCTAGGACCTCATCCTTTGGCTTGTGTGAGCAATTAGGATCTAAAATGCCCCAACCTTATCATTATAAGACCTCATCCTTTGGCTTGTACAAATAATCAAGCTCCATAATGCCCCAATATTATCACTTTAGGACCTCATCCTTTGGCTTATATGAGCAATAAAGGTTCATAATGCCCTATCATTACCATTTTAAGACTTCATATTATGGCTCATACATTTAATAAAGTTCTAAAATTCCCTGTCATTATCCAACCATCAACCATTCCTCATTGAGTTCTAATCATTCCCCACTTTAGAAAACTTTAACCAATCTAATCACAACCCCAACTAATCCAGTTAGTACCCCAATCGATCCAATCACAACCCCAACCAATCTAATCACAACCCAAACCAATCCAATCAAAATCTCAACCAATCCAATCACAATCCCAACCAATCCAATCAAAACCCTAGCCAATCCAATCAAAACCATAACCAATCCAATCAAAACCCTAGCCAATCCAACCAATACCCCAACCAATCCAATCACAACCTCAACTAATCCAATCATAACCTCTTCAACTAAGCTAATCCTTTAAAGACCAAGTTGTATTCAAAACCAGAATTTTATAATTGATTATAAACCACAACCAAGAAAACCAACTGATCCAAAATATTTTTGTTAAACTAACTATTTGTGATAAGTCAACCTATGATGAATCACCTTCCAATCCTATTCCTGGTGTCAAGGAGTTTAACTCTAATGATATAATCTGTATTGAGTCACTTATTAATGATTATAACCACCTTTGGTAAAATCATTACCTTGACCATATGCCTATTTTTTAAGATCTTCCCTTTGACAATCTAGTCTTTAAGGAGTTGTTTATTGACATGTTTCCCATTGTTGAGGAGTCTCATTTTGACAAACTAGTCTTTATGGAGCCCATCATGACATCATAGGCCTTTACTTTCCAAAACCAAACATTCAACAAAACATCATTGTATTAACATCCACATCAGATGAAGAATCAAAATTAGATTCAATTTCTATTTTTGAACCAACATCAGAAGAAGAATCAATGTCAGTCTCAACATCATATTTAGAATCTCTTGAGTCAAATTCAGATTTAGAAATAGAATATGTCTATGGTTGTTATAAAATTGGTTATGTATGCCTCATATATCAATCTGAATAATTTTTTTATCCTTCTACCTTTTTTAAGGATGATTACTTCAACATCGATAGAAGTTCTCTTAGTATCTTCTACGATAATTATGCTACCTCACCCCATTCCACATACCATTACCACCAACTAACATAGTTATATTATTAACCTTCCATCTCTTACAAGTGTTGATTGGGACTAATAGAATCACAACTTTTTTAACTTCATCCATGGTGACATATTAGTTGAATAACAACAATAAGGAAGATAAGACCAAAATCATGCAGAAGAAGAACACTGTTATAGTGAAACCTTTTTAGAGGTGCTAGGGGACAATCAAAGTTCAAACTCAGCATCTTCTAGTGAAACCTTTTTGGAAGTGCTAGAAGATAATAAAAGTCAAAATTCAACATTCCTTAGTGAAACCTTCTTGGAGGTGCTATGGTATAATCATGCCATCTTCATTGGTAAAAACCTCATCAAGGTACCAATAGCTAAACACAAAATTTATTCACTTCTTGATGAAGACAAAATCAAAAATAAAATCAAAATAACTTCCAATCTATAGCTTAATTAGATGGTAGCTACTATTAGGTCTAAACAATAGAACAATTTGGTGGTCTTATTGAGAGAATATTTAGAAGGATTTGGCCCTACCACATCCAAAGTTATGTTAAAAATAGAATCAACAACATTGTGTGTGCCTAAAAACCCTGATCTTCATTTGTTTCCCCACCATTATCCATTACATTATTATCCACCATTTCATTTCCCAATCCAACTTATCCACCAACATTTATCCCTATTTATCATCGACATCCACACTTTCCTTTTTAGAGGATACAAATATACCTTATCTCAATGTTTAAAGGAAATAAAATCAATGACTAATGAAGATCATAACAACATTATTAGCATCCAAATCTATAATCAATTCTTGATAAAGTAACTATTCAGAAGAGGTGTGGGCTATTAATTAACATGATTGACAATTTTGGTTATATAATTTACTAATTAGGATGTGCATCTCCACATAATCAAGAACAACATAATCATATACCTAGGCCAAAAACATGTACCATACCATTTTTATTTTCCATATCTTGGCCATTTATCATATACCTTGCCATTTACCCTATCAATTAGGGTCAACCTTCTTATGATATCATCTTATCAATTTAGAATGTTATCAAATTGTCTATCACTTATGCATTCAACCATTTCATTCTATCAACCAAAGCATGTTTTGATCCATCCTATCCTAGCCTATTTTACCTTGGTTCATCCATTGGTTTCACATTCAACATGAAGAATCAAATCAGTTTCAATAGTTGTTTCAATAATTTTAGATAGAGGTATTATTTTGGATTAGTATGATAGAAGTTTTTATAGTTGCATCATTCATTCCTTATTCCTTTATAATCATGTTTGTTTATGTGATCCTAATTATATCTACCTACAGGGGCAAATCAATGTCTCACCAATCTTGCTACTAATTATAACTACTTATGAGAAAACTAGTATCATTGATATGATAAATTATATCTTAGTTATAAATTCTTGTGGGAAAAATAGGGGAAACATTTATTTATTATATCTTGACATAATAACTAGCCATTCCTATGTCATATTGTGTCATTATACCAACTATGCCTAATTTGTTTGAATTGGCTACTACATTAGTCAAATTCCTCTACTATAAGGTGGAACTACTATGACGTAGGGCCATTTTGGGAATATATGGGCCATGCTCAATTCTTATTGAGGTTAGCCTAGTCCCCCTTGTCCATACAATCTCACTATTTTATAAGCAACATTTCAAATTTTCATGCTCTCATCATTTTATGAGCTTAGACCATTTAGTATCTCATTATTCTAGATCGAGTTGACATTCTCAAAAATTACAAAAATATTTAAACCATTTATAAAAACAAAAAAATTGACCACTTCTTTGCCTTAAGGATTCTAGGAACCCTCACTAAGTCACAAGAAATCACTTGTTACTTAGTTTCCCCACACTTTTGGCCTTTTATCCTATGCTCTCACCATTTTTTGAGTACATTCCTATTCTTCTATCACATCTATCATGTTTGTTTTTTATCTCAACATTTTATCCTATCCCATTTCTTAGGAGAACTATATTTGGCCTAAATTTTTGTTAGATATCACATTCATAGAACTATGTAGGCAACATCCACTTACCTAGTGTATATGGAGACAACTCAACCACCCCTTCCTTTTTTGTCTATTCCCTCATTCTTATTTTTTTATTCAATTTTCACCTATTTTCTATGGGAAATGTTCTTCATCTTGATTGTTTATTCTATTTATTTATTTGTTTATGTGCCTATTTTTTTCTATCAGCATTATTGCCTTGATTTAGTCTACATGAATTCATTGGGTGATTCCTTGTGTATTTATTCTTGAATCCATCCATATTTAAATGTCAACATTGTCATCATGGTTTTTATCGTTGGTACATTATTTTCCATTGATGATTAGACTGGGAGTAAACCCTTATACATATTTTGGCCAAGTCCTTATGGTGTTCTATCTTGAGGCCTGCTATCATGTGTTATAGAAAAAATTAGCTTCAATAAGTCTACATAAAAATAAAACATCAATGTCTCCTTGGCACTGCCACCAACAACAATCCAAATCATATCCCAAATAGTGTAATTAAAGAATGAAATAATTTCAACCTTTATTAGTTTAGACAAGCATCTTCCTACTAGTAGGTTATCCCAATTCATCTTTATCCTCTATATCAAGTTGTCATCATCATGTTTTTAACCATCAACCATCAATTTTTTTTCCATAGTCTGGGTACAATGCTTATAACCATCTTTGGGGAAACCATTGTACACCATCCCACCTACATTCTCAATTATTCTAACCACCTTTGGGTAAATCATTATGTTATCACCAATTTGAGGGTTAATGATTATAACATCTTTTAGGCAAATCATTCACTTTCTTATGCCCAATTAGAACATATTTTTATCTCATTTATCTTCCCTAACTAGGGCAGCTCCATATTCTTAATAATTATAAATACCTTTGGGAAAATCATTGTGTTATCATACCATGTTTGACACTATCAGGGTATAATGCTTATAATTGCCTTTGGGAAAACCATTGTACACCATCCCACTTGCATTCTCAATGATTTTGACCAATTTTGGTTAAATCATTATTTTGTCACGTCATCATTTTTGTCCTTTATTTTCTTATTTTGAGGGACCATTTACCCCTCCTTTTGCCAATTGCTCCCTTAAGGCAGCATCTACAATTCTTTCATCACCGTTTAGGTCATAATCACAATAGAACATTTTTAATTCTTTGAGAAGATGTTACTATGCTTATATCTTGCAATGCCTTCCAAAATAGTGGTAAACTACAAACATTAAAATTGGCCACAAATGGATTTATACCTAAATTTCAACCAATTCTTACCAATCATTGAACATCTATCCTAATAATTTATATGGATCTAAAATTTGGCTTCATAACATGAAATTAAATCAATTTGGCCTATTAATCAATTAAAAAGAGAAAATACACACATTGAATTAAATCAAAACATGGAAACATTACAAATGCCTAAAAATAATTAATTAACATACAAATTCTAATTGAATTCATCCTTGAGAAATTAAATGAATTATCAAAATGGAAATTAAAAAATCAATGAATATCTTAGGAATAAAAAATTACCTTTTGTGAGTTATCCAAAATCCAAAATATCTCACCCATGCCTATCCCATGCTAATCATGAGGTTTGGACACCTTTTAACCCTATTGGGGTTAGCTAAATAAACCTAGGTTAGGATGTAACTCATTCCAATTTGATTTCAAAGCCTATAAAAGCACATAGAGCTCTTCATTTGGAGATATTGGAACATAGTAGAGTTGTGATGCATGATTTGATTCATGAAGCAAATATATAGTGTTATAATGCCAAAATTGAGCCAAGCCATTAAGACATCAAACCAAGCATGAGCCATATTAATCTAACCATGGTGCCAAGAGGAGATGGAGATAGCCAAGCCCCATTGATGAAGAATCCTTGATCACAATCAGAGCAATCCAAATGAAGAACCTCTTGGAGTTTTCAAGGAAGGTAAGGACAGGTATGTTTTCTTGAATTTTAGTTGAGTTTTGTTCATTTATGTTTCTTCACTATGATCCTCCCTTTTATCTAGGCAAGGTAGTGTTATGAATGTTAGTATGTTATTGATTTCATTTTGTGTTTATTTCATTGTGAAGCTAACATATGATCTAACCACCCTCCTTGGATTCCTTGATCATAGTATACATAATGGCCTAAATATACATATGAAAGTGATGAACATGGTTTCAAAGTACCTCATGGAATTTGGGAGCATTATTTATGAATTGGAGGATAAAGTATGGGGTAAATGATATTCAAAAGAGGATGTATCTGATAAATGATAAGCACTTGATCCCTTTTATTTGAGCCCCTCATTGACATTAAGTATGTAGATAGTAACCTATCCTTATTCACCAAGATAATATGGACTATAATGGATATCATATTTTCAAGTGTGACATAATGGTCATTAAGCTAGCAAGGCATGAAAATTTGATGTAATTCATGTTTTGTATTATGATGTCTATTTACACTTGCTTATATGGCTGCCTTAGTTTTTTTGAGTATTTATTTCTACTATTTAAATTATTTATAAATAGAGATTATTTTTGGTACTAATATAGGATTAATGTACACAATATCTAAACCTTAATTTTCAATTACTTTACACCAGTAGGTAGAAAAAGACATTACTATTTAGCAGTTGAAATAGAGTTTTGGGCTGGTGGGTTCACTAAGATTTTTGGCATGCCTTCTTGTCCATGATATCCTTATAGTTGTTTTCATGTTGCACCAAATGGTGTTACTCGTATCATTAAAAGTAAGATGTGGCTTTATTTTAAGCATTTAAATTTCATTTGTCAAAATTATAGATGAACATGTTAAAATGTAGATGGATATCAAAACTCATGCTTATGTATTTTAATCTGGCTATTGTATTCCACCATGACTATGAACCATCACTAGAATTATACCATGCTTAGGAATGGTAGTCATAATTAATAGTTATGATGGTAGAATATGTCAAGAAGTTAAATGATTTTCCCATGTTACAAATGTCTATAAGCCTTACATGGCTTCGATCATGGGACTTGAAACTATGGATGGTAATCAAACATAGGTAATAATGATATATAATAACTATAAATTTTTTTCATAATAATATGGGATGTGGATTATGGTGAGTTGGAGCTATTTGTTAATCTTTGTGAGAAAAGATACATGCTATTATTTTTTATTGTAATTCAAAAGTGTTATATGAAGCCTACCATGTGGAGCTATGGCACATGATACTCAAGTGAATTTGGATCTTACCAATATTTTTATTTATTTCAACTTTATTTTATGTTTACTTTTAACCATATTTTATATATTGTAATATGTCTAAACAAAGAGAGAGTGTTTATAATTTTTGTAACGTTATCAATGTATTTGGGGTTTTTAGAGTAGGAAGAGTAAAAGAGGGGGGACTTAGACATGATAGTCTATGGAGATTATGATTAGGGATAATTTATTTTCTCAAATACATTTTTAAGGGAGGAAAATATTAAAAAACTTGAGTTTTTAAGGCCTTTGTGTGTTTCAGGATGAGACGCCTATTTAAGTCAGGGTGAGTGTTAGCAACAACAAAGGGACTATTATTAATTTTAATAAAAAGGATAAAATAGATATGTGAGGTTTCAAAAAGGTCATAAGGAGTGAATATTCATAGAATAATGTGATGGATCATTTGAAATCCTTTATAATCAATTTTATAGGAAAGAGTAACTTAGACCATTTATGAATAAAGTGTATCTTTATGGTCTCATTCAAGTTTTGTATTATTCTTTGTATTTATTCCTTTTAATCATTGATATCTAAGTTTTAAAATTAATTTAACTAATATAGATCTATTTATCACCCTTTTTATTATTCATTTATATATTTTTAATCCTATCCAATTTAGGGTTAAACATTTGGTGAACCCAACATGACATAAAATGATTTATTTACTTTTTACCAGACAAAAATTAGGAAATAGACTTCTACTTACAGATGGAGTATCATATTTTAATTATCATTGAATCATTCACTATAATACCAATCAATGTGAGGAATTGAATAACCTAATTAAAAAATATAATAATGAAAGATGCATGACAATTTTTTATGAAACACACAAAAGGCAAAATATTTCCTATCTTTTAGAAGAGAACCATCTTTCAAAGAAACCAAAAAGCATGATATATCATATAGTGACAAATATTGCACCTATAAATACTCCTTGGTAGTACCACTAGTATATTTGATCAGGTTTTGAGTGGGGAGATACCTATGAGCATCTATTGGATGACATAATAGGATAGTTTTTTTCTTTGCACATGTTCCAAAAATACCAAAAAAATTAAAAACTTCAAAAATCCAAAAATATTTTCAGCATTCACATATTCTATTAGCTCCTTGGTATATATTTTTTTAGATGTCATATCATTATTTCCTACATACATATGTGCTTATGCTTCTATTTGAGTGTGATACAAAAATACTTAGATACATGATCTATGTACTTTTGGGATGTTGGGCTTTCCATCTACTCATGACAATAAGACATTAGATGCATCTACCTCTATGATCATAATGCATATAGTTTACATAATTATATGGTCACTCTACATTATCATGTTTGAGATAATATGTACTTACACATGACTTTATCCATGATTATATATTTTGTAGTGTAATTGATATGCTATGTATTTGGTGTTTTTTGCTAACAAATTTGATCCATGGGATAATATTATATGTTTATATTGGTTTCTTCTATTTTAATTTATGCACTTCTTTGAATATCTTGCCTTGCTATTATTTTTTTTTGTTGATCATTTGAATTTAATCCATTGTTTACATCCCTCATGCATGTGTTTTCCTCTTTGACATTTAAATATGTCTTTTGTTATTACATGAACATTTGAATATGTAATTATTATTTTTGTGTACATTTAACTAACTGTCCATTCAATTGTGTGGAATTTGAACGTGGCACTTGCTTTCAATCTCCTTGGATCATTATCTTTTGACTTTTTTTAGTGTTCTTAAGTGTGTGCTTGGTTGTTTGTTGATCTTATAATATTAATAACTATATGTTGCCATGATATTTATCATGTACATTAGGCCTTAATGTGATCACACTATATGTGATTCAATGATACATTTACCTAGACATGTCCTTCTATATGCTACATGGTTCATTCATAGTTATATGATTATCTTATCCTTTTAAGGTGAGGTAACTACCAGTTTCTATCTTCCCTCACCTCAAAGGGGGGTAAATCAGTGGGGTAATGCCATAGAGGCATGGATTATAAACATTCATAGTTTTAGATTTAGTGTGGAAATGTCATATAGGAATGAATTTCACATGTTCATAGTCTCATATTTAGTGAGGTCATGTTTTGTAAACATGTTCTCCACACTTATCCAATATGCAACATACCCAGATTACAGTGGAAACATGTTTTAGAAACATGTAATTCACATTGGAACTTATATTATTTTTCAAATTTATCAATATATAGTGAGGGAATGTTTTGGAAACATATTATCCACACTTACACAGTTTCAAATTGGCTAAATTACATAATTATATGATTTAGATACACGTTTATGGCATAATTGTATATATTGGTACCATTGTTATACACAATTTCAAAATGAGACATATCTAATTTGCATACGCTATGAAATGTGTGCCTAATATTTTAAAATCAAATTATTTTCAAATTTAGAACATTTTTAAGGCTATCACCACCCACAAGGTTGGAATTTTATGGACTATATTGAACCAATCTACTACAGTAGTTGATTCAATTTTTGGTATAATTGAGGTGATTAAATCACTCAATATTTCCAAGATTTTAGGTTGTATTTGATTATATAATATAGCATCACTAACTTGATAGTGTGAGTTTACTTGGTTCACTACACTCACCAAGTTATAAGTATGATTGGGCTACAAGGTTGAGCTAGTCTTAACTGCTAGGTGGAAATCCACCTTTTCTCTAAGGTTGGGGGTGTGGGCCTTCCTATCTATATCTCTATATCTCCTTAGATATATTCAATTTAAATATTTATATTTTTCTTAAACTCAATTTTAGTGATTGATAATGATACATCTTTCAAATGAAACTGCCAAAAGGTAAATTGGTTGCATCAATACACATGTGTACTCTTAAACCTTACTCTCTTTTAATTTCAATAATTTTAATAATTTAAATACTTTTAATTTCATATTATATGAAAATTATATAATTTCACATGATCTTGGTTGAAAGTTAGTCACTATAAAAGCACTCAAGTTAGATTTAGTCAAAATAAGGTGTTTTATACACACCCATGTATGCATTCCTTTCCTTAATCTTAGAAATTTAATTACTAAATTAAATTGGGGAAATATATATGATATTTATGAACTATATATAAACTCAATATTATACACTTATAAAAATAAGACCTTGGTTGTTCATCTTAGTTCTAGACCTTTCTTGCTTCTACATGTCTTGCATCTACTCTCTCTTGTGCCCTTTTGCCTATTTCTTAGTCAGACCAGTATTATATTGATTACCCAAACCTTCTATCTTTCTTATAATTCTTAAAACATGTTTATCTTATGAATTTACAATTTATATACCTATACCTCCTTGTATGCTTCCAAGAAACTTGTATCTTAGTTAGACACTTGCATCAATGCAAGTGTCATACCCTATCATAAGTGTCCATTGCCCTAAAAGTCATCTAATTTACAAATGAAATGTATCTAAATATTTAGCCTAAGAACTATTATTCAATAATTTTCTAATTATGTTGGTATAAATATAATACCAACCCCCATTCATTCCTCACCTATAAAAGACCTAATATATACCAAGTCAACTTATAGAGGAACATTCAAACATCATTCAATTGAGAAAATCTTTCCTATTTTCTCTTATTTCCAAATCAATCATAGATACAACATATTTATATGTATAAATCACTAAATTATCATCCCAAGAGTTATATTTTCCAAGTTAATGTCTAGATCACTATTGTACTTGATTATCACATATTACATGATTCATAGACAAGCCAACACATAGGGGAGAACTATATAAGTCTGAGGCCTTCTTAGAAGTATTGGTTATGTATTAAATGATAATTTATAGAGGTTTCATTGGGTATCTTGACACTATGTGCCCACTAACCCATTTCTCCCAAAACCATTATGAAGATGAAGAACTAGGTTTTGATCATTTGCCAAGGAGCAATAGTCTATGACCTAGATATGAATGCACTAGAATGAAGTTTATGATTAACCTAGAATAATTTGGTGGTCTCATCATATTAAAATAATTATTTCATATTGTACACCTATGTCTAATCTAAACACTAGCATCAACACAACCATCCCAAGTTGACACAAGTGTGCATAGCTACAAAGGCACTTAATCTAGAAATTAGTGACTATTATAGAATATTATTCTAGTATGCTTCTTTCCTTTTCCATATTTATATCTACATTAGTATCAAAACAAGATAAGTAAATTTTTTCATTATCATTTCAATATCTAACATAGTTATACTTTCTATTTCAAAATATATCCGCATAATTAAATTCATTATATGTTCTATCTAAGTTTTTTAATTAATTGGCCAACTATAGATCTATTTATCACCCATGTGCTTATTCATTTATATATTTTTAATCCTATCTATCCTAATAAAATATTTATACAATTTAGGTTTAAAAAGGATTAAAACACTTTCCCATGCCATTTCATTATGAAACTCATGTATCCATAAATTTTGATGTGAATGATCATACCTTTTTTAAATTATTGAATATCATCCCATGTTCCTCTATTATATTTTATGGAAATATATTACATAGAAGTTTAAGGTGATCCTCATCATCCTTTTGGATGATGTACTCTAAGTGAATCTTTTCAATGTATGCATACTAATATTAAGTTATTACTTAACAATTCTCCTATCTATTATCACGTTGAGTTTTTCCATGAGCTTAACCTAAACCTTGATAATATAAATCCATCTTTGGATATGATTACTATACCCTGTTCACTTGTACTTGAAAAATCTATTTATTCTATCAATAAATGTGTTATCATCTCTATGATTTGGCATATGATGACATGTATGCTTAAGAAGGTTAAAATTGAGGTTGATAATGAGTATGGAGGGACAAAATTAGTTTAATTATCTATTACATCATTGGAATATCAGATAGATAAGAGATACCCTCTCATTGACAATAACTAATTGACATGCAACCTAACATCCTTTCCACTGAGCCTTCTTTAATTAGATTGATAAAATATGTATTAACTTATTGAATTTACTTCTTTAATTTCATTTATATTTATTAAGCTACCTAGTTAATTCTTAAATTTAGTTTGTCTTACTTTAAATCTTATTTGATTAATTTATAGATTATTTTTTTGGTTAGTTATTATTTAGTGATTATGTTAATTTCTATCTCTTTATTTTGTTCTTGGTTTCATCTATTTTATTTATATTTGTGTTTTTTGTGTTATTTTGATTTTTGTTTGTTTAAGTTATTATGGAATTAAAGAAGATATACTATACACCTCATGAACATTATTTTGTGTTGGTCATTCCATGTTGTATTTTATCTTTTCTAGATCCATAGATAGTGGTTCAATTGAAATCATATGCCCTAGATATTGCACATTCTTTTGAAATAAATCTCACTTAGATAGTTTTCCATAAAGCTTATGTTTTTGTAGTCATTACAAAACTAGTTGTAAATGTTTCATGTGATTTTATTCATCCTTGGAATATATCAATATATCATCTAATAATATGAGCACAAATTGATTTAAGTAATATCTGAAAATGTTGTAGGTGAATTTTTAGCCCAAAAGGTAGGACTGTGTATTCATAGTGTCCATACCTTGTCCTGAAAGTGATTTTAGAAATATATTATTTTTTGATCCTTAACTTATGATATCCTACTCTAAGATTAATTTTTAAAAATACTACTATACCATGAATTTTATCAAAATTATCATCAA
Organism: Torreya grandis; assembly: GCA_037957365.1. Taxonomy (NCBI): domain Eukaryota; kingdom Viridiplantae; phylum Streptophyta; class Pinopsida; order Cupressales; family Taxaceae; genus Torreya; species Torreya grandis. Next base: position 378,605 of record JARHVA010007817.1, read on the forward strand.
TGTAGGGTAAAGTATACTTGTTCTTGATGGTTGCCTCATTCAACATTTGATAATCTATAAAAATACAAAGAGTTGCATACTTATTAACAAACACCATTGGTGATCCCCAAGGTGAAAAACTTGGTTAGATTAGTACCTTAAATAATACCTCCCAGATTTGAGATTTCAACTCAACTAATTGTGTTGTTGTCATTTTATAGGGTGCCTTACATTGAGGTTCAAATCCTAGAATGATATCAATCATGAAGTCAAATTATACTTTGGGAGATAATCTAGGTAATTATTCATTTAACACATCCTAAAATTATTTACAAAATGGATAGTACTTAATGGTACCTTCTTTAGGTTCTCTAACATCATCTTTCTTAGCATCAAACACATGACATCCTTTCCGCTAAGCCTTCTTTAATTGGATTGATGAAATCTATCTTAACTTAAGCTCATTTTTCTCTCATGAGATTTGAGTTTGATTACTTAAATAATATAAAAATTAAACCTTATTCATATATCAATCCAATTTTTCTTTGTGATTCAAAAGATAGTTCAGCCCTAAGATCACATCATATGATCCTAATGGAGCTACAAACAAATCCACTATGGTGGTGAAATTTGGTAATTACACTTTTTCTTCTACTAGGCATTTATTTAATTTAACCCTATATTTAATCCCATACTACATATTACAATTATTTACCATATGCCCAACTTTTATAGGTAGTTTAATACTAAAAATATAAGAAATGAAACACTCACTATCTCTAGTATCTATCAAAATACAATCAAGATTCCCAAATAGAGTACATGACACCTCTATAGGTGAGACTTGAGACTCTACTTAATTATTTTCAATTATTGCATGGATCTATTTTTATAATGTCCCTTACCAATAATATTAAGATGAATGGTTCTTAAATTTACTTCATGTCTTCCACTTGGGATGGTAATTTACATAATTATCTCCTCCACAAGTGAAACATACACCTAGCAATCATTTTATTTCATGTGGGTTACCTCTTTTATTCCCATCTCTAAATCCATTTCTTGATTTATTTTCCCATGAATCATTGTTAAACTTTTTTTTTATTATTTAATTTAGGTTTAAAATCCCCACTGCACCTCTAATTATTGTTCTTGAAATAAAACTTTAGACCACCAAACATTTTATAATACTTGTCTCTAAATTTAGTAGTGACTAGTTTTTATTTTTTCTTGATGTATTTATCAAATAATTAATCCATGGAACTAGGTCCATGCACATATAGTTTAAATTCAATCTATGTGGTCAAACCCATGATGGAATATTGGCACCATAGACTTTCATATTTTTAGTATTGAGAAACACGTTTGAGATGTTTGGTAAACTTTTCTTAATAATCAGTTACTACGATCTCTCCTTGATTTAGATTATAAAAATATGTTAGTTTTTTTATATCAAAATAGAGTTATGGTATCCACCAAACCCTAAAAAAATATACAAACTATTCCCAGGTGGTGGTGGTGGATTCAAGGACCATTTAATTTTTCTTGTTAGCCCACTAGGTTACTACTTCACCAACCACTTGGTATGTTCCCCATACTACCTTTGTAATTTTATAATAATTTATAATATTTAAATACTTTTCCATTTTAATGATCCAAATTTTATCTCTATATCCTAACACCATTCCATAAAATTTAGGTGGATTCACATTTTTCATGTCACCTGCAAGTTCTACAACCACTTACAGTCTTGTAGCCTAATATCATTTAGTATGCTCTTGATTATCTTCATGATAAAATATTATTATTTTATGTCCTACTCCTATTCATGCCCATGAAATCCTATTCTAGGGCCATAATTTAGTCTCAAGTTTCATTTAGGATAATAAGGATCTGATCAAGCTTAAGATCTTGTTTTGTTACCAAAAAGTTAGGATCAAGAAACTAATCCTAGTTTGAATTTCCTTCAAAATTTTACATTTAACACACCATTTTATAGGTTAGTGTTATTCTAATCATATGTTCCAATCATTTAAACCTATGTTCTGGTATCACATGGTGGAACCTAACTAGGTTCACTTAGTAAAATTACAAGAAAAAACCTAGAAGAATTTCAACAATCACAACCTGACATAATATTAAAATTATCTAAACCATTTATATTTATCACACTAATATTTACAATTTAAAATAACTAAATACAAAAATTTAAATTTAAAAAATAATCCACTGATTAATCATTGAATCACTGTTTATTATATCCCTAAAACTAGGTCTCAATGGTGTATAAAATGTAAGTCAAGACAATGTTTTAGATAACAACATTTAAAGGTAAAACACATCAATAATTAAATCTAGAGTATGACAAATAATTCATAATCAAACTATACAAACACTACTATATTACCTCATACTAATTAATAAATTTACATGTTTGTTAAAAACCTATGTTATGTAAGTCAAATAATTACAATAATATCAAGTTACAATATAAAAATATAGATTCCATGAAATATCTCATGAAATAAATATATTAGCCATGAGTATGTATCAGGATCGGTTTAGATTTAGTTATATCAAGGGAGAACTTTATATCGACACTTTTCCTCCAACCATAGACCAATAGTCCCCTACACACCTCTCCATTGGGAGTGATCATTCCCTTCATAAAGGGTCATATAATTATGATACAAGTATCCATAACCATTTGTGAATCACATGTGTAGGTATAATCACTATTACATGTATTTAATCATACAGACTCAAGGTACACTTCTATTTGGTGACTCAAAGTAAACATGTAAACTAGAAACTATTATGGATAGAAAATTAAAACAATTTAACATTACTTTGGCTAAATGATTTTATAGTATTTATTAGGTTTCATAATATGGGTGATATTCCACATCATCCATACTTTCTAATGTAACATTTTTGTATTATTTATAGACCTTTTTAAACAATGATGAGTGATTATAAATAGGCTTCCTTCCCATCACTCATTACCCCTTAACAAGTTGGAAGACTGTACATGTATGAAAATAACTCAACACAAGCCAAAAAAGTTTTGTAAAGTCCTCATAAAGATGAAAAAATCAAAATAATCACAATATAAATAACATTATGCGTAAGGAGAGTCACATAGAAATATCCATAAAGGATACACATAAAAATATGCTAACTAAATGTACTTCTCAATAAAATCACAAATTCACAACATAATTTGAAGCTAATTATAACATATATTTCACAAGTATTATCACACATCTATAGATATTTAATTATAAATTGGTCATACAAGAACATCATTTATGTTCAATAATAAATATAATTATTCTCTATAGATCTAGTTATTGTTCTAACTATGGCTAAGTATGTGTGTGTATATTTAATTTGGTACTAGTTTTGAAGAATTATTATATATATATATATATATATATATATATATATATATATATATATATATATATATATATATATATATATATATATATATATATATATATATATATATAAAATAATTCTTCAAAACTAGTACCAAATTAAATAGAGACAACTAAATATTGGCATAATACCTTAGTTTCTATTGAGCTCAATTTGATTCAAAAATATAACAAAAAGTGATTCCCATTTATGATATAATCTAAGGCCTTGTCAACTTATATTGAAGGTCTAAACTCATCCTATAAATGTCATAATTTTTATTGCATACTAAGTATTAGATATTTTATGCTTTCACTATCTATACAAAATGAATATTACAACTTTGACAGTACATACAAAATAGTTATTTAAACTTTACCACTACATTTCAATTCCTTGGAATATTCTTTATGTTTAACAAAAATAAATTTCCTAATCCTTGCACTTTGATATATGTAGTTCTATTACATTATTCCTTAAACAATCACCAATTATGTATAGTTATTCTCAAAAATTTTTGATAATATGTTATTTTATTAAACCATATAGATTTATAATACTATTAATAATCAAGCCTATTTTCAACAAAAAACTTTTTAACAATCACTAAATTGTCTTTAAATGGGGTTTGAAGCATACACAACCCATTGAATTTATGAAATTATGTAAAGGATATATAACTATAGCCATATAAAAATTCAAATTTCCCATACATGAATTGAAATTTTCACTAACAAAATTTAAATGTGAAGTTATTATATATTGATTTGTTTTACCACTATAAGATAGTCCTTGCTATTATTTAGGATTTTAGGTGGTTTTTACAACCACATATAGGTATAAATAAATATAAAACACCTTATAAGACCTGTTGAAATGCTATAGACAACATGTTCCTAACTCCATTAGGAAAATCTATATAAAATACAATTATTCATTACTGAAAACTGAAAAAAAGTGAGGTTTCCTTATATGTTTCATCTTCTTATGGGCTCATAATATAATAACCTACTATAATATAAGTTATTTCAATATAATTTCACAATTAGGTATTAATGAAAAAGGTTATGTTATAGCCAAATAGGTAATAATTTACACATAGTAAGATATAATCTAAGACCTTGTCAACTTATAATGAAGGTCTAAACTCATCCTATAAATGCCATAATTTATATTGCATAGTAAGTATTATATATTGTATGCTTTCACTATCTATACAAAATGAATATTACAACTTTGACAGTACATAAAAAGTAGTTATTCAACCTTTACCACTACATTTCAATTCCTTGAAATATCTTTTATGTTTATTAAAAATAACTTTCCTAATCCTTGCACTTTGATAGATGTAGTTCTATTACATTATTACTTAAACAATCACCAATTATGTATAGTTATTCTAAATAAGTTATGATAATAAATTATTTTATTAAACCATATAGATTTATAATACTATTAATAATCTAGCTTACTATTTTCAACAAAACATTTTTTAACAATTACCAATTTGTCTTTAATTGGGTTTTGAATCATACACAGTCTATTCAATTTATGAAATTATGTAAAGGAGATTAATTATAGCCATAAAAGTGTTGGTGCATTTATTTATTTTATTTCATTCACTTGTATTTATTATTTATTTTGGTGTACTAATTACAATAAGTACTTAGTACACCTATTAGTAATTAGTAATTATTTTATTTATTAATAATTTGCATGAGATAAAATAAGCTTGCTTAGCTAGTAGTCAACTTGGACACCTATCTTATTACAATGGAGTTCCACTCCACTATTCATGGTAAGATGGATAAGATTGCTTAACTAAAAGTCAACTTGTGCTGATCATTTACACAAGTTGGACACATATCATATTAGTGTGGAGTTGCATTCCACTATTCTTGTAGTCAAATATCAATTGAACTACACATGTTATGTGAGTTCCTTGATATTTATCATGCTTTCCTTGCTCTATTTAAGCAATAGCTATTTATGTATTATATATTAGATTAATATTGAATTATTAGAGTAATTCATCATATTTTAGTTATTTATTCATTTCAGTTATTATTTATTACTATTACTATTTTATCTCTTGTTCATGCTTTCTATTAGATTTACTAGATGCTATAGCTAATTAAACATGATACTAGAGCTATCTTGAATCTGTATATTATTATATATTCAAGAGAAAAATATCTAGATATAGCATCAATTTTTTGATTTTGTATACAAGCACAAATTGGAGATTTGTGGAGAATTTTTGTTCTCACCATTGAGTTCAGAGTGCCCGAGATAGTCAAAATTGTCTAAAATTTTGCCTAAATTGGGCACAAGAGATAAAATTGGTAAAGGTTTGATCTAGAAGCACCATTCCCAAATCCAAAATGTACCTAAAAATTGAAGTGTTTTTGAGCAAAATGGACCTCATGATTGCATTTGGAAGGCATCAAAACCTACATATCCATATAAAATTTGTCCAATTTAAACATAATCACCCAAAAGGCAATTTTTTTTTTGCTCCTAGGTATGATTGTATAGATGATACAGACTGTGCAAAAAATAAATTGGTAGGCCTCATGGATCAGTAGGTAGATTTGATAGGGCAACTTTGGGAGCCTGCCATTTGAACACCAGGAGGTATTTTTGAGCATTTTTTTTTTGAAATAGCTTAAAATTTTGTGCTCTTCATTTTTTGTACTTTCATTTTCTAACATATTTATCCATATTTTATATAATTTAAGTTTTTATACAATATTTCTTGTCCATCCTCATTTTTACAACTTTAGAGGCTCATAACTTTCACATACGACCTCATATTGAGGTATTATTTATTTTTAAAGTTAATATTATTTTAGCACAACACATTGGCATAGAATTTTTTTTAATAAAGTGCATATTTTTATACTTTTACACTATAGGGCCTAATTGAGTTTTTTATAAACTAGAACAATTATAATCCAACCTTGTAAATGCACTCAATTATAAAATGACAAAAATTACTTGCTAGGTGGGATAAAACTAAGTAATTTAAGGGGGTTTTATGGTGTGCTTTGTACTTTGATTTCTTCCTTGTGATGGTTTAGTTTCAATTGTAGCATGGGGTATCCTAAGTTCTCACTATTAACAACATACAACTATAACACATGGAAACAAAATGCTTGGAATGAGTTAATGATGCTAGGATATATGCCTTAAATAACAACTCTTCTTACTCCACCTACTGATGCAAAAGAGTTACAATACTTTCTCTTTGAAACTACTAAGGTAATTTGATGTATTCAACCTTACATGTCTTTAGATTTGAATTTCCATCTTGATAAATTTACAACTCCAAAAGAGGCTTGGGATAAATTAGCATCATTGATTGGAAAAATAGATGAAGTTCATGGTTACGAAATTGACAACAAACTCATTAGTTTGGATCCTAAAAATTATGCTACAATACAAGATTACATCACTAAAGTCATAGATCTTAGAGCACAACTTCCTAAATTTAAAATTGATAAAAAAAAGATATTCAATTGATTTTTAGTGCCTTATACAAATTAGGTCTTGAATATTCATCCTTTGTCTCTAGCTTGTAGACTCATAGGCTCACATTGGGCACATCATATCAAATGCCCACCTTTGAGGTATTCTTTGAGATTCTAATAACTAAAGAAGAAAATTTAATAGCTATGGGTCTAATCAAGTCATCCAAATCTCAAGCTCTAATTTCAAGTCAACCTTAACATAAGCAAGTTTCAATATTAGTATCAAATATAGGTTTAAGTAAAAAGAAGTAGAATAATTAGAATAAGTCACAAAAAGATAATAATAATAATAAGGGGCAACAATCTTCCTCACAAGGAGATTATAAATCCACTAATAAGAAAGAGGATTCACAAAAAAGGACTGGCACTCCTTGCCATTATTGCAAAAAGGGGTTTCATAGTGAACAAGATTGTTGGAAGAAAGAGCTTAATGAACTTAAGGGTCTTCTAAAAAAGAATAACATCAATCAATCAAAAGATTCTTCCACTCCTTCAAATTCAGGGAAAGGGAAAGCTATAGCACTATTTGCACTGGCAAATTCTCCCAAGTCATGGATAATTGATTCAGGTGTTTTTCACCATATGGGTTCTAATCAATAACAATTTTTTGGATTAGAACCAAGTTCCTTACCTCATATTCTCATAGGTGATGATTTTAAGGTAGATGTTATAGGAAAAGGTACAGTTGATGTTGATAGTGGCATATTTAAGGATGTCCTTTGTGTGCCAGAGTTATCAACTAACCTTCTCTCTATCTACCAAATCACTCACTTTGATAATGGTAGGAAAGTTGAGTTCACATTTGATTATGTATCAATCAAAAAATTGGAGGATAATGCCTTAGTTGCAATGATAAAAGTTGACAATAATACTTGGATTTATTCATTCTCCCACTTTGAGCCTCAGTCTTCCTCTACAACTTTCCTCTGACACACTGATTCAATGAACAAGCTATGGCATGAGTGGTTTGGTCATTTGAAATACCACTATTTACAATAGCCTAGCTAGTAGGAGATGGTTACAGGAATTCCATATATTTAGTTCTTAGGGGGTGTATATCATGGTTGTGCCTTAGGCAAACATCTAAAGGATAATTTTGATAAAGGGAAGGCTTGGAGGGCTACACAAGTCCTCAAAGTTTTTCATAGTGATTTATCAAGTCCATTACCTAATTTGTCTTTTATTAAAACCCATTATGTTCTCACATTTATTGATGACTATTCTAGATATACTTGGGTTTATTTTATAAAACTCAAGAGTGAAATATTTGATAGATTGCCAGAGTTTAAATCTCTAGCAGAGAAATACTCTAGGAAGTATGTCAAGATTCTCTACACATAATGGGATGGAATATGTGAACAATAAGGTTTAACAATTATATGCTCTTGAAGGAATTGATCTTCAGCATTTAGTTGCATACACACCTCAATAGAATGGTGTAGTAGAGAGGAATAATAGATTCTTAAAAGAGATGGAAAGTTGTATGATTCATGCAAAATCATTAGTACCTAAGTACTAGGCAGAAGCGATTAATTATGCTCCATATATATATAATAGAGTTCTTCACAAATATTTAAAGGGAATAACACCTCTTAAAGCTTGGTAAAATAATAAGCTATATGTGCATCATTTCAAAATCTTTGGTAGTTCAACATGGGCTCACATACATTTAGACAAGCATCGTGCTTTAGAAAAACAAAGCCAAACTTGCATATTTGTGGGATGTCTTAATGGTGCTAAGGGATATTGGCTCATTGATCTAGATTCATATGAGCTTATTATAACAAGAAGTGTTTACTTTGAAGAAAGTCCTTCAGACTTGTCTTCTAACATTTCTCATTATTTTTCCTTAGAAGAAATAGATAATATTGATGATGATACTGCTACTTCATCTACTCATAGGGATGATGAGGTAATACCTCCCCAACAAGGTTTATCAAGTCATGTTCCTCCTCTTCTAGATCCTTGCCCATTCATGCCTTTATGGGATAGATAAACTTTGGTGGATACAGACCCTCTTGTTAGGGATCCATCATATAGAAGGAGAACACGATCACAACATGATCTTCCATTTTTATACATTACCATAGATTTTGATCCATAGTATTTTTAGGAAGCCACAGGGATAGTTGAGTGGGATTCAACAATGGAAGAAGATTATGACTCATTGATTAAGAATAACACTTGGGATCTTGTTCCTCTTCCTAAGGGAAGAAAATTAGTATAATTTAGGTGGAGATATCAGACTAGGTTTACAGTGGATAAAAATATTGATAAGTATAAAGCATGCTTAGTGGCCAAAGGTTTTTCCCAATTGGAAGGAATTGACTATATAGAAACCTTTTCACCTATTGCTAAGATTAATTTCATTCACTTGATATTAACTATTGTTAAATCTCATGGTTGGGTTGTACATCATATGAATGTGAAGAGCACATATTTTCATAGGGATCTTCATGAGGATATATATATGGAGTAGTAATAGGGGTTCATTCAGGATTATTCATTAGTGTGTCATTTTTAGAAGTCTCTTTATGGTATGAAACAAGCCCCCAGAGCTTAGTATTCCAAGATGGACACATTTCTTCTTTCCACTGGGTTCTCAAGATGTCACTCAGATCTGAATGTCTATATTCTATAGCAAGAGGATTCACTATTGTACTTAGTTCTCTACATTAATGATCTCATTATTATAGGGAGCACAACATCCATCATTAGTAGTGTTAGTACTACACTTCATGATAGGTTTTCTATGATAGACATGGGCCTATTTCATTATTTTCTCAAGATTAAGATAACATAGTCTTCTTCTAGGATTACACTTTCATAGCCCAATTATGCCATAGACTTGTTAGCTCAGTTTCACATGGTTGATTATAGGCCTAAACTGACTCCATTATTATCTAAAGTTAGACTTTAGGTTCATTGTTCTACTCCCTTGGTTGATGCCACATTATATTTCTAGCTTGAAGGAAACCTCATCTATCTGACTCATACATGGTCTGATATTTCATATGCAGTTAACATGGTTTCACATTTTATACAGACACCACATGAGCTTTATTAGAGAGATTTCAAACACATTTTGAGCTAAATTCAAGGAAATATCAAATATAGGATTCACTATATAGTAGGTATAGGTTTAGACTTGGTGGGATACACAAATTTTGATTGGGCTAACAATTATGATGATCATAAGTCCACTTCTAGTTATAGATTTCACTTCAGATCCAGAGCCTTTTTTTGGTAGAGCAAGAATAAAAATGTTATTTCTCTTTCATCTACTTATGTTTATTAATAATTTTCACTAGATAGGATAGCCTTGCTTAACTAGTAGTCAACTTGGACACCTATATTTCTATAATGGAGTTCCACTCCACTATTCATGGGAAGATAGGATAAGATTGCTTAACTAGTAGTCAACTTGTGTTGATCGTTTACACAAGTTGGACACCTATATTTTTAGTGTGGAGTTACACTCCACTATTATTATATTCAGATATCAATTGTACTACATGTGTTGTATGAGTTCCCTAATCTTTATCATGCACGTCTTGATCTATATAAGCAATGGCTATTTGTGTACTCTATATCAAATTAATAGTGAATTATCAGAGTAATTCATCATATTTGAGTTATTTATTCATTTAAGTTATTATCTTAGTTATACATTTATTATTTATTGCTATTATTATTTTATCTCTTGTTCATTCTTTTTATTAGATTCATTAGATCCTGTAGCTAATTCTAACAAGAACAAATTTGAATTTCCCATACATGAATTTAAATAGTCACTAACAAACTTTAAAGGTGAAGTTATTGTATATTGATATATTTTACCACTAAAATATAGCCCTTGCTATTATTTAGACTTGTAGGTGGTTTTTACAACCACCTATAGGTCTAAATAAATATCAAACATCTTATAGGACCTATTGAAATGCTATAGACAACTTATTCGTAACTCCATTAAGAAAAGCTATATAAAATACAATTATTCAATATTGAAAACTGATAAAAAGTGAGGTTTACTTATATGTTTCATCTTCTTATGACTCATAATATAATAACCTACTAGAATATAAGTTATTTCAATGTAATTTCACAAGTAGTTATTAATGAAAAAGGTTATGTTATAGCCAAATCGGTAATAATTTCCACATAGTATGGTCTATTGAAGTAAATAAAACTCATTTATCACTTTCAATATGATAAATATTATTTCACCACAACTATAACTATATTATCAGATATTTTTATGAAATAACCACCTATATCCATTGAATGAAACTAAAATTGAAACATAACTATTGGTTTTGGTCTTAATATCAATAGCTTTGAAATCTGAATACTATATTGAAGTTAAAAATCTACTACTATGACCATGTAAATAAAAGTATCATCCTTGTGGGTCTATGGATGAGAATGAAATATAACCCTCAAATTCAAAAGTGATAATATCTCTATCAATAATTCAAACCCTAGTAAGACAAAAATGACTTATAGCCATCGAATCCATCTAATTTTGTTTTCTTTCTACATTATGAAGGTTATGAACTCAACTCAAGTTTACACATAAAACCATCATGAACACCAATATTTCAAGGATAATAATAAAATTTATTCTCCATTTTCTCAATGTTTAGTATAGCTTTATATGAACATTTATATTTTCAATAAAAACACTAGATTTACTACAACTAGCTATAAATCTATTAAGCAAATAAAACCCATAAAAATTACATGCTCCTAGTACACTATAATACCAACCACTTGCCTTAAATTTAGAATAATAATTAGTCTATTATTTAAAATTCTTCTTGAAATATTACTTTCCTCCATTCTTATTTTTCCCAAAAATTATGTGCCCCTTTTCCATTTTATATCCCTTTTATTATTTTTGAAACCCTCATCTATAGGACTAACCAATCCTAAGTTATCCTCCATTTTTTTCCACCATGACTCCATGAAAGTTATTATGGTGTCCATAAAATGAGATTATATTATTACCTAGGTGTACTAAGTCTAGGGATTAACCCAAAATTTACACCATAGAACATCTATTTGATCATAGTTGACTTGCATGAAAATAATGAAACCCTAATAATTCTTTTACCTTCTTACTCCAATCACATTACCACATCCATTTAAGATAAGTTAAATGGAACTTATGACCAATTTAAATCATATATGGGTTATTATTATCATGTTAGTCAAGAAATTAAAAAAAAAAGAAAAAAACACTAAAAACTTACACCTCTAGCCTTGAAACTCAAGGAACTAGAGAACTACATAAATAACTGATAAAAGAGATCAAAACAAAATATTTTACCTTAAATGAGAGCAAGTGTTGTGAGTTATAAATGGATTTATGTGCTTGGATATGTGATCAAGAAATCTTTATCAATGAATCTCCATTTCTCCACTTCTCCTTGTCACCTTGGTAATATTGGTTGCCTTTGGCTTGGCTTGGCAAATGGACATGGTAACACTACACAAAAGAAGCTTTTTTGAGGTATTTTGGCATCATAAAATTGCACATTAAATCATTTTAGAGATATTTTATCATAATAACATCGCACATAAAATATTTTTGGAGGTATTTTGGCATTATAACATTGCACATAAAAACTTATAGATCAATGGGTGATGCCTTATATTTATAGCCTCCAAAACTAACTCTAACCCAAGTGTATTTAGGTTATAATTAACCATAATTGAGTTTTAAATAACCTTAGGTGAGTTAAGGATAACCATAGTTGAGTTAAGGAGGGGACATGTAATTAATATTTGGGATAGATATCCCATTTATTAAGCATGGCTCTCCATTTTTGAATTTATTGCATTTAGGGAGATATTTTTATTCTTTCACTTTGAGGATGATGATGTCATCATGACCTCATATTTATTGAATTTTCCTTTTTTTTAAAATTGTTTTCACTAATTACATATGTAAAATTCACTTAAGCTTTTAATTTAGTTTAATTAGTTAATTCATTCTACTTAGAATTTTAGCACTTTAGGAATTATTTAAGTGCCCCACTTAATGTATCCAAAGGCCAAACTATCATATTACTAGGTTTTAAGGTTATTGAAGGTGAATCCATGAGGTTAGTATTGTGTATAAGATAATACCTTAAATAGGGATGCCTCAACATGATTCTAAGCACTAATGTCTGGTGTACAGATAAAATTAGGATGTTTAGTGATTCCTAAGCTTAATTTGAAATGTTTGGTAGAAATCAATCTAAATTCCAATTGTAAAGCAACTGTGGCTAGAATGGGTTATCTATAGTTTACCCCTATTTTTAAAGGCTTTTCAAGCTATAGGCATAGTAACATCTTATCAAAGAATGAAAAGGTCTTTAATGCCTAATTTTATAGAAGGTGATGGATGATCCTTGGATGCCCTTTCAAGGGAGCAGATGAAAAATAAGGTTAGTGTTTGGTCCTTCAAAAAAGGAAATAATGGGACCTAAAGTTAAATGAAGAAGAAAAGACTAATTTTCATAAAGGAAATTATAATCATTGGCATAGTAAGGTAAAAATAATGATTTGCCCAAAGGTAGTTATAAGCATTAGTTCAAGGGAAAAGGCCCCTCTTTGGTGGATAGAGATCATGATTTGGGTGGCTTTAATCATTATCATAATGAAAACATTCCCCATTAGGGTAGTTAAATGATAATGATTTGACCAAAGGTGGGTATAATCATTAATATCTAAAGAGATCCAAACATAATGATTTTCACAAAGGTATTTATAATCATTAGTACTAGGTTTGGGACAATATGGAAAATCATAAAAGGGGGTTTACATAATGAATTTGTACTCACAAAGTAAGAGTAATATAGTATAGAGGATAGGCATGAATTTGGGATACCTGATAATATGGAGATGCACATCCTAAATAGTAGGGATTAAAATTCATTTATGATTTCATTACCCTATATTTAGATAAGTTAGGAGTTTGTTAGGTGAATAATGAGAAGTATCGTGATGCCATTTCTTGTAAAATCCATTGAGATAATTTTTTTTATAGCACATGATAGTTTTCACCATGATAACATAGTCATAATATGCATAAAGACTAACACTCAATCTAATAAACAAGTGAAAACAATGCACTAATGTTAAAAACCATGATGATAATGTTGATATATGAATATGGATGGACTTAAGTATAATGCACAAGGAATCACCCAATGAATGAATATATATTAATCCAAGGCTCAACAATAAAATAAAACAAACATGTAAATAAATAAACAAATAAAAACACATAATGAAACACTAATAAACAAAATAATAATAAATAAATAAAACAAACACAAATAGTGGGTAATCATAATGTTTCTGCAAACAAAAAACAATTTTTTCATGAATATGTAATAGAGGTGTTACTCTTGGTGATAAGGTGAACCCTAATCTAGATAAAAACACAGGTATAATAATGCAATAATAATTGGCACAAGGTTGCCCCTAGGTTATAGGGAAATAACAACACAAACAAGAGGACAATCATTTCCCCTAAGCTATAAGGGACAATGATAATTAAAAAAAATGGGAGGAATAAAATAAAAAGAAAGGGGTAGCTGAGCTAACTCTAGATGCACTAGGAAAGTAGAGATTACTTACATAGTTCTATGGACACAAGATCCAACATGAACTTTAGGCCAAACATAGTTATCCCAAGATATGGGATAGAAAAATGATGATAAGGAAATATTATTGACATGTAGAGGAATATGGAAATGGTCTTTAAAAATTGAGAGAGCATGAAAAAAGAGGGGATGACATTTCATAATCATGAAAAAATTAACACAAACAAATCATTCAAGTATGAGAGTATGGTTTAGGTTAAAACTACACTAAAATACAATAGACAAGTGTTCACACATGAACTAGGTTCATAATTATTACTGAATCTAAGGCTGAGAATGAGAATGAGATAGAAAAATGGTAAGATCATAAATAAATCCTAAAATGGGATATTATAAGAAGATACAAGTGTTCATTATTGTATCAAAGTTGATTACATAATGCTCACAATATAAACTCACAAATTAGAGAGAGTGTAAGGTTAAAGTCTAGTAAAGATGTGGAAACTAAATGAAAAGTGGGTACTTTTGAAATAGATAGGTGCCCCAAAATCCTTAAGAAAAAGAAGTGGTTGAAAAATAAAGGAAGGTGTGGCTGAGATAACCCAAGATATGTCATGTATTCAAGTGCTACCTACATAGTCTATAGACTTCAGGTTGATGTAGTTCTCCCAAAAATGGGAGGAAAAAGACCAAGGTGGTCTAGAATTAAAACTAAATAAACAATATGTCCCATCCCAAAAAATTTGATGGATTTATACCTCATGTGGAAATTCTAAGCCAATTCTCTTGATTTTGTTATTTTTAGGATTTTATAGGTCTTTTACAAATGTTTTTGGAATTTTCTAAGCATCTCCTCTTGATTGAAATTATGAGATACCAAATGGTCTAACTCATAAAATGGTGATAGCGTAGTGGAAACAAGCTCATAAAATGGTGAGAGTATGGGAAAAGGGTGATTGAGCGGACATCAATGTAAATTGACTGCTACCTACATAGTCCTAGAATGGGACCTCAAGTCACTTTAGTTTTACCTTACATTAGAGGATTCTGACTAAGTAGAAACAAGTTCATGAATTAGGAAAATGGCACATTATAGCATAAGAATGGCAAGGTGATATGGAAAAACATGGTAAAGGTGTTTCTCCTAATTTTTCCATAGGTATTTATAAGTAGGAAATAATGGCATAGGCAAGTGATATTAATTTGGCCAAAGGTAGTTATAATTAGTAACACTAAAAATGGAATAAATTGTGATAATAATGAAGAATACAATTGAAAAACTACTATCATATTGGTACATATATATTGCCTCTATCTAAAATATTGAATCAAATATTGAAACTTCATCTAAATCTCCTGATGTAAGGTACCCAAAGAGCCAATAGATTGAAACCAAGGTCAAAATGGGTGGGGAGGGAGGGTAAAACAAATTCAGTCAATAAGAAGGTATGATAGAAATGTTGAAAAGTGTTGTCATTGATGTCATTAATGTCAAGATGCATCTAGTGAAGATTCATGGTGAGTGGTCCTTGATGTATGAGCTTGTGTTCTTGGGCAAGTACACAAAGCTGGGGAAGGGCATATTCATAGACATGATTTTTTTGAAATTTTAGAAATATCAACTTCTATAGATAATTTGAGATGGCAACACTCAAAATTTGAAGATGGTATAAAAACATGAATTATATAATTTCAAGTCTAGTTTCAAAAAAACTATTTTTTTTAAAAATGGTTAATTATAAATAGGTCAAACATCCAAAATTTGAATAGAACATCTTATTTTTTTAAGAAAACATAGTAGATAGACGACCGTGTGGCCCACCATTTTTGAGCATATTTAAATATTTTTTGAAACCCTTTGGTGATTATTTAGATAAGCTATTTTGGTGTGTTATGATATTTTTATTTTATTTTTTTAATGAATATTTTTTTATTAATTTTGAAATTAAGTAGATCCTAAAAATTGAAAAAAAAAAATGGATAGATAGTTGTGCAGCCCCCCTAACTACCTCAAAAAAATGAAAATTGATTTTTTTTAAATGTGTGTAGAATTAGGTCTAGTTTGTTACCATATAATTTGTTTTGCACTTGGATCAACAAAAAAAATTACATAAACATGAATAGGCATGTATATGTGTGGCATGTAGTGGCCTAAAAAGGTGTAATTAGAAATAAATATAGTTTGAACCCTTAAAATATCCCAAAAATTGTAAAAATCATATATTTTGAAAGAGGATGACATGATTGTCATGATGCTAATTTTTTTTTGAATTTTGTTGTTGAAATCCATAGTGTATTTGTAATTGAAGTTGAAATTTGTTATTTTTTGTCAAAACACTCAGTCTCAACTATAGATGTACAGTCTCAAGCCTTTGGCTCAGAAATCTAAGCCATTTCTAAGATTAAAGGCTTGGTTTTGAATTTAAATTCAAATAACACATATGAGTTATATAACACATATGCATTATATTGTGTGTATGCATTATATAACATATTGTATAATGCATACACATTATATAATGTATATGTAATGAGACCAAAAAGCCAAATTTTGCCTTTGGGTATGCATTTTTTTTTTAAATTTTAGCATTTGAGTACACATTTTGTTTTATATAAGATGTGGTTTTGATCTCAATAAACTTAAAATGGTGACATGTATCCTTGATGTTGTGCATGTAGTGATGACTGTATAGCTTAGAAAATATCTAAATTCATTAGGGAACTTATTCAAAACCATTAAGGGATGGATATACTTTAGAAATATAGGGTGTCATAAACCTGGCATTGACCAAGTATGACATATGTATAAGTTACCCCAACTAAAACTTTATTGAGCTTATTAAAGATACATTAAAGGTGACAATGTCCCCTAAATTTGAGACTTACTTCTCTTCAAGGATTGTTGAGTAGAGGAACATAGTAATTATTCATGTGGATGATGTTGCTCACCTCATATAGATGGTTGATCATAATTGAATACCAATGTGAACCCCTTCACCAAAGGTTTCAAGATTATATATTTTATATATCTTTAATCATCTTATTCACATTTCATTGTAATGAGATTAAACCTTATGATGTGGACTGCAAGAAAGTAGTATCTCAGAATTATTACTCTAGCTTAGGATTTGAGGTTGAGGAGTACATTGCTAAATTATGTTCTCTTATGTGTGTAGGACTTACTATGATTATACTTGGGATCTAGAGGTAATTCAAGGAAGAGGGATCTAAATAATTTAAATACATACATAGAAAAATGATAATGGTGCTCACTCAATTTGGATGGGACCTTAAAAGGATCTATGTGACATTTTTTGTATAGTAATGGCAAGTCATAGGCTTGCATCATGTGACTTATTTAATAGACATGATTTGATGGGATCAATGTCAATTTTTAAACATTTTTGTCTTATATGTATGTATGATATTTGTGAATAGGAATTAATTAGATTGGTTGGATGTAATGGGACCTATCTAGGTATCAAAGATCATAAGTTCCACTCGTGTGAGATAATAAATGTAGAGAGTGCAACATGCACATGCCTAGATTTGGCCCTCATGGCATCTAAGATGTGTTCATATTTTTCCAAGTGTTTCTTATTACTGATGGGATCATTGAGTAATCTTGATGACTTGACACAGTGGGGCCAAGCCTAGCCTATTGGTCTTATCTATTCAAATTGGTTACTTAGTGTACAAAAGTATACATGGCCATATCTAATTAGATTATCAAGGTGATAACATATATGATCCTTTTAGGATTTATAATTTATGTATATATGAAAACTCTAATACTTCTCTAGGTGTACTACACCTACATGTGGAAATCTTTGATTGGATTAGGCATCCTAAGGCTCTGACAAATATGATGCTTCTAGGACTTGACAATTAAATCTCTAACACTTATATGTCTATGCAAGATACACATGGTGAAATCTAATTAGATCAAATCATATAGGGCTCTGATAGCTCTTTAATGATTATAAGACCTAACACCTCTAATAGTGCTAACACTTCCAAGTGTATGAGGTACACATGGTGATATGTGATTAGATTTGGCCTCCTAAGGCATTATCAACTCTGAAATTTGCAAAACCAAATGAATCTCTTATAGATTTAGCAATTTTAGGTGTATAAGGTACACACATGGTATAATAAGGCTCAATTATAGGTGTAATTAGGGTCAAAATAATCCATATATGAACCTAATTTAAATTGTATACATGATGTGATTTGGAGTGATATTAACCCTAGAATTTCATCATGTGTATATGCAATGAACCAAAGAGTTGATTCATTCAATTGAGGAGGCATGGGAGGCTAATTTAAACCCCTTATTGATGTAACTATAATAGCATGATATATTATTTAAGATAAAATTAAGTACAATTCTATCATGAATTGAACTAATTAATCAATTAGTGTAATTAGGGATGTGATTTAGGAAAAATTGAGCCCCTAAACCAAATTTATGGCCTAATCAATTATATAATATATGTAACATGTATGGTATAATTAAACCTAATTTAATTATAAATGTAAATACGAATACAAATGTTGCCAATTTGAGCCCATTGAACCTAAATTGGAGTCTACATATGATTAAAGGGGTTAAATTAGCTCACATTTTGTGACATGTTAACTATAAACCATAATTTTATCACTTGAACAAGTACAATTCCCTTAAACCCTAATTTCATAGCATTTACATACATACAATCGTAACACTAAACCCCTAACCCTAAACATTAATTTTATAACAAACACAACCCCTAAGTCCCTGATTTCATCACAAATGTATAAATTCATGAATGTTATTAGTGCCAAATTTTTGAACCCATTAAACCTAGTTTTGCAAGGAACTATGATGGTATTTGGGGTAAAATTAGCTCATTTATCCTTACATATTGAGCTTTATTACATCATATGATAGTCTCATTACTTCATAGTCTTATCAAGAGTCTTATTGCATCATATTGGAGATTTATGCATCAAATTGGGGATTTATGCATCATATTGAGCCATATTACATCATATGACAGTCTTATTTCATCACATTGGGGATTTATTGCATCTTATGTTAGTCTTATTCCATTCATATTATAGTCTTATTACATCATATGATAGTCTTATTACATCATATTAAGCTTTATTGCATCATATTGAGTCTTATTACATCATATTAAGGATTTATGCATCATATTATAGTTTTATTGAGTCTCATTGCATCATATTAGGGATTTATACATTGAATATGATAGTGTTATTATTTATTTTTATAGGATATGTCTATACTTCAAGGAATACATATGCATTATAATAATGTATACACATTACTATAATGCATACACATTTCTATAATGTGTATGAATTCCTTAATGTATATATAAAACTTAATTTTCAATGTTTATTTTTGTCCCAAATTGAGATTCTTGTCCCCACAAACATTCCCTGCATGCACTCTACATATTCTCTACATACATTTTAAAGTACTTTTTTGGACCCCACCTTTTAAAAGCTATCAATTATCAAAATGGGCTCCAGTTCACATTTAAGGAAGAGGAATAATTTTAAGAACAAAATACTAGATCAATTAGAAGAGTTGAGAGAAAAAACAAGGTACAAATGTAAGCATTTTATTCTAGATAGGGTACAAATAATAACCCTGATGAGCCAAATGCCTTAGCTAATAAGGAAATTGACAATAATGAATTGAATAATGATGAAATTGATAATAATGAATTGAATTATGATGAAATTAACAATAATGAATTAGATAATTTTGGAATTTCACATTCAAAGTTTAAAGTTTTTGATTTTGTTGATGATGATCCTATGCATGATATTTTACCCACCAACAATGAAGTAAATTTCATGAAAACAAATAATGATGAAATTAACAATGAATAAAATTTCATGGAAACATATAATAAAGAAACAAACAATGAATAAAATTTCATGGAAATATATAATGATTTTGAAACACCCTCTCAACAGATTCTACCATTAACAACACATCCAAGAATTGTGTGTAGAAAAGACACGTACTTAATTTAAATCAGTGAAAATATTTTGAAAAATATGCATGAAAAAATATCGAACTACCATTCAAGAATACTGGCTCAATAAATTTGGGATAGTTTCTTTCATAAATTGAAATATGATAGTCAAAGTTGTCAATTATTTGTTTCATTGATGAAATTGGTTAAGATGAGACCTATAATATACACAACAGGACTAAGAACATATAACATGGATGATGAAAATAATGAAAATACTAAAAATATACATGATGCATATCATACTATAGGCCTGAGATCATGTAATAAAGATTGTAATGTTACCCAGTGTATAATGGCAACTTTTGCAATACATGTTGAAACAGGGGAAAATAATTGATTTCAAAAATAATTTGAACACTTTATATAAATATAAAAACATTAATGAAAGAAATTATAATACACGAAAGACTTAATGAATCTAAAACCAAAGAGATTTAGGCATTTTTTGGTATACTTTCATGAAAGGAAAAGGCTATAGTTGATGCTTTAAAAGACTTAGAAAATTTTGGAGAGACAATACAAGACTTTTTCCCAATGTAGGAGATGTAATAAAAAGAAGAGTTGATTCTCGTAATCATGAACCATATCCAAAACATTTATTGGATATGACTCAAACATAGTTTTACTCTAAGTTTTTGGAAAAACATCCATAAATTACTATTAGTTAAATATTTTTTGAGATGGCCAAACCTTTTTATGTAAAAATAAACCACACACACACCACTTGTTGTTGTTGGAAACATTGATAATTTTAATGCACTATGATGTTTTTCACCATATTCATTGTACATTACATATGAACAACATTTTTCAAGAGTGTGGCATAGAAGTTATACCAAAATCATCCAGATAATTTATTCCAAATATTTTTTGTGAAAGACCAAATAGATAGTTCTTTTATAAGAAAACATGTTTGAATGGAAATTATAACATTTATAGTGGATTACCAAAATTAAAAAATTGTATCCATGAGGAGTTTACAAGTGCAATTGGATAGGAATTAGTTAGTTTGAACAAATTAAAATATATGACTTATTAACTAAAATATGGCAAAGAATATAAAGGGTGTGAGCTTGTTACTAAACAGATACCTATTTCAAAATTTATGGTCAAATTCCTAGAGAAAATTGTTTATGAGTATGCAAGGCACACAAATAGGGATAAATATTTGGATGAACATTTCAATATAATAAAGGACACATCCCTACATGATTCTATTATTTCAATAGTTGAATTTTTTTAAATTACACATTTAAACCACAAATGGAAGTTTAATTACAATATTAAAACTCATCACAAGTATCCATATTCATGCATATAACATTCATGCATGCACCTAATAGTATAGAAGAAGATCAAAAAAAATTAAAGGAGTAGCATTTATATATTAGTGATGACCAATCACATTATATAGAGTATATGCAAGGTTGTTTTAAGAAGTTCTATGGAGAGTTGACTCAAAGTAATATTACTTTCAATCAACATTACATTTGGTCAAACAATTACACATCACAATTCAAGAATGCATAGGTATTTTATTGGTTGAGAAGGATGCATGTTACCACTAGTGTAAAACATATTTATAGTTTTACTAAAGCTATTCATAGAAAATAGAAGCATGACAATGTTGGATCATGTGTAAAAAGTGTTAAGCACGAGATATACTGAGAGGGGGGGTGAATCAGTATATCATATATCTTATAAATCTTTCCTTTAACCAAATTCCACTTAATCAAACATTCAAGATATGCAATAAAACTTCAAACAATAAACATCACACAAGATAGAGAGAGACACCAGATTAACGTGGAAACCCAATGTGGGAAAAACCATGAAGAATCAATCTCAAATATATTCATGAGAACAAACCCACAGGAGCACCATACCCCTTTGCCAAGTACCAACCTTAGCTACAATTCGTGAACACCAACCCACAAGAGCTTCAAACCCCTTTTCCAAGCACCAAACTGGCTACTATTCGTGAGCACCAACCCACAGGAGCACCAACCCAACAACAATTCGTGAGCACCAACCCACAGGAACACCAACCCCTTTGTGTATACCACACACCTATCTCTCAATGTTGTTATCTCAACAAATAATAGATCAATACAACATCTCCTTCCTCTCTCTCACCTTTGCTCTTCTAAGCTAGATATAACAAATACAAATCATATTCATCTCTCACAATTGCTCTTCTAAGCTAGATATTAAAATATCAAATCAACCTCTCACACTCATATTACAAATGGCTACTCAAGCCTTTATTTATAGCTTTCCAAATGACCTTTGGCCTTCCCCCTTTGTGACCTTTCAATCCTCATGGAAAATGGCACCAATCTTGGATGACCCTTCATATCCAAGCATTTGAAAAGTCATTTGGTGACCCTTCATGACCAAAAATGTCCTTCCCACTTTTGTCCTTATCTTTGGTGACTTTTCGTATTCATTAAAGTGTCCCTTCATGAGAAATTCGCCCTTACTCTTTTGTCTTCACTTGGTGACTCTTGGTATTCCCAAAAATGACTCTTCATGGGAAAATGCATCCCATCCTTCTTTTTTCTTTATCCCATGGCTCTTCAACTTCTCCATGGGCCCTTCTTTTGTCTCATATGCAACCAAAAATATATTCATTAATATTAAATAAATATTAACTCATATTAGCCAAGATATAGTTATTACGAACAACATTAAATGCAATGAGGCCTTTAGCACCAATAATACTAGACCTTTGACATCAGTGAAAATATTTCCAACAATCTCCCCCTTTGTCATTGATGGCAACCTCAATCCTGAAACTGCCACATCCTATCACCTGCACATCCTATCATCTGAAAACATATAGTAACTCCCCCTTACTGTAGCAACTTGTACCTATTCCCTGTACCTATTTTCTACACCTATACCTATTATTCTCCCCCTTTGACATCAATGGCAAAGGGCCTACCTAGAGATAACACTTAGCTCCCCCTCAACTGATGCTGAACATCAATGGCACGAAGTAATAGAAATTACTCCCAACTCCTCTCACTGATCTTTGAATGTATCCTTTGATCGTGCCTTTGACAAGATATCTAACAATACATATACATTATTCCCTATCCTTTGAGCATCTACAATCAACTCATTTGAATCTTTTCTTCTAATCTCACAACCTTCAGCATGAAACCTTAAGGTGTATCCTTGATCACAAATTTGACTAACACTCAATAGATTATGCTTAAGACCTTTTACATACAAAACATTTTTAGTCTTAGTTCTACCATAATCCAAACTCAAATTACCTTTTCCAGCTATCTTGGAAGTGGTTTTATCTTCAAACCTCACTATACCACCATTGATCTTCTTTAGAGATATGAATTTACTTTTATCTCCTATTATATGCCTCAAACATCTA
Source organism: Torreya grandis (assembly GCA_037957365.1). Taxonomy (NCBI): domain Eukaryota; kingdom Viridiplantae; phylum Streptophyta; class Pinopsida; order Cupressales; family Taxaceae; genus Torreya; species Torreya grandis. The sequence continues at coordinate 402,600 of JARHVA010007817.1, forward strand.
CTATCAATTAACCATGGCTGATCTTTACCTCTCACATGTAGAGTTGTCTACACCATCTTAGAATTTTCAGGTTGTTTCTTTTGCCATGAACATGTCTGAACCTTCTTCCTGATGAATGCATCTTTGACACTTTGATTCTTCTTCTTGATGAATGGAGCTTTGAAACTCTAATCCTTCTTGACTAACTCGAACACGCTTCTGCAATACTAAGCTATGTGTCTGAAGTTGTTGCACTTATAACATACTATGGTCTCTTCATCAAAGCTTGATAGAGGAGCAAAAGAGTTGTGGCTTCTGCTTGACTCTACTTGACTTTCCTTCTCCTTATTTCTAAAATTATTAGCTCTTTTTCTACATTGTAATTTCTTGTGACCATATCCATTACAATAAAAACAATAGCCATAAAAATAAGACCTATCTGTATATCTCTGACTTGATTGCCTTTTGTAGCTTTGTTCTCTCCAACCTTCTCTATTTATAATGTCCTCTATATTTTTCACTTCTCCCCTTTTTGTTTCCTCTTGTGTAAGAGCTTCAACATAGCTCTTTTTCTTTTCAAAATTGATCCTTGTCTTATCTGAATATGCTTTTTGACTTTCCAATATCTTATTTAGCATGTTAGTGCTATCTTCAAATTTTGAATCATTGACTACTTTATCACTGACTACTTTCTTAATATCTTCTTTTAAAGAGGCAATTTCAATAACATACCTTTCACAATCTTTTCTTGCTATTTCCAACTGTGCTATGAGATCTTCTTCATTCTTCTTGGCTTCTTCAAAGTGTGTTTGTAGATCTTCAATCATTTCCTTTGACTCTTGTTCATTTTTATTGATCTGGCACTTTAATATTTTATTCTTCTTCTGAACAGCTTCTAACTCTTCTAGGGCACAATTGAGTTCTCCTTCCATATCTACTTCAGCTTCCTCTTCTTCTTGATTATCATGTATGGCCATGAATAGAATCTCTTCTTCTTCTGAATCGCTGACTCCACTATCTTCAACTGAGCTAGGATCTTTAGAATATAGGCTCTTCTTCTTGAATCCCTTCTTAGATTTGCCTTTGAAATTATTATTGTATGTAGGCTTTTCTTATTCTTCATCATTAACCTTGTCTAGGCATTTAGCTGAAAAATGTCCAATCTTTCCACAATTAAAACATTTAAAAGGTAATTTTCCTTGATATTTACCTATTCCTCTTTTCGGCGTATGAATGAAAAGTGCTTCATTGTCATCTTCATCATCACTGGAACTATCACTTGATTCTCTCCTTCTTTGATGTCTTGAAATCTGCTTCTCTTTTTGAGGGTTTATCTTGTTCTGTCTACATCTCATATGCTGTGAGAATACCATGAAGCTCATCCATCTTTAACTTGGCTAAATTCTTCATCTCTTTAATTGCCGAAACCTTTGCATCATATCTCATTGGTAGATATCTCAAAACTTTTTTCACCACCGTTGATTCACCCAATGTTTCTCCAAGACCTTGAATCTGATTTACGACTTGATCAACTCGCAAAAGATAACTTGTTATATCTTCTTCTTCTTCCATCTTCAAACTTTCAAACTACCTTCTAAAAGTCTACAACTTAGCTTGCCGAACCTTTCATCACCTTTGTAAATATTCTCAAGTTTTACCCATGTTTCATGAGAAGATTTACATTGCATAACTTTAACAAATTCAAATTCACATAAACCACTTAAAATAGCATTTAAAGCTTTAGCATTATATTCACTTGCCTTCTTTTCTACTGGAGTAATTGTAGATGTCTGTGGCTCTTCATATTCCTCCACCACTGATTTCCATATGTCAAATCCAAGGGTCATCAAATAAACCTTCATTCTCATGCTCCAAAAAGCATAATTCATCCCATCAAACAAAGGTGCCTAATTTGTAGAAAATCCTTCCTGTGACCCAGCCATCATGCTTTCCCCATCTACCTTGAAGCTGTAAAACTTTTCAAAAAGGAACCTACTCTAATACCAATTATTAAGCATGGGATATACTGAGAGGGGGGGTGAATCAGTATATCATATATCTTATAAATATTTCCTTTAACCAAATTCCACTTAACCAAACATTCAATATATGCAATAAAACTTCAAACAATAAACATCACACAAGGTAGAGAGAGACACTAGATATAACATGGAAACCCAATGTGGGAAAAACCATGAAGAATATCTCAAATATATTTGTGAGAACAAACCCACGGGAGCACCATACCCCTTTGCCAAGTACCAACCTCATCTACAATTCATGAGCACCAACCCACAGGAGCTTCAAACCCCTTTGTCGAGCACCAACCCAGATACTATTCATGAGCACCAACCCACAGGAGCACCAACCCCTTTGCTGAGCACCAACCCAGCAACAATTCGTGAGCACCAACCCATAGGAGCACCAACCCCTTTGTTGAACACCAACCCACAAGAGCACCAACCCCTTTGTGTATACCACACACCTATCTCTCAATGTTGCTATCTCAACAAATGATAGATCAATACAACATCTCCTTCCTCTCTCTCACCTGCTCTTCTAATCGAGATATAATAAATACAAATCATATTCATCTCTCCAATTGCTCTTCTAAGCTAGATATTACAATATCAAATCAACCTCTCACACTCATATTACAAATGGCTACTCAAGCCTTTATTTATAGCTTTCCAAATGACCTTTGGCCTTCCCCCTTTGTGACCTTTCAATCCTCATGGAAAATGGCACCAATCTTGGATGACCCTTTATATCCAAGCATTTGAAAAGTCATGTGGTGACCCTTCATGACCAAAAATGTCCTTCCCACTTTTGTCCTTATCTTTGGTGACTTTTCGTATTCCTTAAAGTGTCCCTTCATGAGAAATTCGCCCTTACTCTTTTGTCTTCACTTGGTGACTCTTGGTATTCCCCAAAATGACTCTTCATGGGAAAATGCATCCCATCCTTCTTTTGTCTTTATCCCATGGCTCTTTGACTTCTCCATGGGCCCTTCTTTTGTCTCATATGCAACCAAAAATATATTCATTAATATTAAATAAATATTAACTCATATTAGCCAAGATATATTTATTACCAACAACATTAAATGCAATGGGGCTTTTATCACCAATAATACTAGACCTTTGACATCAATGATAACATTTCCAAAAAAAAGAGTCATTGTAAGGGAGGAGTTAAAATTTAACCATATTTCTAATTTGACTAATTAAAAAACTATGGTTTAATGGTGTAATGAGAAAATATGTCAGGGTGCTTAGGAAAATTATACTATTCATGGATATTTTTGGTTAATGGAGGAAGAGGACATAGAAAACTATGAGGAGTGTATGACTGTAATGGGTTCAAGTGAGATCCACTACTTTTGTATCTCAAATGTAGGTTCTTAGACTATTCATACATGACACTTGACATGCTTTTTTTGTACATGCATGGACTTTATTTGGAATGATTATGAGTCACAAGAGTAGGTAGATGACGGGTGTTTCAAACCTCTAATTCTAATCAACACATATCAAGTTCCACCAACATTATAACTTATAGATATGACATCATCACATGACTTTAACCATATATCCGATCTAGTGTAGCCAGGTAGAAGATTAATATTTATGTACTATTTATTCTCATTATCTATCTTCATAGTGTCATTAAAAAATGTTTTTTGTGATGCAGGCCATGTTTTTGTAGTTTTTACAGATGAGGACAATGAAGAGGGAACAAATTACTACTTATGTCAGTGTGTACATGGAAATAAAAAGTTGACTTCCATGATCATAGATGGAGAAAACATTGACTATCCCACTAGGTCTATGGTAGTTACTGGAACTTGGCTTTAATGATATCCTATAAAAAAAATTAAATGTATGGTTGTTTGAAGACTTTGAAATGCATAGGAAGATACTCCAATATTCAAATTTATTTCTTGAAATAAATATTCAATTGAAAAAATATCATGGGAGGCCAAGAAATAAGAATATATAGAAAGTTCATGAATCATACCATGAAGCTATTCTTGATACTATCAAGATTAGATCAAATCCTAGTGGTTTGTTGGATTGAAATGCATAGGTATGTTAACTTGTAAAATGTAGATGTAATCAATTTTACCAAATGTTTTTGATTTTATAGGTAGTACATCCATAAATTTCATATTTAATTACTTACTAACATTGTTTTTTAGGTTGGTGGTACTGAATAAGCTTCCACCTTCACATGGTTAGCATTTTTAGTAAAGAACTTCATATTCTTGAATCTAAGAGAAGCTTACTAAAACTACTTGGTGTTTTCGAGCTCTTGAACAATTACTCATGACAAGTATCTTTAGCCTTATATCCTTCCAAACATATAAAAATCCTTTTTTATATTGATCTACATGGATTATATCTAAAACAAATGCATTAAAATTACCTCAAATGGAATTACATACCAATGTTACACATAAAACAAACAGATTTTTCATGTATTTACATAATTTTAATGGTATGGAATTCTTAAAAAGTAGTGAAAATGCACTTACAGGTGGAATTGGATGTCATGATCATTAGAGAACATGTAATTTTCCTATATAGATATGATCAAAGAGATTTATTTGTACCTATGGGTATCGGAGGCAAAAATACTAGTTGGAGGTCAACAAGTTGTCTCTTCACTTCTAAAAAGTTGAATTTTAGGATCTATTACTACAAATTATTTCATGGATTGCTCTTAAATGTGATAAAAAATAGATTTAGGGTGTAATTAGAGGTATTTAACATGAATAGGAAGGATTTTGTGATTCATCCATATGACTTACAGTTTTAGCTTTATACATGCATGAAGTTAGGCTAAAAATCAACATATTTCTTCTATTGGGAAGGGCATTCTTTAGCTCAGAATGGGTGGTGGGTTTGTTGACCAGGATAGATGGGAGGCCAAGAACATATTACTAGAAATTATCCTCCCCTTAAAATATTTTATTAATGTCATTTTTCAACCAACAAGCACCAAAAATGGAGTTCTCAGACTATAGCTTTAACTTTGACAACATTTGTTGTCATTGTTTCTATGCTCCTGACCAGTAGTGAAAATGCACTTACTGATGGAATTGGATGTCATGATCATTGGAACACATGCAATTTACCTATATATATGTTATAAAAGTGATTTATTTTCACCTATGGGTACTATAGGCAAAAATGCTAGTTAGAGGTCAACAAGTTGTCTCTTCATTGCCAAAAAGTTACATTTTAAGACCCGTTACTGCAACTTCTACAATGGATTTATCTAAAAGTTACTATAGAATAGATCTAAGGTGAAATTTTATGGACTTAACATGCATAAGAGGGATATTATGGTTCATCTATATGAATTATATTTTTTGTTTTATGCATACCTAAAGTTAGGCTAAAAATCAACATCTTTCTTGTATTAGAAAGGGCATTCTTGAGCTCCAAATGGGTGGTGGGTTTGTCGATCAAGCCAGATGGGAGGTCAATAATATATTATTAGACATTATCCACCCCTTAAAATGTTTTATAATCACCATTTTTCAGCCAAAAAGCACCAAAAATGGAGTTTTTAGATTATAGATTCAACTTTAACAACATTTGTTGTTAGTGTTTTCGTGTTCCTAAACAGTAGATAAAATGCACTTGTGGGTGGAATTGGATGTCATGGTCATTGGAAAATATGTAATTTTCCCATATAGACATGCTTTAATTGATGTATTTTCACTTTTGGGTCCCAAAGGTAAAAACTCTAGTTGGAGGTTAACAAGTTGTCTCTTCACTACCAAAAAGTTACATTTTAGGACTTGTTACTACAACTTATGTCATAAATTACTATCATAGGTGATAAAAACTAGATATAGGGTATAATTAGAGGGATTTCACATGCCTAGAATGTATCTTATGGTTTATCTGTGTGACTTACAATTTTTGATTTATGCATGCCTAAAGTTAAGCTAAAAATCAACATCTTTCTTGTATTGGGAAGGGCATTCTTGAGCCCAAAATGGGTGGTGGGTTTATCTAGATGGGAGGCCAAAAACTTGGCATTTGGAATTGTCCACCCATTTTGACATTTTTTAGTGCCACTTTTTAGCCAATAAGCATCAAAAATGAAGTTACCAGACTGTAGCTTCAACTTTGACACATTTATTATTAGTGTTTTTATGCTTATGAATAGTAGTGAAATGCAGTTACAAGTAGAATTAGATGTCAAAATCATTAGATAACATGTAATTTACATGTGTGTGTGTGTGTGTGTGTGTGTGTGTGTGTGTGTGTGTGTGTGTGTGAGAGAGAGAGAGAGAGAGAGAGAGAGAGAGAGAGAGAGATATTTAAGTGATGTATTTTCACCTATGGGTCCTAGAGGAAAAATTCTAGTTGGAAGTCAACAAGTTGTCTCCACTACCAAAAGTTCCATTTTAGGACCCGTTACTAAAACTTCTACCACATATTACTATAAAAGTTTATATAGACTAGATATATGGTGTAATTATATGGATTTCACATGCACAAGATGAATATTATGGTTCATCCATATGACTTATAGTTTTTTGTTTTATGCATGCCTAAAGTTAGGCTAAAAATCAACATCTTTCTTGTATTGGAAAAGAAATTCTTGAGCTCAGGGTGATGGGTTTGTCAATAAATATATATGGGAAACTAAAAACCTATTAATGGAAATTATACACCCCTAAATACATGATGGAATGCTAATTTTTAGCCAACAAGCACCATAAATGAAGTTCTCAAACTATAGCTTCAACTTTGACAAAATTTATTGTCGATGTTTTCATGCTTCTAAACAATAGTGAAAATGAAATTTTGGGTGGAAATATATGTCATGGTAATTATATAAAATTTAATTTTCCTATATATACATCCTCAAAGTGATGCATTTTCACCTACAAGTCCTAGAGGTAAAAACACTAGTTGGAGGTCAACACATTGTCTCTTCACTGCCAAAAAGTTGTATTGTAGGACCCGTTACTACAACTTATACCATAGAATTCTCTTCTAGGTGATATATAATAGATTGAAAATGAAATTATACGGATTGAACATGCAAAATAAGGATCTTATGGTTAATCATATGACTTATATTTTTTATTTTATGCATGCCTAAAGTTAGGCTAAAAATCAACATCTTTTTTATATTGGGAGGGGCATTTTTGCACCTAAAATGGGTGGTGGGTTTGTCAACCAAGCCAGATGAAAGGCCAATAACCTAGTCATAGACATTATCTTTCCCTTAGGATGTGTTTTCAATTCTAATTTTTATCCAATAAACACTAAAAATGGAGTTCTCAAACTGTAGCTTCAACTTTGACAACATTTATTATCATGATTTATGTGCTCTTGAATAGTAGTTAAAATGCACTTACAAGTGAAATTGGATGTCACTATCCTTGGAGCACATATAGTTTGCCTCTATATATATATATATATATATATATATATATATATATATATATATATATATATATATAGGCAAACTATATGTGCTCCAAGGATTGTGTGTGTGTGTGTGTGTGTGTGTGTGTGTGTGTGTGTGTGTGTGTGTGTGTGTGTGAGAGAGAGAGAGAGAGAGAGAGAGAGAGAGAGAGAGAGAGAGAGAGAGAGATCAAAGTAATGTATTTTCACCTATGGATCCTGGAGGTAAAAACACTAGTTTGAGGTCAACAAGTTATCTCTTCACTACCAAAAACTTGCATTTTAGGACCCATTACTATAAATTCTACCACAAATTGCTCTCAGAGGTGATACAAACTAGATCTAAGGTGAAATTATAGGTATTTAACATGCACAAGAGGGATCTTAAGGTTCATCCATATGACTTACATTTTTATTTTTATGCATGTTTGAAGTTAGGCTAAAAATCAGCATCATTCTTGTACTGGGAAGGGCATTCTTGAGCCTAAAATGGGTGGTGGGTTTGTCAAATAGGCTAGATGGGAGGCTAGTAACCTGGTCTTATACATTATCCACCCATCTATATGTGTTATAAATACCAATTTTTAGCTAATAATCATTGATAATGGATTTCTTAGACTGTAGATTCAACTTTGACAATACTTGTCATTGTTTTCATGCTCCTAAAAGGTAGTGAAAATGCACTTGAGAGAAGAATTGGATGTTACAGTCATTGGATCATGTGCAATTTGACTATATATATGTGCTCAAGGTGATGTATTTACACCTATGGATCTTGGAGGCAAAAATGCTAGTTGGAGGTCATTAAGAAGCTTAAAAGGCCTAATAGGCCTAATAATCCAAGTGAACCATATACACGTAGCTAGAATCTAGTGGCATTGGAATTGGGTTTCAAAACTTTTGAAATGTTTATTTGAAGTTTTAAAAAGTGTTCCAAAGTTCAAAAATCCTTTAGGAGGCTACTAATTAGTCAAGGAGCCTATTAGGCCTTCTAGGCCTAATTAGGCTAAATTGCATGACTATAGGTAATGGAAGGATCTTCACACTAGTAAGGGAGAAGTTTGTCATTTATGAGAGATGAGAAATTTTGGAGGTTTCACAAATAGGCCAATAGACCTAGATGGCCATTTAGGCCTAATTAGGCTTAAATGGCCACCTACATGTTGTCAAAGTGCCTTAAAAACTTGGCCAACGGGTATCATGGACCAAATGGAGCCAAGTGCTTAGAACTATCAGGATCCCTTAAGACTAATCAAAGACTTTGTGATCTCTCCAAAGGTCTATTTTATTACTCTCTCAATTTTAGAGATGGATTTTGGGGATGTTTCAGAGGGAATGGAGATAGGATATGGTCTACCCCATGGCATGAACAAGTCCTGGGAATTTTCTAAGACAATTGAAGGCCTAAAGAGTATATTTAAGAGAGATTCTTAACTGTCTTATATATGATGCTAGCTTGCCTTGGTAAAACCCTTCCCATTATAAGGAGAGCCTTCATCACCTATTAAGAGGTATTTTATTTTCAATGTATTGACTCTTCATAATATATTGACTCTCTCACCAAGGCTCTTGAACCATCCTGCCCAACTGAATTGATGCAGAGAAATCATAATAACTAAACCATTTTCAAATTCATGTACTTATTTCTCATGGCCTAGAAATTTCTCCTTAGTTATATAATGTAAAATATGGTTATAATATATTTTTTAACCTCTAATTCCTTCATCTCCCTTCAAAACACTCTATGAAAATCCCTCTCTTTCAACTTAATCACCCACTTCCTTATTCCTCACAAGATCACTCTTTTACTTGTTGTAGGCTCCTATAGGCTACAATGGCCTAATTGGTCTTTTAGGGTATGGAATTCCAATATAATACTTAAAATTTATACCAATGACCTCTAAAACATTCTTACACTATTTCAAACATTCTTTACAATTTCATCTACCAATTCTCTTCCTTTCTTTTACAAGTCTCTTTCTTGGATAACTCTCCTAATAGCCCCATTTCACTACAAAGCTCCTTATCTTAGGTTATATAAAGACATTTAAGACAATATAAAATCATCTTTTATAACCCATTAGGGTCTTTCTACTTCATTGACTTATTCTTGGACCAACTCTCCCTTTAAACCCCTATTCTCACACTCTAGAATCCCATTAGGCCTCCATTAATCCTATGACAAAGCTCAATCTTGAAATCCATACTTGTCGCATCTGTACCATTCTAAATATTTTTAAATATTTTAGACCTTATGAAAACATGTTAGATTACAACTTTCCAAGAACTTTCAATGGTTAGGTTTCAAGCTATGCACACTTCTAGGTCAAAACCCTAGGTCTAATTTTACCAATCTATGAATAGGCCAAGAGGGTCTAAAATTGTGTAGTTGAGTTTTTAGACACATTATTGAGTTAATTATTCCTATATATACTCTATCCATAATAAATACACATGTTCAAAACAAGATTCTACCTTGATTTAATTTTTTTTATAAGGCTTATCCCACTAAGAACTCAGAGTTTTAGACCTACAAGAAACTATAGATGAATATGATCATAAAAACAAAATTTAAATGAAATCACTAATATTATTTATTTATTATAAGGGTTTATTTCCCTTAATCCAACTCTATGTACAAGACTCATAACTCAGATAAGTGACTAGGTGTCTAATAATTACCAATCTAAGTGTACACGTTGGAAAATTGTACACTATGTGTCAAATGTCAAAATAACCCCTAAACCACCTTAGGTCCCCTTTGGGAACATTTAACCCTTTGACCCTTGATGAACCTAAACCATAGTTAGTTTAACTTAACTGGCTCAACCTTGCCTTTTTATTCTTTTTACCCTTTATCACTCAAACGCTGATGGTCAGGATGACTATCGACAGTCACCCTGACCATTGACGGTCAAGGTCCACCTTTTTTACCAAAAGAATGCAAACTAACCACTTTGGTTTTTTAATTATAACTAGTCTAAATCTTGTTTTCAGTTATTTCATGGATGAGTTAATTTTAGAAGGCCCAGTTTACATGTTGTTTCAACTCTATTGCCTTGCCTATAAGAAGAGAGGAGCAAAGAGGTGGAAATCCATCAACAAATACCTACAAATCTATAATTTTTATTAAGAAATTTGTGCATCTAGGAGATTATTTATTAAAGGTCAATCACCATCAATAATCTAATGATCATATTAGATATTCAATTTTCCACCACCTCTCTACCAAGCCTTCACTTACCATTACTCTACTAGAATTAGGCTAGATTTCACTAATAGATCAACTACCTCAACCACCCACCTAATCAAATTCTGGTAAGATAATTACTTGTTTCTCAATATTCATCTACTTTATTTCCATATTGAAATCAACCTAGGCCTTACCCATATCTCAAAATCCATCTTTTATATCTTGTCATTAGCCTTTTACCAACTCAAATCCTTGCACAGTAACCATTGATAGTTGACTCAACCACTGACAGTCTACTCAACCATTGGTGTTCACCTTGACCACTAATGATCACCTTAATTACTGTTAGTCAACTCAACCATCGATAGTCACTATGGTAGTGAAAACTAGCAAGCTAATTTCACTTATATATACCCAACCAAATCTATTTTTTTATGTTTCTACCTATTCATAAACCCATTTTGGTTTTTTTGAAGAATATCCCAACCCTTTAGCACTGGTATTAATTAGTTATCACTAATTTAATCATTTCTAGCATACTTCTTAGAAATCATTCTTGTATTCAATTTTAATACCCTTTTGATTATTTATTCAAGTACCTTCTATATTATTTATAAGCTTAATTTTGTAAAATGTGTCGATTAACAACCCCTGAGGAAGCTCTCACTTCTAGGATCTAGCTATCAGTAGGCAATCTACCCAATTATCTATCTAACAAACAAGTTTATTTTAGTGCTTTATTATCTGTAGGTCATCCTCACAAGCCAAAGAGGAGCTCTTCACAATCTTCTGATTCAATTGCACACTATCAATCAAGTTTTTTAACCATACCCAAACTTAGTTTCTTCTTTTATTTTTTTTAATAATAAGCAAGAAATTCACTAATACATTCTAGCACACCTGGTAGGACCCTTGTGTCTTTACTTAGGTTCTTGTTTGCTTGCATTTTCTATCTACTATTTTCTCATTAATGAAAACAAAAGTTTCTTTTGGGATTAAAATTAAGTACATAAATTTATTTCTTGAAATTTTAGTTCACATAACTTAGCTTAAAGGCAAAGTAATCCATTGTAGCTTCACTCTTTGTTACACACACCTAACCAAACCACTTTCACCAATTAAACATCAAACATACTTGAGACAAGGCTCGACTAGGATTATTGGTAACCTTACCCTATCCCATCGATCCTACTTGGAGGTCATTACCAAGGGAAGGACCAATTCAACTCTCTAGTTGAGTATAATCTTTGGATATCAATACATTTTGGCTAAGAATCCAACACCCTTATCATTATGGTGTGTGTAGTGAGGGGGTAAGTCCCAATACCAAGCCACATATTTATTCCAATACAAATTCTGTTTGAGTGACTAAACACAACCTCAAACCAACCTTAGATCTCCTCTTTAGTACCTGATTTACAAACCAATTTCAATCACATGTCTTCTTAAGGCATAAGCCAAAAGAGAGATTAATTAAAACCTTAGGGCTTAATGTATCTTTTAGAGTGTGATTTTATTTCTTTGATCCTTTTCTTATCTTCTCTTTATTTTAGTAGTGAGGTTATTTATGCTTTTTATCTCCCTTATCTCATATGGTTATCACTCACTAGTAGTAAAGAGACCTTGCAAAATAAAACCCACCACCAAGTCAACCTCCCTCTTCTACCTCTTCATCTATCGACTACATTTATAAAATAGTAGACTCTCCTCATCCCTTGAGAAGTCTTACCTTCCCTCAAGTGGTTCCTCAAGGAGATGTGGATTTTTCTACTTTCTTATATAATAATCATGTAGCCTTGCAACATTATCTTACATCCATGTCTTATTGTATCACTACCAACGTTCTCTCATCTACCTTTAACCCATAAACCACCACTCCACTTCAAATCCTTGTGGTTTCCATACCTTTTACCTTGCCACTAATCACCAACCCAAATACCACACCTATCCAACAAGCACCCCTTGGATCAAGCTTTGGCTACATCCCTAATCTACAAGGGCATGCACCCACTACCTAACCACCTACCTCTACCTAACTTTAGCATATTCCACCCAACCATTAACATCCACTTACCCATATGTGATAGCTTCTCAACCTTCTACCCACTAGCCATATGTCTTCCAACCACCATAGTAATATGTATCTAACAACCTTTCAAGTGCTCAACCTCAAGCTATCCTAATGAGTATGCTTACGGATAATATGACCACCTTAGATTCATCCATTTTAGGTACTCACAACATCTTTTCATATGACCAAATTTTTAATGAGCCCATCCATCCATCCATACCTATCAATCCATATGGGAACTTCCCAAGTTCTCTAAATTTCATAGTAAGGAAGATCTCCAACAACACCTTAGGTAATTTAGGCATGTTTGTTATCTCATCACTTATGATGATCCCCTTATTCTCCACACCTTCCCCATATCTCTATTTGGACTAGCCTTAGATTGGTATAGTGCCTTACCAAAACATTCCATCTTCTCCTTCACCCAACTAGCTCAAACCTTCTTAGACCACTTTTTGATCAATATCTCCAAGAAAGTGTCTATAATTGATCTCTATTCTATTCATCAGTTTGAGGATGAATCTATTACTAATTTTGTGGCTTGTTGGAGAATCCTTATTAACCAAATTTCCTTTTCCTTGCCTCAACCTAAGCTCATAGAGCTCTTTTCTCAGGCGTGTGCCAAACATATCTCTTCCATAGAACATGTCCAAAGCTTTTGAACCTTTGATGAAGTTTTTACCATGGCATGTAAGTTGGATAACTGAGACATTAACAAAGGTAAGATTAAGCTCAAAAACAAGAAATCAACCTATAAGACCAATGAGGCTTCTTCCTCATAATCAAGTAACCAGCCTAATACCAACACCAAGAACAAAGGAACCATGAATGTAGTTATCCTTAAAGCCACTCCTCCACCTTATATCAACCAATCTAATTCCTCTAGTTACTCAAAGAAAAACCTAAAGAATAAAACCTAGATAAACTAGAAGCAATTCACTCCACTTAGAGAATCATATGCTTCCATCTTGGAAAAGTTATTTAAATCTAATATCATTCAAATTCTTCCTATCAAGACACCCTGATAATTTGACTTCTCTCATTCAGCACCTAGTTTATATAATGATAATGATCTATGTGCCTTCCACGAAGTGATAGGGCATGATATCAAAAGGTGCAACACTTTCAAGAGCCTTATCTAATCCCTCATTGATAAGGGGGAGCTCATATTAGATAACCCCAATGCACCATCAAACTAAGCCCTTGATATATTTATGCAACCCTTTCCAAACCATACTCCTACCAAGAATGAGAGAAATAAAATTGAGTGCTCTCATGATACCCATATGGTTAACATGGCCCTTGATACACTTGTTTAAGAGCCACCTAGTACCCAATTTTCTCATTCTCCATAGTCTATCGAGATAGTGGACTCAACTTCCCTTCCTTTGGACACTCAAATTGAGGAAATTCCATCTTCTCTCCCTCCACTTATTGAGGTAGTGGAGCCACCAGTCTCCCTTTTAATTGATATACAGGAACAACCAACCATCATTGCCTCACCTTCACCTTTAACTACTAAGCAAATCACTCCTCCTTTAGAAACCATTCCAAAGGATAAAATTCCTATATCTAGTCATCCCATAGAGGAAACACCCATCTAAGAATCATACCCTTTAATTAAGGAAGAGGATAAGGATACCATCCCTATGTCCCCACCTAGGGGCCTATATTTTAGGTCTACCATTCAGGGAATTAATCCAACCTACAAACCATTCTCTGGGTTAGTGAGAAATATGGAACTTATCTCTAACCCTAACATAAATTGAGCCACCTTCTAACAAAAATTAGGCCTCCCTTATATTACCTAAATAAAACTTCTAATCTCTTCTCAGTCAGACCAACCTACCACTTTTATTGACCAACCTCTTACCATATCTACCCAACCAACCAAACCCTCTAACCAACCAACTAAAACCTCCACCAAGCTAATCAACCCTTAACCACTTAAGCCAACTAAGGCCCAAGTAGTAAAACCTTCTCCTATCATCCCAACCAGATCTACCAAAAACATTGGTATCCTTCCTATACTCAAACTTAGTCACCCATCTATGAAAGTAGACCTAACCCCTTCAAGCCCACCAACCACATGCTAGACCAAAAAAACTGAAGAGGAAAAGCCATATAAAGGTCAAAAGGCCCAAATTTTGCCTCCCTCAACCTTTCCCTCCATCTTAGGGCCTCACCCCTCTACCTTGAGAAAAAATCTAACTACCTCTACCAAAACCTCACAAACTCTTTTGGTGACACCTTCACAACTGCTTTCTAACACACCTATCTTTACCACACCAATAGTACCTAGACTACCTACCTTATGATCTTCAACCTCCAAATCATCAACCTCCTTGCCTAAATAAAAACCATCAAATAATAATACCACCTTAACTAAGGAACCTACTACCAAACCTAGCTCCAAACAAACTCTTACTTTAACCATCAAAGAAAAAACCACTAAACCTTCAGCATCTCTAGCTGAATCCTATTCAACCATTCTCCATAGGTTATTTCAAGCCTCATATTTAGCCATACCTCCCATCAGTCCCTTTGATCTTTTAGCTTCAAAACCTACCTAGTACTATGACAACCACATGTGTTTCTATCATAGGACACCCAACCATGACATGGAGAACTATAAATCTCTCCAAACGATCATCTATCAACTTTATGATGAGAATGATCTATTAATAGATGAACCTCATATAGAGTCCATACCAATCCAACCATCCACCATAACTACCTAACACTCATGCACTTCTCCACCCTCACCTAGGAGTAAAGATGAACCTAACTGATCCTCCAGCCTAACCTCTCCTTATATCCATACTATCAATATGGTCAACATAGCATAGTAGAAAGATAAAGGGAAGGCTAAGGTGTCCATTCCTTGGACATACCCCTCTTTAAACTCCCAATTAACCTTCTCCAATTTTTACCAAAACTAAGGTGTCTATATTAGGTACCTCCTAATCTAACCCTTTAGAATCCACAAGAGATTTATCCTCAAGAAATTTAACCAAACCCCAGTGAACATGAGCTTGTATGAGTTGATCTCTAGTTCTCCCCATAACCACCAAGCACTAATAAATGCTTTACAATCCATTAAGGTCTAACCTAATGGCCCCCAACCTATAACATCCTTTGTCAATTCCATTCAAATTTCCAACCTTATTACCTTTAAGGATTCAGAAATACCTTCCATCCACCTTGAGGACCTATATCTTCCTCTCCTTATCACCGCTTACATTAACCAAACCTGCATCAAGTGGGTCATGATTGATGGTGAGAGCTAGCATAAACATCATCTCCTCTCATGCCTAAAACCAAATCAACCTATCGAATAATGTTATACTCAAATCCTTAGTCATCCTTCATTCCTTCAATGATACCATGGCCACTACCTTGGGAACTATCATCCTTCATATCCATGTAGGACCCTACACACTCCCCAAACTATTTTATGTTATAGAAGGTAAATTCTAATACAATTTCTTATTGGGATGACCTTAGATTTATTCCATGGGTTACCTTACCTCTACCCTCCACCATTTCATTAAGTTTGAACATGAGGCTAGGTCATCACCATCCAAGCTGACCCAAGTCCTTTCTCAACATGAAACATGACCTACCACCTTAATGATGTCCTCATACCCCCATCCAGCATACCCTCATAGCTAAAACCCAAAATTTAACCATCAAAGTGGATAACATATACCTTTCTATATATGAGGCATCAATTAGTTCCTCTATACCTTCACACCAAATCCCTACCATAGACCCTTTGAAATTAATGTTACATCACTTTTCACTAGGGGAATATTGCCTTTTAGTTCTTGACGCTTTGCCCACTCCTCATGAGTACATGTAACTTACCAAACAACTAGGATATGACCCCAATGTCAAAACTATCATTCCATTTAGACCTTAAAATGTTAGACCTTATTTATCTATGTCAAACTCAACAAACCCCTTGATGTTTCTACCACCTCTCTTTCACCTAGACCATTCACCACTAGTTTATCTTACCTAGATAAAATAAACTTTTCCAAAACATATCTTCATCGATGTGCTTGGAAAGGATTTGATCTTGGGTGATATGAAAATGGCCCACATGAATTGGTCACCATCAAAACTAGGAAGCCTCAGAAGAAGCACAAATTTGGTTTCATCTTACCTAACAAAAAGCAACCCAAAACACCTACCACCACCATTATTGATGAAGATACACCTTCCTCACCGACCTCTTCCCTACCCATGTGTGAGGATGATGATATCATCCCACCTAATTTTTTTTGTCAACATGATCAACCTTAGACCCCTAACTTATTTAGAAGGAGGGGGTGATTGTAACCATCCATTTGACCCATCCTAAGATGATAGGAAAAGAATCTCCTACCATAAACACTATATAGTGGATGATGATTTTATCCTCACCTACCTTGGTTCCTTGGATTCTTCAATTCATAAATATTTTACTCCTAAGATCTCAAACATATTGAATGAATCCACCATGGATATTAACTTGGGAAATCTAGATGACCCTCACATTGTTAAACTAGGCTAATCCTTTACTACTGAGGAACTTTGGGACTTCCCCTCTTTTTTCCAAGACTGTAGCATAACATTCACTTGGTATTACAATGATATGCCCAAAATTAACCTTGAAATTACTACCCATAACATAGTCACCTAACAGGATGCCAAAACTATCAAGTAAAAGCTCCAATGCATGCTTCCTCACATAGCCCTTCTCTTCAAAGAAGAGCTTCATAGTCTCCTATCTATCAAGTTCATTCAACCTATTGACTACCTATAATGGGTCTCAAATGTCATACCTATTACCAAAGCCATAGGGGGTCTATGAATTTGTGTGGACTTTTGTGACCTCAACCTCACCTACCCTAAAGATGACTTCCCTCTACCTAGCATCGACCAACTTGTTGATCTTATAACCAGACATGAGATGTTCTCTCATGTATGGGTTCTAAGGTTACAATCAAATCTTAATTTCTCCCAAATATCAACACAAAACCATGTTTACCACCCCATGGGGGACCTTCTACTATAGAGTCATGCCTTTCAAGTTAAATAACAATGGTGTAACCTACCAATGTGCTATGACCTACATTTTACATGACCTTATCCATAATATCATGTAAAAATATGTGGATGGCCTTTTTGGAAAATCCAAACTTTGAAAGGATCACTTGGTCATTCTTAAAATCATCTTTGAGTACTTATCCACTATCATGTCCATCTTAACCCTAAGAAGTGCATTTTTAGGGTTTTGTAAGGAAAGTTTCTAGGTTTCATTATCTCCCTTCACAAAATCAAATTTGATCCCACCAAAATCAAATAAATCCTAGACATTCTCCCTCCTACCAACCTTAAGTAACTTTTAATCTTACAAGGGAAAATTCAGTCCATTCATCATTTCATTTCCCAGCTCTCATATCAGTGTCAGCCATTTCACCACCTCCTAAATAAAGATGTGTATTTCAAGTGGAATAGCGATTTTCAATAGGATTTTGATTCTCTCAAAAAGTAAATTTTGTTACCACCTATCATTACCCCTCCCAAGGATGACCAACCCTTTTACCTTTATATCTCTACCACCAATCATTCCCTAGGGGCAATGTTGGCTCACCAAGATGAACAACATAGAGAGAAAGCTATTTACTATCTTATCGGCACACTTATGGAATATGAGACTTAGTATATCCATACTAAGAAACTTTACTTAGATTTATTCTTTATGGCCACCAAGCTTAACCACTACCTTTTTAACCATAAAACCTACATCATTACGAACACTGACTCACTCAAGTACATGCACTCCAAGCCATATCAAAACTAACATATGGCCAAGTGGCTCATGATCTTAGTAGAGTTTGACCTTGAGTTCCTTTATTAAAAGTTACTTAAGGGGAAATTCATTACTAACTAATTGGTTGAGGAACCATTAACAGATAACCAACCTCCTCTTTATTTTCGTGATGAGTCTATCATGAGCCTTTCTTAAGTGGACTTCACTTATCAAGTCACCATATTCTTTTATAGATCAAAATGTCAATGTGGTTGGGGAGAAGGTATCATCCTTATCCCCTTTGATGGTGAAAATCTTCCTTTGTCCTTCAATCTTGATTTTGAATATACCAATAATATGGCTGAGTATGAAGCCCTAGTGATAGGCCTTCAAACTATCTTAGCCCTAGGATTCAAAATAATCAATATATTTGGTGACTCCCAACTTGTGGTCAATAAAATAAATGGATCTTTCTACTATAAGAATTATGTTTTGTAGTAGTAAAAGAAGCTGGTTGACAAACTCTTGACATCATTTTAGCACTACCTCATCCAATCAACCCTATGATCTACTAGAAAGTTTACTGACACCATGGCTTCCCTTGCATCTCAGATCCTATTTTCACCCTTAGAATCTAAGTTATCTATTTTTATTTATATACTTACCCAACCATCTTATGTAAAACTAGATTCTCTCACCATTTTTAGTGTCAAGGAGACCTAACCTGACCTTTGGTATCAAAAAACCATCGACTATCTTAACCTTGTCATTATTCTTTCTAAGAATGATCAAAGAGAATTTATTCAAAGTACCTCACACTATACCATTGTGGGAGTAATTCTTTATAAACATGGCTTTGCTGGCCTCCTCTTTCATTTCCTATGTAGTTATGAAGCCTCTTGTTGTTCCCAAAATCCATCACTGGTTTTTGTGGACAACATGTCGACCATTTCGATCTTACAGGCCAAAATGGTCTCTTTCTTTCTAAAAATGTTCTAAGTAGTCAAGTTGTTCCATTGAAAAAGCCTTTTTAGCTAAGGAAATTGCAAGTTCAAAAGGTGGGCTTTTGCAAGGAAAAATCTCAAAACACTTAAGGAATTTCCTAAAAATTGTAAGGATGGTTCAACACCAAGGTTCAATCAAAAAGTTCAATGACGAGGTTCAATAACATGGAATGAAACAATGAACCATTGAACTCTACCTCTGAAAGGTTCAAAGAGTTCAAAGCTTCAATGCGTTCAAAGGGTTTAAAGATTTAAAATTCAAAGTTCAAGTGAATGGTTCAAATAGAAGATTCCAAAAAAAGGTTCAACCAAACGGTTCAATTGAATGGTTCAAACAATAGGTTCAATGATACATTGAAATCCTAAAGAAGACTAAGTGAACACGGCTCTTTACAAAACATTGAATCACTAAACTACCAAACTGTTGAACTTTGAACTATTTAACCTTGAACCATTAAACCCCAAAATGTTTAAAGGGTTCAAGGTTTAAAGTGGTTCAAAGCCACGAGTGACACCCCTACAGATGTCAAATTTAGGGTAATGAAATAACTGTTGATTTTCAAATAACGTAGACATGAGAACAAACTCAATGACTAGCCAAAGAAGGACTAGAAGAAGCTAGCAGAAGGTGAGAAGATAGCCCTGAGAGCTCAGATCACTAGGAAGAGACAAAATGTAGCAAGGAAAGAGGGAATGATAAAGAAAATCTAGAAATATATGTATAAGAGTTAATCTAATAAGTGGAGCAGTCTGCTAGATGGACCTCAGAGAGCACAAGCATTCAATAGCATGGCCTATTTTTATTCATTTGAGTAAAGACAAGTGGAAAGCCATGTAAACATCATAAAGAAGACTAGGCAACCCATGCTTTGGAGGAGACATTTGAGATGATTTAGAATACCAAAAGTTAAGGCCGATGACCTATTCCAGCATGGCCCCTTCACATAATTTCCAATGCATTCAATTTAGCATGGGCCATTTCATGAAAACAAGTGCCCAAGTCTTTCTTTAAAGGCTATATATTTTAATCTCTTAGTTTGTAGAAAGGGAGATCTCTCTGTTATTAGAAGCGAAACTCTACCCAAATTGAAAGACATTTTTGAGACTTTGAGCTTAGACTGTTAATCATATTTTATCAAATGAATCAAAAAGCAAGTGACATTTTATACTTTGTGTTGAAATAACTTGTGTTATCTAGGAAATCGTTCTTATGTATTTTTCCTAAATACAGTCTTGTCTATTTAATCAAAAAAGTAGAATAAGTGGAAACAATTTGAAAGATGTCCTAAAGGTGACTATGGGAGACTTTGCTCTACAATAATTGTCTTTAGTCTATGTGATTTATGTTTCAAGATATTAGAGAGACTTTGAGTTCCCCTTATCCTTCATAATCTTTTACTCTGTTGTAGTTTTTTGGTAGAGACTTTGTGCTGCACTTCATACTACTGTGTTACTTTGTCTTAAATCAGTAGGAGAAACAACAAAAGACTTTGTGCTTTCATGGGTTTCTTGTGGATCTGGTTACTACCTAGGAAGGATTCCTATTGTTTGTTGAACATGATTTTTGAAAGAAGAGAAATGCCTTCAGTAATTATACAAGAATTATCATTTATTTTGTGAGCATCATCTCTGAAAAAAGAGAGATGGATGGTATGATTTCACCCTTGAGTCTACTTTCAGCTTATATTAGTATATTATAGTTTATAGGGAACCTTCCCTTGCTAAGAGGGGAGATTTATCTCATTGTGTTGTGTTAACCACACCCATTTTTCCATATAAATCTCATTGTGTTGTGGTTTATATACCCATTTTTCCATCAGTGAGTTGATGACAAAATATTCACCCAATAGTTTTTGGCAACTCTACTAGGGAAGAATGCACAATTTGAAGCCTCAAGATTCAAATTGAAGCATTTCCAATTCTTTTCCATTCTACACTCTGGCAGATCCATGATATACATGAAGCTAGAGAGCTCAAGGTATTATTGATCCTATGTTTGAGTTTGTGTAGTAAAATAATTTCAACCTTTTTCCTCCACAATCTCACCTTTAGTGAACCAGGGGTTTTCCTCCTACAGACGTTAGGTCCCCAATACCCGATGAAGCTTTTCTTTCCTCTATTAGTAGAGCTTTGTCTATACATACCCTATAGAGGTTCATT
This sequence comes from Torreya grandis, assembly GCA_037957365.1. Taxonomy (NCBI): domain Eukaryota; kingdom Viridiplantae; phylum Streptophyta; class Pinopsida; order Cupressales; family Taxaceae; genus Torreya; species Torreya grandis. The sequence continues at coordinate 424,249 of JARHVA010007817.1, forward strand.
ATTCATCCTTCAAATCATCATATCATGGCAACCCAAGGCCCTTGGGGTAACACTTTTGGCCCTCTGAATCTAACCCCACCTTTACTTGAACTACCCCGTAGTTCAAGAAATAATTTTCCCAAGTTCTATGGTGATGGGAGAGTTCATCTTGATGAACATATTATAGCTTTCTACATAGCCTATGGTGTGATAGGAATTGAATTTGAAGATATAGTGGTCAAACTATTTGTGGAAACATTGCAAGACACTATTGCAGACTGGTTTTATCATCTGCAAGCACAAACAGTAACTAACTAGAACACTCTCAAGGCTAAGTTTGAGGCTAGGTTTAAACCCATAAAAGATGCACATGCCCTGTTATCCTATCTTACGCAAATGAAGAAAGAGCCTCATGAACCCATGTAAGACTTCATTGCTAAATTTGACAAGCTGAGGAATAGGATTCCTATAATTACTCAGCCGATGCCAAAAAATATTAAGTGCTTCTTCATCAATTCTCAGCTTCCTGAAGTGAGATTCTTGTTGAGGTAGGCTAGCCACATAGATCTTCCTGTAGCTTAGATTTTGGCCACTAAGGTTGAATATGATCTTATCTTGGTAGGAAAGATAAGAAGAGATCCTAACAGAAATAAATATTCTTCATCTTCTAAAAATTACTCTACAGGCACCACTGATCCCATGGTGCAAAAGCTAACAAATGAATTGCTAGCTCTGAAAAAGAAAATGGCACAAGGGATGTCTACCCCTCCTTATCAAGATATATCAAGGAGGACATTTCCCAACTAGTCATATCAAAGAAATGATACCAGGAATCAAGGGTAACCAAATCATCTTCCTCCTCCATAAGGGAAGCTTGCCATTGAAGCACCACTAGCTAACTTAGCAGTTGGTTATCATGAAGCTAAACATGATTTCTCTTTTCAACCTAAGTTAGACCAAGAATATGATGTTAATCTCTTTGTAGAAGGTGAATAAGAATTAACTGGTGACTCCAACATTGGTTTCTTAAATTACCAGGATGAAACTAGAAGTAAGAGAGAAGTGTTTGATGGATCATATGTTGTTTTTACTAGGTCCCAAAACCAGTCAAATCAACAAGCTGATAAGGTAAAAATAGGGAAAGAATCTTGACCATTAATTTCAATTGCTAAATAAGAGACTTCACTACCTTTCTAATCAAAGGACCCAGTGATCAATAAAAAAGTAAGTACCTCAAACAACCCTTCACCTTTTACCTCAATTTCTCAGACCAGTACCACACCCAATAAAACCTAGAATGATGGACTTCCTTCCTTTATTTCTAGTTCATTTTAATTATTTGACATAATTGATCATACTAGGAAGACTAAGATCTAGATGTCTGAGTTTGAATACTTACAAGCCAACCCTGAGCAGTTGGATAGGCTAATTGAATGCATCAAAAATAGAACCATCCCTGTAGAACAAGATGTTTTAAAGGTAACTCATGATCCCAAAAAGAATACATCCACACGAAATAATCTTGTCATTGCTCCTCTTATTACCCCAGGGAAGATAAAAAAAATTTATGTTTCTTTGTTGATAAATGGTCATAAGCTGAACAACTGCATAATAGACTCTGGTGCCTCTGATAATGTGATGCCCACTAAGGTGGTAGACTCTCTCGATCTCACTCTGACTAAAAATTTTGGGAGATGTTTCTCCATGGAAAAAAAATAAGCACCAATTTTGGGATAGATCAAAGATACCCAATTTGCATTCGTGGTGTTCCAAAAAAAAAGGATTAAAATGATAGTTTTGGTGGCCAACGTTCCAGCTTCCTTTGGCATTCTGTTTGGACAAAATTTTTGTAAGGATGTTGGTGGGGAATTGAACATGGACCTGTTTGAGGTGAGGATACCTTTCAAGGGAATCATGTAAAGGTTACTTCCTAAGAAGGAATCAAAATATATTGTCACTCAAACATCTGACCCTGAAGCTCAAATTTTGTTTGAATCCTCAGGAATGCATAACTATTTTCAGTCCATAAAAGATGTTTCTATTTCATCAAATGAAAGTTTTGTAAGTGACAATACATAAAATTTAGACAATACATCAGAAGAATTGGTAGAACACTATTTAGATGAAAAAGGAGCTTCCCTCCCTAATGAAGAGAAATCTGAAAGGAGATCAGATTTTAATGATGTTTAGATTCTAGAATTTGATGGCAATTGTTCTTCTACCAGCTCTAGAGTTAGAATTGTTTTGGTATCTCCATAAGGAGATATTTTTTCCTATTTGTATAAATTGTAGTTCAAAAATACCAACAACACCACTGAGTATGAATCTTTGTTGCTCAAATTAAAATCTACTCAAGATAAAGATGTTAAGCTTCTTCATGCCTGAGGAGATGCTAAATTTGTGGTTTTTCAGGTGAAGAACCTGTATCAAACCAAAAATGAAATATTGTGACATTATCGTAATTTGGTGTGGGACTACCTTGAAATTTTTGAGGCTTTTAGTATTTTTCTGGTGCCCAAAAAATTAAATGATTGAGCAGATTCCTTGGTCATCTCTACAACTCTCATAATTCCTCACCAAGATTTTAAAGGGCATAAGTACACTATTGAACTGGTCTTTTGACCAAGTGTACCTGATAATGCCAACCATTGGTAGGTGTTTAATGAGTAAAACCAAATCATTACTTTTTTGGAATAGATGGATAGCTTGAGGAGCTTTATTTTGAAGGCAGCGAATCTCTGTCATGGGAATCAACTCCCAAAACAAATTTAAAAACTGGTGAAGAGTTCTTTCAGCTCAAAGGGAATAAAATTCCCAAAGGGTTAGTTTCTCTTTAAAATTTATTCAATAATCATGATAGGTTTATCAAGAATCAACAAATGGATTCAAGTTCCTCCAAATATTTTGATCAAATAAATTTGAGTATAGAAGATAATCCCAAAATGGTCAACATCAAGAATTGTTACACTCCTGATGAAAAACTCAAATTCATTACTCTACTTCACCATTACATTGATGTTTTAGCATACTCTTATGATGATCTAAAATCTCTTAGGCCTGAATAAATTTGGCATGGAATTCTTCTCAAGGTTGGGTCATTGCCTCACAAGCAGAAACAAAGGTAGTATAACCCCAAGATATCAAGTACTATTCTTTCTGAGATCCAAAAAATGTTAAATGCGAAGATAATTTTTCTAATCCATCATTCTACTTGGATTGTGAAAATAGTCCCTGTGAGAAAAAAGAATGGAAAAATTCACTTATGTGTTGATTTTAGAAATCTAAATCAATCCTCTTTAAAAGACAACTACCCCCTACCCATCATGGATCAGCTACTACAGAAAGTGACTAGCTTAGAAATGTTATCAATGTTAGATGTTTTTTAGGATATAATCAAATGGAAGTTGGTGAAGTAGACCAACATAAGACCACTTTCACTACACCTTGGGGCACCTTTGTATATCATAGAATGCCTTTTGGTTTGATCAATTCTAGCACCATCTTTTAGAGAGCGATGGATCTTACCTTCAGAAACAAAATGGGAAAGTTCATTGTGGTATATCTTGATGACTTGACCATATTTTTCAAACATCATCCTGATCATGTGCATCATTTACAGCAAGTGTTGGAATGATGTTGACAAAATGGCATTTCTCTCAATCCTAAGAAATCAAATTTTGGGGTTACAGAAGGGAAACTTCTCGGTCATACTGTATCCTGAGAAGGCATAAAGATCAACCCAAAAAGAGTCAAATCCATCTAAGAGCTTTCTCTTCTCACTAGTAAGACTGCATTCCATTCTTTCTTTAGAAAGGTGAATTTTCTATGAAGGTTCATCTCTAAATTCACAGAGAAGACTCATCACATTATCAACATGATGAAAGGTAAAACTAATTTCCACTAAACTGAAGAAGACAATTTAGCATTTCAAGATATCAAGGAAGCTATTTCCCATGCCCCAATCCTAGTTTGTCTGGATTATACCAAAGACTTCATAATATATAGCTATGCTTTTGAACACATGCTTTCAGCCATTTTGGTTTAGCAGAACAAAGAAGGTGTGGAGTCCTCCATATCTTTTATGAGTTATCTTCTCAAAGATCGTGAGCTAAAATATTCAAACATGGAGAATCATGCTTATGTTGTGGTTAAGGCGGTAAAACACTTCTTTTTTTACATCATGAACTCACACACTATTGTTGTGGTTCCTGATACAACAGTAAAGTCCATTCTAACTCAATAAGAGTTTGGAACTAAAAGGGGCAATTAGATTTCTAAAATTCAAGAGTTTAATCTTGTTATCAAATCTATGAAGCTTATGTAGGGAAGAGGTCTCTACCAATTAATTGCTGATAACATACTAGAGGAAGTAGGGCATGAAGAAACCAAGATTAAAGACATGCCTACAGTTCTCTTTGTCACTACTACAAATAAGTGGTATTTCAATATCACTCATTTCCTTACTTATGGTGAGTGTCTTGCCCACCTGTCTTATAAAGAAAAGAGGACTGTTAAGTTGAAAACTGTTAACTTTATCTTGTGGGACAATGGTTTGTACAAGAGGAGCCTTGATGGGGTATTTCTTCATTGCATGGATAAAATACAACAAAATAAACTTTTGGAGTATTTTCACAATTTGGCTTGTGGACATTTTTCTACACGTGTGACTGCCATAAGATGATGTGAGCTAGGTACTATTGGCCTACTCTATTTTGAGATTCATACACTTGGGTGCATAGATGCGAGCTATGTCAATAGTTCATTGGGAAACCCAAGTTAGCCATGTTACCTCTCAAGCCTATGGTGATCGAAGAGCTTTTTTAGTAATAGAGTATTGATTTCATTGGTGATATAAACTTATCCTCGAGTGCTGGACATGACTATGTTGTCACAACCACAGGCTATTTTACCAAGTGGGTGGAAGCCATTCTAGTCAAGAATGCTACTTCAGAAGTGGTATGTAATTTCCTTAAGGAAAATATTATTTCCTGGTTTAGAGTCCCAACCAAGATTATAACAAATAATGCAGCCTGTTTCTCTTCTCATGAGGTTACCCAGTTTTGCTAATATTATGGGATTATCCTCTCCCACTCTTTTGACTATTATTTGCAAGAAAATGGTCAACCAGAATCAAGCAACAAGAACTTGGGGACTATTATCAGGAAGCTAGTAGATGGCAATCAGAGAACCTGACATAAAGCATTATTTGATGCTTTATGGGTAGATAGGATTACACCCAAAAGGGTGATAGGTATGTCATCATTTCAACTTCTATATGGTTTGATTGCAGAGATACTAATCACACTAGAACTACCAGCACTAAAGTTAGTAAAGGTAGTCAAAGATCAAACATTTGAAGATTCTATCGACAAGAGGATCATGTGCTTGACTAAACTAAATGAGCAACAAACTATGGTGGTGGACCGTATCGCTACACATCAAAGTCTGGTAAAGAAACTCTTTGATCAAAAAGCAAGGATTCATGATTTTCAGATTGGAGATCAAGTCTTGTTGTGAGACAAGAGGAGAGAACCAAAAAAAATGCATAGAAAATTAGATTCCTTATGGTGAGGTCCTGCTATGTACCTAGGGATATGATATATTGATGTATATGGTTGATGGAGATGTCGACATGTGGCACACATCCCCTTAGTTATATGGGTACACTATATTATGATAATAGAGTAACTTATGGTATTAGTACATTGGGTAATGGTCAGCCTACATTGGATTAGGAGGTTACCCATCCATGGGTTAGATAAATGTATATATATAGGAGATAATTATCATGGTAAGGAAATCAAGTAAGCATTGAGTCTTCTATTGTAAGAAGATATTGGAGGTTGTCCCCTCAAAGAGACATTGTGGATTTATTCCTTCCTAAAGGAGTATTATATGGTTTTTCCCTACCTTAAGGGTATTTCTACATATATTAAATATCAAGATCATAACAAGTGGTATCAGAGCTTCAATTTGGGTAATTTGTGTGGATTGAAACCCTAATTTCACTATATCTTCTGAAATATAGGGAATTTTTACTCGAAATGTTTACTGGAGATGTAAGAAAATATAAGAGAAGCGTAGTAAAAATTTCAAAATTTTTTGATTTGTTTTGAGGGAGTTATTTCTATTTTAGGTTTTATAATAATTTTGCTATATCTTCTAAAATATAGGGAATTTTTATTTGAAATTTTTACTGGAGATGTAAGCAGATTTAATAAAAGTGAAGTCAAAATTTCAAAAATTTTGGAGCTATTTTGAGTATTTTTTTGTGATTTTATGGATTAGTTTTAACATTTTAGGGTTTCATGAACCTTAATTTTTTTGTGGATCATGGAGTTGTAAATATTTTCAGGGGAAGATGATATTGATGTTAGAGAATGGTGGCTCCTTTTGGAGAATCATTTTAGAAAAACTTTTAGGCAAAGACAATTAACTCCTTTTTTGTCTAGACCTGCACTAGATTGGTTTGATCAGTTGAGCTGTACAGAAAAGTTTTCTTCATGGAAAGAAATGGAACAGATTTTTTTAGATTGATGGGATATAAAACAAGAAGCAAAAAAAGAAGAATCAGTAGAAGAAGAAGAAGAAGTAGAAAAAGAAGAACAAGAAATAGAAGAATCATCAGAAGAACAATAAGAAGAAGAAGAAGTAGAAGAAGCAGAAGAAGAAGAAGAAGAAGAAGAAGAAGGGTTCAAATAATTTGGCTCCAAGGAAATCTTAGTCAATTTTTCAATTTCATGGATACATTCAAAAGAAGAAGGTAGTTGTGTCAATAAACCCTACCAGCAAGTATAACTTTATTAACATGAATGTGGCCAAGCACCTACATGTTCAAACAAAGAATATCAAAGAGGTTCAAGTAGATGGTAAGAATATTTTAATGTTTGAAGATCTGAAGCTCGTTATGGAAAAATATGTTTTGCATTCAGATTTTTATGCTTTAGATATGGATGATGTCGATATAGTTCTTGGATATCCATGGTTAGATACTTTGGGAACAATGAATATTAATATTCAAAAAAAGTTCATGAAGTTTTGGTATAAGAAAAAGAATATCACTTTACAAGATATCATAGTGAAAAAGGCACCAATAACACTCCAAGTAGATCATGAGGATAAGATGGAAATAGGTGATGAAGAACATGATGAAGATTCAGATGATATAAATAAAGACACACTACAAATGAGCATTTCATCTACTCAAGAGACAAAGAAGGAAAAGGTGGAAGAGATAGAAGCAAAGCTGGATAAGGTCAAAGTATTGGGAAAGGTTGAGGTATATAGACACCCACATCATCATGAGAGGAAACAATCATGGAACCATGTGAGGAAGTGTCATAACAACAATCATTTTGTCTATATATGAAATAAAATTTCTAATCATTATGGATATGCATGGAATCCAAAGAAAAAATACTATGGCACATGAAATGAATGGGGAAAAAACTATGACTATTCATGGAAGAATACCTACTATGGTCATGGTTGGAATCAGAGTAGCACAGTGGAATATGGTACATGGAATAAAAAGAGGAATAATTAGGCTTGGACACCAAAGCAGTATAATTATGATCATGAATGAAATCAGAGGAGTACAATAAAATTTAGAAATAAGCTTGGAGAGCTATCACCTTCCAAGATCACATATGGATGGCTAGATGATCGAGATTGGAGACAAGTGTGCAATGATTTGAAGCACACTCATTATTTGGTTTCTTCCTATGTTTCAGGGATGAAACATGTCAAGGAGGGAAGGAATGCTATGTACCTAGGGATATGATATATTGATGTATATGGGTTGATGGAGATGTCAACATGAGGCACACATCCCCTTAGTTATATAGGTACACTATATTATGATAATAGAGTAACTTATGGTAGTAGCGCATTGGGTAATGGTCGGCCTACATTGGATTAGGAGGTTACCCATCCATGGGTTAGATAGATGTATATATATAGGAGATGATTATCATGGTAAGAAAATCAAATAAGCATTGAGTCTTCTATTGTAAGAGGATATTGAAGGTTGTCCCCTCGAAGAGACATTGTGGAGTTATTCCTTACTAAAGGAGTATTATATGGCGTTTCCCTACTTTAAAGGTATTTATACATATATTAAATATCAAGATCATTACAAGTGGTATCAGAGTTTTGATTTGGGTAATTTGTGTGGAGTGAAACCCTAATTTCACTATATATTCTGAAATATAGGGAAATTTTACTCGAAATGTTTACTGGAGATGTAAGAAAACATAAGAGAAGCGTAGTAAAAATTAAAGAATTTTTTGATTTATTTTGAAGGAGTTATTTCTATTTTAGTGTTTATAATAATTTTTCTATATCTTCTGAAATATAGGGAATTTTTATTTGAAATTTTTACTAAAGATGTAAGCAGATTTAAGAAAAGTTCAGTCAAAATTTTAGAAATTTTGGAGCTGTTTTGAGCGATTTTTTGCGATTTTATGGATTAGTTTTGACATTTTAGGGTTTCATGAACCTTAATTTTTTTGTGGATCATGGAGTTGTAAATATTTTCAGGGGAAGATGATATTGATGTTAGAGAATGGTGGCTCCTTTTGGAGAATAATTTTAGAAAAACTTTTAGGTAAAGACAATTAACTCCTTTTTTGTCTGGACCTACACTAGATTGGTTTGATCAGTTGAGCTGTACAGAAAGGTTTTCTTCATGGAAAGAAATGGAACATATTTTTTTAGATCGATGGGATATAAAACAAGAAGTAAAAAAAGAAGAATCAGTAGAAGAAGAAGTAGAAAAAGAAGAAGAATAAATAAAAGAATCATCAGAAGAACAAGAAGAAGAAGTAAAAGCAATAGAAGAAGCAAATGAAGAAGAAGAAGAAGAAAAAGAAGGGTTCAAATAATTTGGCTCCAAAGAAATCTGAGTCAATTTTTCAATTTCATGGATACATTCAAAAGAAGAAGGTAGTTGTGTCCATAAACCCTACCATCAAGTATAACTTCATTAACATGAATGTGGCCAAGCACCTACATGTTCAAACAAAGAATATCAAAGAGGTTCAAGTAGATGGTAAGAATATTTCAATGTTTGAAGATCTGAAGCTCGTTATGGAAAAATATGTTTTGAATTCAGATTTTTATGCTTTAGATATGGATGATGTCGATATAGTTCTTGGATATCCATGGTTATAGACTTTGGGAACAATGAACCAATGAACCAATGAACCATTGAATCATTGAACCATTGAAATATGCCTCTAAAAGGTTCAAAGAGTTTAAAGGTTCAACGATTTCAAAGCTTCAACATGTTCAAAAGGTTTAAAGATTCAAAATTAAAGTTCAAGCGAATGGTTCAAATAGAAGATTCTAGAAAAAGGTTAAACCAAACGGTTCAACCAAATGGTTCAAACAATAGGTTTAATGATACTTTGAACTCCTAAAGAAGACTAAGTGAATGTGGCTCTTTACAAAACATTGAACCACTAAACTGCGGAACCATTTAACTTTGAACTGTTGAACCTTGAACCATTGAACCCTGAAAGGTTAAAAGGGTTCAAGGTCTAAAGTGGTTCAAAGCAACGAGTAACACCCCCATAGACATCAAATTTAGGGTAATGAAATAACCATTGATTTTCAAATAATGTAGACCTGAGAACAAACTCAGTGACCAGCCAAGGAAGGAGTTAAAGAAGCTATCAGAAGGTGAGAAGATAGACCTAAGAGCTTAGATCACTAAGAAGAGACAAAATGTAGCAAGGAAAGAGGGAATGATATAGAAAATCTATAAATATCTATAAAAGAGTTATTCTAGTAGGTGGAGTAATCTGTGAGATGGACCTCAGAGAGTGAAAGCATTCAATGGTGTGGCCTATTTTTCTTCATTTGAGTAAAGATGAGTGGACAGCTTTGTAAACATCATAAAGAAGACTAGGCAACCCATGCTTTGACGGAGACATTTGAGATGATTTAAAATGCCAAAAGTTAAGGCCAATGACCTATTCTAGCATGGCCCCTTCATAGAATTTCCAATGCATTCAATGTAGCATGGGCCATTTCATGAAAATAAGTGCCCAAGTCTTTCTTTAGAGGCTATATATTGTAATCTCTCAGTTTGTAGAAAGGGAGATCTCTTTGTTATTAAAAGCGAAACTCTACCCAAATTGAAAGGCATTTTTGAAACTTTGAGCTCAGACTGTTAATCATATTTTATCAAGTAAATGAGAAAGCAAGTGACCATTCAGAATTTGTGTTAAAATAGCTTATGTTATCTAGGAAATCATTCTTATGTCTTTTTCCTAAATATAGTTTTGTCCATTTAATAAAAAAAAAGTAGAACAAGTGGAAATAATTTGAAAGATGTCCTGAAGTCGACTGTGGGAGACTTTGTGATACCATAATTGTCTTTAGTCTGTGTGATTTATGTTTCAAGATATTGGAGAGACTTTGAGCTCCCCTTATCCTTCATAATTTTTTAATTTGTTGTAGTTTTTTGGTGGAGACTTTGTGATATATTTCATACTACTGTGTTACTTTGTCCTAAATTAGTAGGAGAAACAATGAAAGACTTTGTGCTTTCATGGGTTTTTTGTGAATCCAGTTACTACCCAGGAAGTATTCCTATTATTTGTTGAACATCATTATTGAAAGAAGAGAAATTTCTTTAGTAATTACATAAGAATTATCCTTTATTTTGTGAGCATCATCTCTAAAAAAAGACAAATGGATGGTATGATTTCACCCCTGAGTCTACTTTCAACTTATATTATATATTATAGTTTATAGGGAACCTCCCCTTATTGAGAGGAGAGATTTATCTCATTATGTTGTGGTAACCACACCCATTTTGCTGTATATATCTCATTGTGTTGTGGTTGATATACCCATTTTGCCATCAGTTAGTTGATGATAAAATATTCACCCAACACCTCTCACACCATCAAAGAAACACATGAGGGAATCTATGGGGGACACTTTAGTGGCCTTGTTATAGCTAAGTTCATCCTTCATCTTGGCTATTATTGACCTACCCTTAACCAAGATTGTTTTTATTATGTGAAAAAGTGTGTCAAGTGTCAAAAAAATACCAATTTGCATCATGCACCTATCCATACCCTTCATGTTTCTACCATTTTTTAGTGATTTTCATAATGGGGTCTAGACCTCATTGGTGAGATCAACCCCCATTCTTCACAGTGGCACCATTATATTATCACCATGATCGAGTATTTTACCAAGTGGGTAGAAACTATTCCTCTTATCTCGATCAAAGTAGAAAATATTATCGATTTTATCAACCATCATATCATCTTCCACTTCGGTGTTTCTCATAAAATTATCACCGACAATGGTAAATCCTTTAAAAAAAAGTAATTATAGGGTCTATGTGATGCATTTGGCATTAAGTTAAGCTTCTCCTCACCCTATCACCCCCAGACCAATGGATATGTAGAAGCCTCTAACAAAACTCTTAATAACATGCTAACTAAAATGGTCAATGCATCTAGTTAGGATTGGCATTTGTGCATCGCCTTCACCTTATGGGCATATCATAATAGAATTAAAACCCCCATAGGTGATAAACCATTTTCTCTTATGTTTGGGGCTAAGGCTGTCTTGCCTCTTGAGGTCCAAATACCATCTCTTTGCATATCTTTATAAGAGCTTATTTCAGAGGATGACTATTGTCAACACCATCTAGCCCAGCTTGAGTTACTCAATGAGTGTCAACTAGTGGCCCTCACCCATATTCATTTCTACCAAAAACATATCAAATATACCTATAATAAATACCTTAAAGTGTAGGAATTCAATATCAAAGACCTCAGCTTAAAGGAAAATCAGCATGTCACTAATATGGATAAAAGCAAGTGGGGCAAGTTTGCTTTCAATTAGCTTGGACCTTATATCATAACCCATAAATATGGATTAGGAGCTTACCAGTTATCTTCTCTTAAAGGCCACCTAGAGACTAAGCCCCTTAATAATTCACATCTATGTCCATTCTTTTATTGAAAAGGATCGCATTCACCTATTATCTAACTTAAGATCATCCCTTGATATCTACTTACATTCCATTTCCCTATTTTAGGGGCAATTGATTAACACTGAATCATGTGATTAATTGTCATTATTAGATCCTTATATTCAATAATGGATATCATGGCTCTACCCATGGCATGGTTCTCATGGTACTTTCCACACCTTCATAGGATTGATTCCCATGGTCGTTGTCAACTAGACCTCTTCACACCTAATCAACCTTCTTGTACTTTTAGTTTTTTCTTTATAAATGTGAACCTATAATCCAACCTAAAAAAGTATATGTCAAGAAAAATCAAATAAAAATAACAAAATTCCTATCATTAGCAATCATGGGTCATTCCTAGCATTTACAGACTGCTCCCTTAAAGGATAACTATTGAAAATTTATTCAAATTTACCAAAATGTAAGGTGGACTGCTCCCTCGAATGACAACTATAAAAAAAAGCATTAAGCAAAGCACATAAACTTAGACCACTCCCTTGAAGGATGGTTGAGTAAAGCATTTGTCAAAAGCATATTAATTTCTTAGAAGATTCCCACATTAATCAACTTTCCATATATAGCAATACAATAAAAGACTCATTATCATAATCACAACAAAAGCCAACTAATCTTGGAAGCCATAATCAGCTCTCAATAAACATAATAAGGTGAAATCCATAATCAGCTCTTACTAGTAAACTTCTTGCATTGATCAATCTACACAAATTTGGCATAGGCTTGTTTATCCTATTTTTTATATACCTATAGAAGAGGTAAGCTAGTCTCACAATAGCGTTCCATTTTCACCAATCTCCCCTTTTCCATTATATGTAAGGGATTTTTGAGCTTACTCAACATTATGTGGTTAAGACACCTTTTTAACTAACTAATGATCACCCATGTGAAGAATTAAAGGGCTTATATTCATTAAGCCAATCCATCTTTGGGTATTTTTTAGTCTTTGTCAATAAAGAAGCATTGTGTTCTCTACTCCCCCTATCATGACTAGTTGATATTTTCATTAAGGTGTTCACCTCTTGATTATATTATCTATTCTCCCATCTTGTGTTGTTAATTAAACTATCTCATGCAGTTTATCATAAACATTAACAATAAATAGCCATAAGCATAACCATAGCCATCTGCATTACCATACCATACATGATAATCACATCCATAAGCAATAAAATCAATGTTAACATGTCTAAACATAATGAAATCCAAAATACTCATTAAAAATTATCATGTCATAAGCATAACCATAAAAAAAACCATAACCATGACCAACATCATAAAACAACAACATCCATAAGCATTTAAACAATCAACCATTTTTCACCACATGCCTAAAGTCTAATAATGTAGTATATACCCATTATGATTTAGCATGTCATAAGCATCAAAATAAATCTAAACCATCTCATGCCTAAGCTAAGCATCCATAACATAAGCATAATCCATGATCACATCTAAGCATCACATCATAAGAATTAATCATCAACCATAAAACATTGCACATGAACATAAATAACACATATATAATGTTATAATTCAAATGATCATAGCAATGTGTACACATAGATAGACAGATCTATCTCTCAAAAATGTACATCTCACCGTATCAGCTCATAAGATGGAATCAAAATGATATACAAAGGTCAATATACATATCTAGCTCTGTCTATGCCCTAGAGGTACCACTACCTCCTAGAGTTTTAATAGGTCTGAGTGCCTATCCACTTACTGTGCCTATCGATCCACCACCAATCCCTGCCTGTCCATGTTCAGATGTTGCCCACTACCTTGGTGTCACTAAACTAGCTCTCCCTATTAAGCTAGCCCTATACTCACCTCATAAGAGCTCATTCAGACAATGTACTAAAATAATAGCCTTATAGTACTATAACTCCTCCACTATAGCTAGGTATCATACTATAGGGGTAAATCTAGGTGGTGTTTCCTATCCTATTACTTCTCCTCTTCTCTATCATAAAGAGTCCCTCTCTTGAGTCACCAAGCCTAGAGAGGTCCTAGCCTAATCCCTCTCCCCTATTATAGTAATAAGTTGAATCTTTAATGTCACAACTTGGCCCTATATTATGATAATCTAGCCCTACAATGTGGCCACCTATCCCTATAAAACCTATACCTATCCCTATGCTATAACCAAATCCACCCATGTATGTCTATCATAGCCCACTACATCCATGGGCATCAAATTGCACCTCCATCATCTCCACCAATGTCTACAGCTATATATAAGGGTTGGTACCATGACCTGTACCCATATATAAGCCCAACATCATCTATCAGAGCCCTAACTAACAACTCCTCATATGCACCATCTAGAATTGTAGGAATGGGTTGTGACACTGGCAATAGGATCTTTGAATCCTCTCTCTTATACCTAGGGAATGGGCCTTGAATGCCCTATACTAGACTAAACTATCATCATACCCTACCAAATATAATTATCTCAACCTCTCTATCTCACCTACTGAGTATTGCTTTATAACTCTATAAGGAGAGTGTCTACATCTTGTACTCTAGCCATACCAAAAACTGGAGGTATGGTCTCCATATGATATCTCCTATCACTAGTGCACCTATTTCACCCCTAAGATACTCCACATCATGAGCACTAACTCCTATACCTAATGTATTAAAATCACCCCTCCATCACATGAGGCTAATGGGGAAGTTAATTCATGTGTAGTTGACCCATGACAATCCTACTAGCCTCAACACCTAAATGTGCTTGTAGGCTTAGCAATGCAGAACCAAGCCTACACTAATGCCATATCTCCTATGGGCCCCAAGTTCCCATAGTTACATATATATCTATACTAGTAAGATAGGAACCCACCCAAATATAATCTACCCCAATAATATCTTGACTAGTACCCCTAATAGCAAATAAGGAAATCTCTTATTACTTGAGTGAAGAAGCCCAAAGTAGGTCATAACAATCATAAACATGGTCATAAGTCTCCTCTTAGTTGGAGCCATTTGATACAACATAGTACACTTGAATCCTTCAATATGACATCTAACTTGATCATTGTCATCTCCATAAAATATCTCAACATGATCATCTCACTCCTCATGCTCGATATGGTATATCAGATCACCACATAGTGAAAGATAGGTGATCCTATGCATGTCCTTAGGAAGAATGATCATCTCATCGATCAAAATTAGGAATGTGTTCATAGAGGGATCCCATATCTCAATGAGCATTATCACCATAGAGGTGTCCTGTGACACATGTTGGTAGTGCCTCAGCTCTCAACCCCACCTCATCCATATGGGCCCAATCAGCTAGGGTCATACACTGCTAAATATCTACAAAGATCTTAGGGACTCAATCCCTCATCTGGATTTGCTCTCATGCCTATAAAAATAAAGTATAATCAGACATTAGCATTGCTCATTTCAAAATTGAGGTTTTTACCAACTTACACCACCTTCCCTCTCACAACCCTCACCTACCAAAAGTTTTGATACCTACCTTAGCCTATCAAAATGATACCTAAAAAACACCTAAAACCTCTTTCTTAACACCTACCCTAGCTTAACCAACTAATACCTCACTACCTTTTCCAATTAATACCTACCCTAATCCAAGAATTTTCAACCATCCTATCCTAGCTTATGCTTATCACTTTAACAATTTGTCAACATGTCATTCCTATGTGACAATTACACTAGCCTTGCCTACTCTTTGCATTTTCTCTACCCTAACCCCTTCATGCATTTTGAATACCTAGCCTATTCTCTTATTCTTCTTGATCCATCTACCCCATACCCACTCAATTTCTTTCTATAATGCAAGCCTTACCATAGCCAATACTATATTTGCCTTAACCATTAAATGTTTATCACAAATTAGTTTACCCTTAATTGACTATTGATGGTAATTAGATTTTGTCATACTTTGCATGCTTACTTTTACTTTAGTGCCAAACCTATCACTCACCATAATGACATTCTACCTTCATTATCACCTTCACCAATCTTGTCAAACCCATACCCAATTTTATGTTACCTCATCACCTCTTGATTTGAGGGGGAACACCTCCTCCCATACTCGGGGCAACCGGTAAACCTTTGACCAATATCAGTTTTTTTTTTACAGCTTGTTAATTTAAGATATACAACAAAAATGGGTAAAACATAGACACTATAAATCCACACACTGTGATCTCAGATGTCAAAATACCCCTTGGACCACCTTAGGTCCCCTTTGGAACCATTTAACACTTTGACCTTTGACAAACCTAACCCATAGTTAGTTTAAATTAATTTCCTTAACCTTACCTTTTTGCCTTTTTTACCATTTGGCACTCGATCAATGACAATCAAGATGACCATTGATGGTCACCCTGACCATCAATAGTTAGGATCCACTTATTTAACCAAAAGCATGTAAACTACCCACTTTGATTTTCTAATTATAACTTATCTAGATATTATTATGAGTTATTACATGGATAAGTTAATTTTAGAAGGCCTAGTTCATGTGATTTTGTAACTCTCTTGCCTTGCTTATAAGAAGAGAGGAGTAAAGAGGTAGAAAGCCATTGATAAATACTTATAAATATATAATTGTTATCAAGAGCTTTATACATCTAGGAGTTTCTTTCTCATAGGTCAATCACCATCAACAATATAGTGATCATATTAGAGAGTCAATTTACCACTGCCTCTCCATCAAACCTTTAGGTACCATTACTCTACCAAAATTGAGCTAGATTCCACCAACAGATCAACTACCTCAACCGCCCACCCAATCAAATTTTGGTAAGACAACTATTTGTTTCTCAGTATTCATCTACTTTATTTCCATTTTACAATCAACCCAGGCCTTACCCATCTCTTGAAATCCATCTTTCAGATCTCATCATCATCCTTTTACCAATTCATTTCCTCACACAATAACCATCGATAGTTCACTCAACTATAGATGGTCTACTCAACCACTGATGGTCACCTTGGCCATCGATAGTGACCTTAACCCCAACGGTCAACTCAACTACCGATGGTCACTGTAGTAGTGAAAAATAGCAAGCTAATTTCACCTACTTACACCTAATCAAATCTAATTTTCTATATTCTTACCTATTTACAAACCCCTTTCAGATTTTCTAAAGCATGTCCCAACCCTCTAACATTGATATTAATTAGTTTATTACTAATTTAATCATTTCTAGCATACTTCTTAGCAAGCATTCTTGTATTTAATTTAAGTACCATTTTGATTATTGATGCAAGTACCTTCTATCTTATTTATAAGATTAATTGTTTAGAATGTGTGGATTAATAGCCCCTAAAGAAGCTCTCACTTCTGGGATCTAGCTATTAGTAGGCAATCCACCCAATTATCTATCTAAAAAATAAGTTTGCTTTAATTCTTTCTTATCTATAGGTCATTCTCCCAAGCTAAAGAGGAGCTCTTCACAATCTTTTGATTCATCATGTGCACTATAAATTAGGTTTTTCAACCATACCCATCCTTAGTTTCTTATTTTTTCTTTTCCAATAATAAATAAGAAATTCATTAAACCACTAAGACTGATTTCATGTTCGATTCGTGTCAGTTTCACTAAATGATTTGACTTATTTGGGAATAATGGAATTTTATTTCTATTTTAGTTAAGGGTATAGATTAATAAATCAGTATAAAATATAGAAATAAATATAGTCCTAATTAGTGCAATTATTTGTCTTTTTCACATTTCTAAAAATAGAAATAAATAAGAAAAATTATAACTTAGCTTCAAAATAGACTGATATGGTTGATATAGAGGTTAAAAATAGTTATGCAGGATTGGGAAGGTATCATAAACCTAAATTTGGCTTTCTTTGGGTGAAAGGATAGGAGCACCAAAAAGTGGATGCTTCGATGTCTAGCATTATTATCCATTCTTGTCATTATTTTCTAAACTAATCATAGAGACCTAAAACTTTATGGGTAGTTGAAATGTACTTGTGTGAGCGTGCTTGTGAACAATCAAGCATTGATTATCAATAGAAATCATTGTGGAGCTGATTTTGTCTTCAAACCCAAACCCTCCATCATGGGGGGGGGGGGGGGTTAGTGTGAAAGATGTATTAAATGTGAAATACATACCCCTTGTGTGGGCATGTTGTCTACATACCAATACTCTGAAGAGGAATCAAGCCATATGTAGTTTTCCCACCTAGTGTGATTTATGAAATAGTGTGATACAGATGAAAATGCCAAATTGATAGTTTTTGAGGTGGCTAGGGACTCATATGAGGATTTGAGTAGGTTTTCAGCTATGTTGGGTGATTATGTGCAAAGAATAGGGAAGTTTTTATTAATGCTTTATTTTTATTCTTTCTTGATTTGTAAGTTTGGTCACCTCCCCTATAAATAAGCTTTGAGTGGGCTTTTATAGGGAATAATTAGTCATGGGTCAGATGTATTCATGCTAGGCTAGCCTAAATAAGGATAAAGATTGAATTAAAATGAATATTGGGGCTCAAAGTGTAAATGGACAAGACCACCAAAAATGGGACACTATAGTCCAAATGGGGTTCTCCTATCCTACAAGCTCAGGATTTGGGGGAATAGGATTGGCATGGGGAATACTATTTAGTTGATGTGGAATGACCATTCAAAAGGTTTTGAATGACTATCAATGAGCAAAAAGGTGTCTATAAGTCTTACAAGAGCATGTAAAAAGGACCTATGGATGGGGTTTCACAAGCCACACTCAAACTACCAATTTGGACATTTTATATGACTATAGTTGAACACCCCTTCTTATTTCATTTGCATTATTATAAAAACAAAGCTTCTTAAGAACAAGAAATGTTAATATTTATAACTGTAGGCTTGGTCATACCAATCTGATTTGCAACATTATCCTAACAATTTATTCTCAATCTCATAACATTTGTAATCCTTAAGAATAATTCAAAACCAACCATTCATAATAATTTGAACACAAGTACAATGTTTCCAACTTTCATGAACTTGTTTCTAGGTTACAATCACCAGTATAGGATTCGATTAACAAAAAGATAGGTTCAACACCCCTTCTTATTTCATTTGCATTTTTATAGAAACAAAGCTTCTTAAGAACAAGGAATGTCAATATTTCTAATTGTAAGCTCTATCATACCAATCTAATTTGTAACATTATCCTAACAAGTTATTCTCAATCTCAACATTTATAATCCTTAAGAATACTTCAAAACCAACCATTCATAATAATTTGAACATAAGTACAATGTTTCCAACTTTAATGAAATTTTTTCTAGGTTACAATCACCAGTATAGGATTCAATTAACAAAAAGATAGGTTCAACACCCTTTCTTATTTCATTTGCATTTTTATAGAAACAAAGCTTCTTAAGATTAATAAATGTCAATCTTTCTAACTATAAGATCTATCATACCAATCTGATTTGCAACATTATCCTAACAAGTTATTCTCAATCTCATAAAATTTGTAATCCTTAAGAATAATTCAAAACCAATCATTCATAATACACTGAACACAAGTACAATTTTTTCAACTTTCATGAACTTGTTTCTAGGTTACAATCACCACTATAGGATTCAATTAACAAAAAGATAGGTTCAACACCCCTTACTTATTATTTCATTTACATTTGTATAAAAATAAAGCTTATTAATACCAGTAAATGTCAATCTTTATAATTGTATGCTTTGTCATACCAATCTGATTTGCAACATTATCCTAACAAGTTATATTCAATATCATAACATTTGTAATCTTTAAGAATACTTCAAAACCAAGCATTCCTAACACTCTGAACACAAGTGATTCAAATAAGACTTACTTTATTAGCTTTCTTTATTCATGTAAAAAACAAAATGTCTTGTATGAATGCCATATATAGGCATGCAATGTCAATAATACATGCATTTCCATATAGGCATACAAAAAATTACATCATGTCTAACAACATAATATCTAATTTCAAGTGACTACATCATATATGCATGTATAATGCCAAAAATGCATAAATTGTCATATAGTCATACAAAAAAGTGCATCATTTACAACATCCTAATCATTAATTAGTCTCCCTCTCTTTGCCTTCCTCGAAGAAGACTCTCCCTGGGATGCCCTGCTTTTATATGGAGATATCCTAAATGCCTTGGATTGGTCCAAGGATCAATTGTGGGTACTATGCTCATAGCTTACTTGCATCTGAACCTATTCAAATACAAAAATTATTATAAAATTAACAAGTACATGAAACCAAGTTCAGAAAATCATTTTAAACTATAATAAAAAAATCATTTAAACATGTACTTACTACAAGCTCATGGTCCTTTTCAATTTTGTTGTTGATGTTCAACTAGGTCAGTGCCAAGTTTAGCTACATAAACATGCATGTCAAATGATGAAGAAATATGAGGAGATACCATAGTATTCATCTGAATTGGACTATCAAATGTCATATGATATCCTTAAATACACAATACATTCATGTATATAATTTATATTTGCCCAAGTATGTAGTAAAATTATTAAAACAAAATTATTAAATTAAAATTCAAAATTAGAAGTGATTATGTACCTTTGTGATTGCCTATGTAGATGACATTATAGTAATAATGCATGAGACTATCTTGACTCACAATGATGGAGGAGTGTCCACCCTAGTCATCAACTATACAAACAACCTAATAATTAATAACTTGGGCAATTCATTGATTAAACAAATTGATAATAAACTTACTCTTGCATAAGATATGAAAAGATCTAATGAGGTCATGAAAAGAATGAATGTAACAAGTGTATATGTACAATGTGACTTGTAACACCACACTAAAGGCAAGAAATGTCAGTTTCATGAGGAAAAATGACAAGACATCCAAGGCAATGATGCATCACCTACACCTCTTATTGGAGGAGCATTCTAAAAAATTATATATATGGTCCTATATTTAGTCTCATAAGGGTTTATAGGTATAAATAATCTTTGAATGAGGTATTTAGTGTGTGTTTTAGGTCATTTAGAGGTCTTGGAGTGTTTTCTATCCAATACTTGTTATTTGAATTTTTAAATGTATTTGAATGAATATTTACTTAAATTATAATTATTAATGTGTCTAATAGGTTATATAAGGTCTGATACATGGCTAGGAGTTTCCTAAGTTTAGTTAAGGTAATATTTATCTTTCTTACTCATTTAAAGGTCTTAAATGACTTGATAAGTATTCACAGATTATTTTTTATAATTTGAGATAGGATTGTTAGAGGAATAAGACCTAAATTAATGCATCCTAAACTTGGATAAGTATTCAACAACATGATCAATTCTTATCTATCATTTCAAGGACACACAAGATGAAGAAAAATTATAAAATACCCTTTGCATCATTAGAGGACTGATGAATAGCCTACCATGAGAGAATAAGGGTCTATCATATAGAAATGAGTTATTATCTTATGAATAAAATGAATTTCTTGTTCAGATCAATTGCATTACATGTACTATATTAAGATCAATATATTATAAGTAGTTTTTAATGATATTTCATGTTATACTGATTAGAAACCTTCATTCTATAAATACTTTGTTATTCTCCATCTATAATAGGATACAGAGGTCTCATTACACATGGAACTTTGTATAGTGATTCAAAATGAGTATAGGAAGACTTTTGAAGGACATAAAATAGGCTTTAGTTCATTGAGACAGTATAAATAGGATATGAACTATCTATAAGATCTCTCGGTGTTTGTATTCTATAAGAAACCCAAGCTACAAGGTAACCTTCACAAAAGGGACTATAACTTCTGTTTGAATTCTTGAGATTTCACAAAAACTTGGGAATAGTTAGACAAACAATACTAGAGGATTATTCCAAAGGTTTTAGATCTAATAAATCCTTACAATCACATTTATTGAAATTTGAGTTTCATGTAAAGCTAAAACCTTGTATCTCTAAGATAATGAGGGAGGATTTATGAGTGAATTTTGTGAAATTGAGTTATTAAATTCAATTTAGGTGTTGAAACATCCTTGATGCACATATATACACTAGTTTGGATGCTTTTATAGCTTTTTTTAGGTGTATTTTGGATTTTGACCTGATTAAGGTCATTAGTCCTAATTGTCTTAAGGTAGTGACTTGGTATAGTTGAGGACAGTCCTATGAGCTATGGTGTCTAAGTTGATTTGTTTTGAAAATTTTATCATGTTAACACCTTTAATAATTTTATTATAGACATTCATTAATTTTTAGTCTAACTGAGTATTGGTGTGATCAAAAATCCCTTAGAAATAGTCATTGTGATAAGGCAAGTAACCTGTATAGTTGTTTGTTGAGAAGTTTGTAAACTAAGTTTTAATCTTTAAGACACCTAGAGTGATAGGTTTATTTTATGAAGGACATATATAATAGACTTTTAAGAGTGTCTAAAACCTTATAAAATAGGTCTCATCAAAACCTAAATAAACATATAAAAAATAGACCTGAATATTATAGAGATAAGAGTGAGTGGACGGTCTTGTTTACAATTACATGATTTTTGTTATTGAAAACATAGTTTGAAAGTTGAAATAAAAGAAAAAAAGTTGATATTGAGGATGAGTTTCTAACACTATGCCAATCCATGTTAATACATCAAACAATAAAAATTCCAACAAAATTATATTAGGTATTTTATATTTTCTTACACAAAATCTACCAATGATGCAATTAAGGTGTATGAATGTACATCTAGAGTATTTAATATTCACTCGAAATTTTACCTCTCTAAATATATATGGTGTCGTATTGATATATATATATATATATATATATATATATATATTTCAATTTAAATGTGTAAATTATTTTTTACCTTTTTAATTTTAAAATATAACTTAAAAAATTAACATGACATTTATATAAAATATACTTGCATGCATGCAAATACCAATGTATCCAAACCAAATGTGTATGATAACAACTCATCACCCAATACCATATCCTCTAGGCCCCCTGAAGTGCCAACATCATCATCGAAAGGTCTAGTAATTATAGAAACATAATATCTACATGGGTGGGTTGGGTATGCCCACTAGGTGGAGTATCTCGAGCATCTATTTATGAAAGCCTACTTGTATGATGAATGAGTGTATCAGTAAGTGCACTAAGTGCATGAAAAGTGTCAATATATATAACCTCCCTTGCTATAAATGGAATATATAGATGAAGTATATTTTGGGTAGGGATCCTTACAGGCCAATTAGGTGCAAGATTTATACTTAGTTGATCCTACCTAGAGCCTTTCCCTCAGCCCTGAAACTCACCATAGTCAAAATAGTTTGGAATATCATTGAGGACAAAATCACAATAGAGTTTTTTTTAAAAATACAATGGGACCTTATGGTTATTACACAGTGGGTGATCAAAAACCATCCACCATTGCTCCCAAAAATTGGCTTTAATCAAATTGTCTTGGCATCGATGGATTATGAAACATATAATTGTTACTATAAATGGTGTATTGGTGGTTGGGTCAATGAATAAGGCATAAAATTATTCTTTTGTTATTTATTTTTTCTTCACTTCATATGCTAATAATTTTTTTATCATAGTAAGCCCTATAGTTATCCTTATATGAGATCCATCTATCAATTCAACTCATTATCAAGTCAACTTGACGTAATACTAACTCTAAGGTATTGGCTAGATAGGTGAGATAGGTGTTGGTGGAAGAGGGATCCCTCATTCTCCTAATTATTTTCTCAATTTCAATTTTGTTCTCCACTATGTGTGTAGTTATATCATTATGAATACTTGGGGGATCTAGTGGAACTATAGGAAGATTAGGTGGAGGGTTAAGAGGGTTAGGTAGAGGTTTAGAGGGTTGGGTGGAGGATTATGTGGAGGGTTAGCATGATGATTTATTGCTTAAAAATTATAAATTAAACTATACACAAAAATAAAATTAAAAAAAAAATGATTTTATTTATCATCACTTACCTCTTCTTCATGGCAGCATCATCAATTTCATGAATAAGGGATCAAAACCAATAATTTCCATGTTGATGGGAGTAAAACAAAAATGGGAATTAGAATGCAAATGGGAGAGGAGAAAAATGTGAATGGGAGACAAAGAAATGAAGTGGTGATTTGGTTTTTTTTATGTTTAAAGTAATCCATACACATTCCTTATAATTATAGGAATGAGTGTGCATTCCTATAGCATGTATGCATTTCTATTGGTAAAGGAATGTGTACACATTACTTTTGATAAAAATGCATACACGTTATGTCTTGGGTATCTTCAGCCATACTAAGTATGCTTATGGACATAATGTGTATGCATTATGTGATAATGTTTACACATTATATTAAATTTCCATGGAATTATACCCAAACTCCATGCACATACCCCTTGATATGACAAGGAAGCCATGTGACAAGAGATAATTTGAAGGAAACCTAATGATTCTTCTATTGATTGATGTCAAGGTTGTTAAAAATGTGTGAGAGTATTGTTTGATGAGTTTTCTTGTTTGATAGTATTGAGGTAAGTATATTTGAGTACTAATTCTTGAGTACAAGGTGTCTTAAGAAGCCTAGTCTAAAACCTGTGAGAAGGTATGCATAGTGAAGTTTAGTGAAGTAATTAATCACAATATTATGAGAGGTTGTTTACAATTATTTTATAATAAAATTAAATTATATATACTTTTATAAAGGTTTCAAGGTCAATTTTCAAGTTTCAAGTGCTTAATAATCTTAGACATGGCACTAGTCATAACATGAAGAGACTTTATGAGAAGGTATGAGTATGATGGCTTGGTGAGATGAGTGTACACAGACATGAGTGGCTATGTGAGGTTTATTGATCATGCATATGAATCATTATATCACTCATGAGATGATAAGGGTGAGCCTACAATGGTAGGACCTATAGATCAAGTCTACAACTAGATCACTTCTAGACCCTACTTGGCCTAATGAGGCATCATGATCTATTGTCAAGGAATATGAAGGATGTATGGCACATTTTAAGAATGAGAGGTTTCTTTGTATTTTATTAAGCTGGAGAGCACATGGAAAGAGGCATGAAGGTTAGTTTTAAGGCCTAATGTGATTTTTAGGTTAAGGTATATGCAAGCAAAAGAGAGAGAGTGTGGCCTAATGAGGGGTCATGATCAGATTTTAATATGTATGATCTCATATAAGCTTTTTCATAGGTAAGGTGTATTTTTTCAAGTTTTTTCATGAATTTTCAAGTCAAATGTGGAAAGTTAAGGTAATAAAAAGTGCTTTGAGGTCTCTCAAATACACAAAATGAAGTGTTCTCAACTCGAGAAGGACTTTAAAGTGTTCATTGGCATGTGTAACCTCTACATGGGAACCTAAGATATTTATGAGAGATTTGAAAGGGTACTATATAATAACTACAAGAATTGATTTTTTATTTAATGGGAAATCCCTTATGAATAATCATTAACATGAAAACCTATGTTAAACCTCTTTACAAGCCTAATAAGGACCCAGTATGAAATATCTTGTTAACAATAACCTAGAATGATCTCAAATGAATATAAAAGATATTTTAGGTTGTATTAAACTATCTTAGGCACCTCCAGGTGTGATTGAGTTATTAGGTATGTGAGTAGACCTGATAGGAAAGTACACATTTCTCAAATATTTTTTTTAGTAGTTAGAGTTAACCAAATAAAAATTTTCAAATTGCTGAAGGTTGAAGCTTGAAGTTCTCAAGTATGTTAAATTATTCATCCAAGTTATCTAGTCATTAACAAGCCAAATGGTGGAAACTGTGAGAAATACAGGTAGTAGTGAGAAGATGATTAGGTATGTGTTATCATGAAATAGGGATTAAACCAAGTGCATGAAAAAAAATTATGAATTTTAATACATGTTCATGTTTGGTAAAAGTTTTGGAGGTCAGTGGTTATAGTGAAAAAATTATTCATAATTTGACTTGACTAGTACAATGAGGTTATGAGATTGGTCTAAAAAAACAATATTTCAATTTTATCATATTATATTTATATATAATAATAGTATAATGATATAATATGATCATCTACATGCATTTTAATTCGTTTAAAATGTCTACACAAGTTTTGGAGGTTTGAATCACCATGACTAGTCTGTGAAGAAAAGTGGCAATCTTGGGTAAGCAAGTTGCAGTGATGTTTTTAAGGCTCTATACCCTAAGTTGAAGTATATAATTCACATGATGTTTTTTTTTTTTTTTGTAATTTTATTTCATATAAATTCTTTTTATATTTTTTTATTTTTAGTTAAAATGGTTGAAATGTTGAATCCAAAATGGCTTGACTGGTTATGGTTTGACTATGTATACTAACATCAAAAGATTGGTTTGTAAGAACAATATTTGACATTATACCTTATGATTTTTGTATTTTATAATGGTATATATATGTCAAAATATATTTTTAAATTATAATTGTTCATGATAAGTGTTCTTTCATGTGTTAAAAATCAAGTTGTTTATGATTGGGTTTTGAAGTATTCTGGTAGTTCTAAGTGGGGTATTTGTAGAGAAGGTTTTGAATCCTTTTTCCATGATTTGTGAAGTATAAATAATATGTTTATGACAAATTTAATGTATATTATGTATATTTGATTTATTACCATGGTTTTTTAGCTAATTTTTATTTAATGTTTAGTATTTTAAGATAGACTTTATGTGTATGAGAAGGCCTAATTGTGAATAATACAAATGGTGGTTGGTTCTATAAAGTGATATGGAGCCTAGATGAGATTATTAAAGGTATATTTTAGTGGAATATGATATGTTCCTAAAATTTTAGGAGTTTTAATGTGTTCTAATAATATCATAGGGTAATGTGTGCTAATAAAGGCCTAATTGAATTAGGTCTCCTTAAGGCCTAAAAGAGGTTTTGGTCCTATATGTTATGACCAACCTATTTAAATTATTGATTTATGTATAAAACATGTTATAAGACATATTTTAATTATAATAAATTTGTGAAAGTTTATATGTCTGAAAAAGAGGTATATGAGCAAGAGGCTTGTATATATAGAAGGTAATTTTATGCCTATTTGTTGATGTAGAGAAAAATAAAAGAAAATGACATATCATTGAGAAAAGTAAGGTCTTGTAGACCATTATAGGAGTGTCTAGGATATATTATGAATATTTAATATAGGTTTTTTATATTAAAATCAAGGTCATATGACTTAATCTATCTTGAAGAGAAATTATTGAGCGAAGGAACCTGGAAGGCAGTTTGAGAGGGATAAAAGAGAGAGAAGAGATAAGAAAGGTGATCATCATGTGTTTTATGAGAAACAAGGTGTTTTGAAGGTGATAAAAGGTTTTATTTGGTTTATTTTTTGTTTTTTCATATATGGTTTTGGTGCCTCCTTTGAATTTGGTGTTTGCTAAAGTTTAGCTGAGTTGGTACTTAGCTAGTTGAGGTTGGTGTTCCATGTGAATTTAGTGATTCACTAAATTGGGATATTTTAACTTATAGGACTATATTTAATTTTCAAGGATTATTAGGTTTTCTTCCCCTTGAGCTTTTCCCACATATATTATGTGTTGTCTTGTGTAATCTTTTTTCATGCTTGTATGGTTGATTGCTTATGCATTGCTTAATCTATATGTTGATGTAATGGTTCATATATGATAAAAAGTAATTGAAATAAAGTTTTTAATAGGTTGATTCACCCCCTAGTAATTTTGATTCCAAAAATAAATGGTATATGGTATGGTAAAAGGAATATGACAATAAAACATAACATAAATGAGCCTCATAGACAATATCTCAATTCTCTCAAGTGAAATAACACTTGAGGTGTATGATGTTCATGGTCTCATCAAGTTCATCTCCATCTGGTGTATCAAGCCTATATGCTTTGGAGCCATCATTTGTAACAATGACATAGGGGCCTATTAAATTAGGCTTAAACTTGCCTTTCTTCTTTTTTTTGGTCATGGTGTTCTTTCATTTTATTTGAGGATAAGATCACCAATATCAAAATCTATGTATTTGACCCACCATGTATATTGACCACATATTAAATTCTATTATGCTTGAATATTTTTCATAGTGCCCATGAATTTTTCATCCAATAACTATAGTTATTTCATGTGAGCTATTATGTAATCATCATCCAGGATGTGTTTTAACAAGATACATAGATAAGGTAACTCAGCCTCGATGGGAATAATGACCTCAATAACATAGAATAGGGAATATGGTGTGAATCCTATTGGAGTGTGATAATTATTATGGTATGCCCATAGGAAATGAAATATTTTCAAATGCCAATCAATGTTAGCATCATTGATAATATTTTTAAAGATGTTGATAATGGTCTTATTAGCTACCTCTTCTTGGTCATTACCTTTGGGTAATATGAATTATAATTTTTTTGAGAGATGGTGTACACAACATAAAGGGATTTAACATCCTTGTTTTTAAATTATCTGCCATTATTAAATATAATGATAGATGGGATACCATAGTGGCTGATGAGATAATTGAAGATGAATTTGGAAATTTGTTTTCTAGTCACATAAGTTAGGGGTATAGATTTTATACACTTAATGAAATATTTAATAGTGATAAGGATGTGTTTATGGTCATCAGATGAGGTAGGAGTAATATTTCTAATGAGATCAAGTGCCCACATTGAAAATGGTCATGGTTTGAGCATTGATTTGAGAATTATTGTCAAAGAATGAATAAAATTAGCATGCCTTTGACATTTGACACATATTTTGACATAAATAGCTACATATGCATCCATAGTTGGCAAATAATAACTAGTATGTAGGAGATTTTTGGATAGTATAGCCCCATTGGTGTGGGATCCACATACTCCTTCATGGACTTCCCTTAATTATAATGTGGCTTCTTTTAGTGTTAAACAAATAATATAAGTTCCATCACTTTTATGGTAAAGGCTTGGGCCAAGTAGCTTATATTAGGAGGCTTGGTAGTTAAATGCCTTTTATTATTTTTGTGATAGTTCTGGTGGCATGATGTGATCATGAATATATATGTTTGAATACTAAATATAATTGGGACTAATAATATCATAGATAATTATAATGGTCAAAGGTTCATGAGTAGGCATTATAATATGTTTAATAAGGAACTAATAATCTTTTGCCTTGTTTGTGTTGTAGATCAAAGAACCAATGGTGGCCATAGCATCCATTGTCCTATTACTAGCCCTAGGTATTTTTTCAAATTGGATATAGGCAATATACTATTTGAGAATGTCCTCCATGGCCTTGTATGGTACTATCTTGTCATCTTTGATATAAAAGTGGTTTGTAACCTGATTGATGATTAATTGAGAATCACCATAAATCATGATATGTTGAATTCCATTGTACTACTTGAAAAATCCCTCTAACGAGTGTTTTGTATTCATCCATGTTATTAGTATAATGAGAGATGATACATGATTTGGGAATAAGATCCCTCTATGGTATAATAAATAATAGGTCTACCCCTGACCCATGAGTTGTAAACAACCCATTAAAATATAACTTCTAGTGATACCCCTTAAGAGGTGTTTCTATGATGGTCATGATGGACTCATCTAGGAGTGTAAAAGTGAGTGGTTTGATATTTGAAAGGGGAGCTTCAACAAACTAGTCTATAAGTACTTGTCCTTTTATGGCATTTTGATTGGCATACTCAATTTCAAACTCACTTAGTAGCATGATCCATTTATCCATGGGAAGTAGTCTTAGATAGTGGATACTTGAGTGGATATACTTTGGCAATGACTATGGTCTTGTTGTTAAGCATATAATGATGCATATTTTGGGATATAAAGACCATAGATAAATAATATTTTTCTATTAGTGTATAGTTATGTTCATACATGACTAGTGTATGGCTTCTTTATTACATGACATGCTCTTTCCCATTTTCATTATGTTGAGCTAAAAGTGCCCCTAGGTCTTTGTTAGTGGTAGATAGATACAATAAGAATGGACTCCCTAGCATTGGTGGTAATAGAATAGGTGGATTGGCAAGATATTCCTTTAGATGTTGGAAGTCTTTCTGACATCATTCATCCCAAAGAAATGTAACACCCTTTTTCAATAAGTTAGTGAAAGGGTGGAATTTATCATCCAACTATGAAATGAATCATTTGATAGACTGGATTTTTCCTTGAAAATTATGGAGTTGTTTCAAAGTGGAAGGTGGTGGCATCTCAGTAATAACCTCAACCTTGGCAAGATCAAATTCGATGCCTCAGTGAAAGATAATGAAGCCCAACAATTTTCCTGAAGTGACATTGAAGTCACACTTATTTGGATTTAATTGAACCTTATGCTCATGAAGCCTTTCAAATATTCTTTGTAGTATGGCTGGATGATCTACATGGATCTTTTATTTACCTAATATGTCATCCACATAGTATTCAACAATATATCATGAAATATAATAGTAATAGATATATGATATGTGGCCCCAACATTCTTGAGTTTGAATTACATAACCTTATATCAAAACATTCCCCAAGGAGTGGTGAACACTATTTTTTGTTGTTCTTTTGGCATAATCTTGATCTGATTGTATCCTAAAAATCCATTCATGAGGGATAACATTTCATACATGGCTATGGAGTTAAATATCATGTTGATATTTGGTAGAGGAAAGTCATCTTTATGGTAGGCCTTATTGATATCTCTAAAATTAATGTAGATTATGATTCCTTCTTATTTTTTAATGATAGGCGCAGTGTTTAAGATCCACTCTGAATAGTTGATTGGTTTGATGCATCTCACTTCCAAATTTTTTTCTAACTCTTTCTTTACTAATAAAAAATATGAGGATTCATCTTACATAATTTTTTTTTCAAAATCTTGGCATAAAGATGTACAACCAAGGTGGGTTCCAAACCTAGCATGTCTAAATAGGCCCAAGAAAAAATGTCAACAAACTCCCTCAAAAGAAATGTAAAAACCTCATGTTCCTCTTCAATAAGGGATACACCTAATTTGATCCACTTTGGGTTGTTTTGAGTCTTGATGTTTAATTTTGTAGTATCTTATACTAGGAGAGTTGAGCCATCTTCCAAAATGGCTGGAAAGTATGTGAATTACCCTATAATGACAAACTCCTCTAGTCAGACAGGTTCTTCAATCTCTCCCAAATATTATAAATCTGAATCCCCAAATCCTAGTAATGGCCATGTTACAAATATTGTAGGACATTCTCAGACTATTTGATCAAAGGCATGGTATTCATCTATACTAAACTCATCCTAAAATGTAAGTTCACCATTGGTGGTCTCCAGAGCTTCATTTGAAGAAAGGTGAATACCCCCTCTATTGGTGCCTAAAATAGGTTTTCACTAAAATATTAGACTTTCTCTTTAATTTTACCTTGGTCTAAAAGTGCCCCAAGGAGGTTTGCAATTTGGACCTCAATGTTTTATTCTTTTTTTTTGGCTAAGGGTCTTCACCTGCTCTTTAAAATAGACTGCAGTATCTAGTTTGATAGAAAACCCTTGTTTGTGGTCTCCCAATAGAACATTGTCTCTTAGGCATATAAAATCACAAAAGGCCTCATCATTCTCAAACCATCTTTAGGCACTATGGATTCTTATCAGTACCAGTATATAAGTTGAGGATGATAAAAGAGAGGTGTGGAATGTTGGTCGACTGGCATAAGGGAGTAAATGGTATGTGGGTCAAATATGTTGGTACTATCAAGATCTTCATAAATGTTATGATCAGACTCTAATTTGATTTTGACATAATCATCATTATTCATTAATATTGGAATAAAAATAAGATATGTGGGGTCATCCCTAAGTATTTTAAACTGATATCATAAGTTCCTTTATATATAGTCATAGAAATGGGATCAAGAGTACCATAATGATTTAGCCCAAGACCTCCACCTTCGTATGCTTGGTGATCCATGATCTTATTAGGGATGGGATATTTTAGACTATGGTAAAATCATCCAATTTTTCATTGTAAAACCAAGAATCATCATTGGCTAGTGGCTAGCATGGAAATAATAGGTGATGGGATATGAAGCCTAACTTTTCCTTTTCATCACCCTTCCATGCAAGGTGGACTAGCTTTAGGTCTTCTATAGGAATTGGGGTTCTATGGAGGCTTGGAAATTTGATATGTGTCATGAGTTAAATAATCTCTTGGAAAATTATCAAAAATGGTAAAATGATTATACATTTCAAGAGGACGCATATGTCAAGAGGAGGTAAGGCTATCAGGGTCTATACAATTGGCCTCTACAATATGACAAGTATTTCTTTGTATTTGTCCTTCTTGGGTACTAGATATACGCCAATATAATAGTTGTAACTTTCATATTTAGTCTATAAATACTTGTAGTGTTCATATGGATATATATCTTAGTGGATAGTTACCTCCATCCCTAAGTGAGGGAACTTAATACACTAGTGAAATGTTAAAGGGATTACATGATTTCATGTCTCCATAGTCTACCCAAATGCAAATTATATGATAGTTCTAGGTCTAAAACATGGAAAATTGTATCATGGGTTAAAGGATAAATGATCACTATCAAACTTATGGTTCCTTATGATTCTCACTTTTCATTATCATAGGATTTGATATTAATTATTTATGGATGAATATCGGATCCTGTATATCCTATATGTTTGATGAGATTTAGAGACACAATATTTAGGCCCAATCTATTATCTATGAGGACACATTTGAATTTATGATACATTATGACAACTGCAATGTATAATGAGTTATTATGGAAAGGGACAAGGGATGACATATCACTTTGGTTGAAGGTCAACTATTGGCCTAGGGTTAAGTATCCAACCAAATCTTGGAATCTATTCAGGGTTATGTCATTTGGATCTTGGGATTATCCTAAGAGTTCTATTAGGATAATCTTTTGGATAGCATATGTATGAAATAAATATAGATTGGATATTTATGCAGATATTTTTTAGAGTTGTTATATAATGGCATATGTCATTTCCTTAACTTTGGTATTTAAACCATTCCTAGCTAGTATAGTGGGTTAGATCGGTTTATTGCCAAGAGGTTTTGGGCCTAAATGGTAATCTTAGACCATTGAGTTGTGATTACATAATATAGATTGGATACAAGACCATTACTACTAGAAAATGATAGATATGGGCTAGAGAGTATAATTCTCGATTGTCAGTGCACTTGGTTGTCGTCATGGGGCAATGAAGATTTATCAACATATGATCCTAAAATGGTAATCCTTGGTTGTCATTGCACTTGGATACGATCATAGGTTAAAGAAGCATTAGTAAAATAGGTAGGTTGATTGGTATTGTTAGAAAATGATCCTATTCTATTTACTTGGTCTAGGATTTATGATAATGGTAGAAAAATTCCCACCCACAATATGATCTAAAAATTGATTATAGTCACGTGCAGATATGTGGTAATTTTGTTGGTTGTTAGGATCATTTTGGCCTTGGTTCCTTCCATTTGGTTGTCATTATTGTTGTTGTTTCTAATATTTTAGCTATCATTACTTGTTAGGTTAATATTTTTTTACCAACAAAAGGTAACAAAATGGTACTTTAAACCACAATATGATGAAATAAAATCTCTACTCAAGGAAAGGGGAGTCTCCCTTTTTTTTGTAATTAAAATAACCAATAATTATG
The DNA here is from genome assembly GCA_037957365.1 of Torreya grandis. Taxonomy (NCBI): domain Eukaryota; kingdom Viridiplantae; phylum Streptophyta; class Pinopsida; order Cupressales; family Taxaceae; genus Torreya; species Torreya grandis. The sequence continues at coordinate 457,911 of JARHVA010007817.1, forward strand.
TACACTTATTTACACTAATATTATCAAAGTGGGTGTTATCATATCCTCCAATTCTCTTTTTTTAGAATTGATGTACACTTGCAAATGTATTCTATGAATCCTTTAATTACTTATAACGTAGCATAAAAATATAAAATTACTTATTTGAGCAACAATTTATGATATTCAAATTAGTTAAGCTTAAGAGTAACTAAAATAATACTAGCAATTTAATGTAGATATATGGAATAAAGTGTAGCCTAAAGTCTTCACCTTATTTCCAATAAAGATCAAATCACCAAAGAAAATAACTTGTAACCCAAAGTCTTCACAATTACTTTCAATAATTAAGGCAAACCCAATAATGATCTTGCAGCTTAAAAGACTTCAAAATCAGATTTTTGGCACCTTCAGATTTATAGAGATTCACACCATAATTCAATTGAATACAAAAGGAAATGTAATGGAAGAGGCATAATAACATTCCCAAAACCTCACAAATTTATTCTAACACATAGATTCAAAGACCACTTGCTTTCTAATATATTAATTGACAAGAGATTTATAATTTGAACTCAAAGTTTCAAAATTTTATCAATGCCACAATGTTTCTCTTCTATAGCTCTTGGTGATCCCTTTAACAAAAGATAATCCTCCCATTTATAGAGAGGATCTATGAGAAAAAATAGAAAAAACATAAATATATTGAATTATTCATTGATAGAGTCCAATTTGACTTAGGGTTGTGTACTTTTCCTAAGGTAAAATTTCCCCAAACAAAATTACATATAAAAAGTTACAAAAATAAACTAAGTGTCCTTAGACACAAGAATTTTTTCCTTTTTATTTTTCTCTAGGGATGCTTCATATTTCTTCAAGGTGTCCTAAACCTCACTATCATCTGGGCTTGATGTACTCCTGGAGATGGCAAGGACCCTTGTGATGGAATATTTTAGATTGATTGGAAAGTCCTTGATTTTATCCAAGATCTTTTATAATTTATCCATTATGACTTGAAATTCAACTAATTTATCTATGGAGTCAAGCATGAACATTTTTGTCACAATATTTGTCTAAATCAAAGATGATAACTCTTGAGCTATTATTTCTATAGGAATAATTTCTTGGGAATCATCTTTAACTTGACAAGGAAGCTCTCCAATCTTATCTCTAAGGTCTAACACCTTATCATTGCACATATCTTCTACTTCATCAAGATCCTTAATTAAATTTTTAAGAACTTCTTTCTTATTCTTCATTGCTTCCCTATAATGTATGAATACTTTCCTACTTGGAATGAAATTTTTCTTAACTAAGAGTTCCATCTTGAATTTGCATAGTTGAGTCCATGTATGAATATCTTTTTTGGTCAAATCCAAATCTAGATTGAGTGTCTTAAGCATTTTATAAATTTCCACTTTTACTTCTCTAAAGTTTTTCAAAAATATAATGGCAGAACACAACTATTGAGTACCTTATGTTGATATTATTTCAATCTAGGCATCAACTAATCAACCTTGAGATCTAATTTTTTGTGCTTATTGAATTATTTTTCTATGCTTTCATTCTCAACATGTTTAATTGACTCAGAGGATTGTGTGATATTTAGTAGAATAGAGGTCAATTATTTTAATTATACCTTGGTTTTATCTTTAATTTTCTTGTCCTTGTCATATCTTTTCAACAAGGATGCTATAGCTGCCTATAAATCCTTCTTTGCACCTTTGTGTGTTTGTTTACCTAGGTTTATCTATGCAATTGTATATTCAAAAACTTGGATATCTTTAATGTTTTTATCTTGTGGAGGCAATCCAACCTTAGTATACTTGTGTCTAGACTCAAAAATTACCCTTGACATGGTTTTAGCTTTCTTTATTGTTTTGGGATTTATTGGCACAAGATGGCCAAAATCAAAATCATCAGGAGAATCAACTTGCTTCTTCCTCTTGGGTGTTTGAGTCATCATCCATGGAAGAAGAGGAGATAGATCTTCTAGGATGGAGGATGCCAAGGATTTTGATGTTTGGGTAAGACCAATGGTTTTTGAATTGGTTGGAGTGGAAGGTGAGATGATAGAGGAATTTGGTAGTAGAATTGGCACCAATGGGATTATGGTTATGATTAGTGGAGTTTGCACTGGTGTGAAATAAATTATGGTCCTTATTGATAAGTTGGATATCAAGGTAGTAGAGTCCTGATTTATTGGTTTAGAAGATGTTGTGGACATAAATTTATATATAACCTATTGGTTAAAATAAAAATTATTAGGATACCCCAATGACTTTGAAATACTAGGCAAATTTGAAAATGAATCAAAGACTCAATCAAGTGTGCCTTGGAAAGGGACTTAGAAAAGTGTGGCACTAGGAGGTGATAGAGGAGATCAAAGAATAGTATAAGGAGGAATGGTAGACACAATTGGTATAGTTGGTGTTACAGGGAGGTTAGTGTAAAATACTACCTATGAAGTTGTCATTTTTGAAGTTTCAACTGAGAGAATCTCTAACTATGTGGCCACTAGATATGAAGACTGTTGAATCACTAGTTGAGGTGATGCTTCACTATTAGTTGGAATTTGTTTATTTTTTTATTGCACACTCTTTTATACACCAACTTCTTTATCTTTTTTTTTAACCTTTAATTACAAACACAAAATTTAGTTTTTGTGTGGATGTAGAGGCATCTTCTTTATTCTTTGTCTTCAACTCCTCTCATTTTCTTGCCGTATCATCATCATATTATTCTTTTGATTTAGTCTTAAATTTATTCAACTTAATACCTTGACCTTCCAACCAAGTATTAGTCCTTATAAGAATAGGTTGAAATCTATCTCTGATAGATGTGGATTATTTGATGGACCATTGGATTAGTGGGAGAGGAGTGGAAGCTACCTGATTACCCTCATATGAGGGGTCCAATACATTCTCATTATCTAATAAATATTTTGGAATATCAACAAACTTTAGATTAACAATTTAGTTAGTATTAAGATGGTTGTAATTAATTATTCTCACATCTTCATCAATCCTACACTCTACCTAAATATCTTCAACCCTATGCACATGAGTATAGTTACATTTCAATTTTTCCTCATCATTCTATAATCAAAGTTTCTTCTACTCTTAAATATCTTAAGAGTGATCCATTATAGCTTAGTCTCCATTGTTTTAGCTTTTGGTGTGGTTAAATCTATATATCAGCTAATGTTTATTAGGAACTAAGACCCTGCTTATGATCATATGATTATTTTTTATACACATCCATCATTTGTCAACATATCTCTATCAAAATCAATTTATCACTTGGGTACCTAGGTAGCATATATGGTTGTTCATCTAACCCCTCTACCCTGATGTAGGTGAATGTTGGGAATTGTATAAAGATTCAACCAAATTTATTATTTGTTTCCCATGCTTGATCTGAAACTCTCTTCTTCTTGATATCTTTGTTGAAGGTACAAATGAACTTGTAAAATAAGCATCATTTACTCTCTTATAATTTTTTATGCTTTCTTTGAGAGTGAGTTGTGGGTAGTATTCCTACACTAGAACCTTCTTCTTTTCACCAGTACTGTTCAATCCTAGGAAGGATTTCATGATAGCTATAACATATACCAAATAATAAGTCATATAAAATTTCACGGAAGAATTCACATTAGAGAGCTAGTGACATATGGCATCACTAATTTGACTTCCCTAAAATATTCTTTGTTTACCCTTCTTGATGATGATGTAGTGATACATCCCCTCTTAGAAGACATTAGATGTAGGAAGCCCCTTGACTCTACTTAGGAAGGTGATAAAATCCCCTACTTGCTCTAAGAAGTCACTGTAGTAAAGATACTTATGCCATATAGCTATTAAATGTCAAGAAATTATGAGCCAATGAGTATTGATATGTTTCTTGCACTTATCAGAGTTCTCATCATAGTGCTCTTGGAAAAAATTTATACTTACATCTGAGTATTCTTCAATATTTGAAAGATGAAATATTTTTTCAAAGTATTCATCATCTAGTTGGATGATCACCTTCCCACTTGCATCCTTTACTGATCTAGTTTCCTTGTCAAAGTGTTCAATAACTAATAAAACAAATTATGGATCTTGTGCTAATGTGAGAAATGCAACTACTAAATAAATCCCACTATTTATAATAGGTTTCATGTGTTTTGCAATGGGATTCTTGCCCAACCTCTATAATAATTTGGCCATATCAACATGACCAATTTTGATATCTTTGATCTAGTCTACATTTGACTTGACTGTAGACACTAAAAACACACCTTGAAACTTGTACTTCATTTCTTTCTTGGTAAGAGAATCCTTTGACATTGATCAAGTGACTACAATGGGGATTTTTAATTCTCATAATTTAGCATTTTTCATCTATCTTAGAGAAAATACAAGAGCGGGAAAAATTTGTGATCTTACATGAGATATGGACAAAGTTATGTAGTTTAGAGAATTTTCTCTAAACTGCACAAGGTTTGAATTTTTTGGGTGAAATCTAGAGAAAATTATCTAAACTACACCAGAGTTGGGTAAATATTTCATCAGGTACAAATCAAAGAATTTGCTTTGACTTACACCATGCTCAGGTATGTTTGGTGTAGGTCAAAGAAAATTCTCTGACTTTCACCAAAGAAATCATTGGTTCATAGTATACCTTAGAGAAAAAAATTTGAATTACACTGAAGGGTCGGCTATGTGCACTTTGAATAATTTTCTTTGAGGTGAATAGAGGGGAAATGGTGGTCAAGGGTGCACCTCAGAGAAAAATCTTTGAGGTACACAAGGGCCCAAAAGAGTTGGTACATCTCAGAGAATTTTTTTTGAGATGTACCCTAAAGGAAGAGTTTGTACTAGGTAGAGGATATACCTAAAGGTATATGTAGGAGTAAATTATGGTTTTGAATGGGGTGTTTGGAAACATGAGAAAGGATTCAAACTTGGACTTTGAAAATCATAGGACATGTGGGGAGGGTTATTTTTTCAAGCCCCCCTCCCCCCGTGTCCTATGATTTTCAAAGTCCAAGTTTGAATCCTTTCTCATGTGTCAAAATAAACAAAATTTTTAGGGGTTATCCCATGAATTGAGCTTGCTAAATTAAAGGATAATAGTTGACTCTAACTTGGGAATTTATTTCAAGCATTCTTTAAAATTCTTAGGAAAGATAATCCTAGAACTCTAAGTGCCTTTCTCCATTGGGCCATAGAGTCAGATGATTGACTAGACTAAAAAATAAAAATAAAAATAATATACATATATTTATAAGATGTAATAACTTTTTTGGAACATCGTTGAGTGAAAAGATTCAAATGTTTCCCACTGTAGGTTAGTGATAACGGTGTTCCATCCAGGTATACCAAAAGGAAACTATGTTCCCCATAAATTTGATGGATGAGGAATGAACCTCTCCATAAAGAATCAAATTTTCCTTGCATCCCTTTCAACTCTCTTCTTTTATCCCACAAGGGGACTATATCCCCAACTCAAAGTTCTCATGACTTAGCCTTCTTGTCAAAAATTTCTTTGATGTGACTCTAATGTTTAGTAATGTGGTCTACCACCTTTGTATATTTCTCCTCTAATTCAAAAGGATACATAATATGCTTATCTAAGGATCTTTCAAATGTTTCATCTTCAATTACCCTAGCTAATCTAAGAGAAGGAAACTCCAATGTTATGGGTATTTTTGCAATCAATCCATACAAACATTGAAGAGGAGACATACCAATCACTCACTTAGGAGTGATGTGATCAGCCCAAAATGCATCATATAATGCCTTGTACCAGGTTCTCTAATTGTCTTCTATCAAATTTTTGATGATAGTAACCAAGTTCTTATTACTTGACTCAGCTTGACCATTTCCTTGGGGGAAGTAGTCTGAGGTGTAAGATAGAATAATTTCATAATCAAAATAAAACTAGTTCATCTCTTGAGATTTGAAATAAGTAGCATTGTCAGTCACTATTTTTTTAGATACTCCAAACCTTGTGATCATATTTTCTTTGAATAAGTTGCAAATAACCTCTGAAGTGGCATGTTTGGTTGGAATTACCTCCACCCACTTGGTGCAATAATCAATATCCATGAGAACATAACTATGACCTAAACTTAATAATGGGTTCATGGAACCTATGAAGTCAATACCTCATTTCTTAAAAGGTTATTTAATGATTACTGGCTTGAGGGGTAGGGATGCCAATTTGGGTTTTCCCATAAATTGTTGACACTTCTCACATTTACGTACCTAAGCGTATGCATCTTGAAATAGTGTTGGCTAATAGTATCTTGCCCAAAAAAAATTGTGGGATATGACTAGAGCTAAAAAATCTCCCCCACATGCTAAGTCATGAAAATATTTTGACAACTTGCCTTGATGTGATTTATCTACACATCATAGAACAATTCCATCAATATTTCACTTATACAAACCATTATCCCAAAGGATGAAGTTTGTAGCTTTAAGCTTGATTGTCTTCTTCTCTTTAAGAGAAAAATATTCTAGACATTCTCCATATGCAAGGAAATGAGTGATGTCGGAATACCATTCATTCATTGTGCTTATGAGCAAAACCATGTGAAGTTCTTTTGTATCTCCTTCATTGTTGGGTGCCTCTTCTAGTTTAGTTTCTACCATGAGTTGACACAAACCTTTCCCACACAAGTTTTGTAGGCTTGATATCCATATCATACTCTTAGATTTTAGCAATTCTTGTTGAGTCAAAATGGACTTGACTATAGAATATGGTACTAGTTCAATGGTGTGAGAGTTGAGGATGTAATACCTAAAATGTTTAACTACTTTTACCATAACATAAGCATGTTTTTCCATGGATGAGTAATTGAGCTCATGAGCCTTTAGAGGGAAGCTCATGAATGATATATTAAATTTAATCCCCTCTTCATTTCTCTATACCAAGATGGTAGATAAGGTGTGCTCAGAAGCATAACTATACATGATGAAGTTCTTGATATAGTCAAGGTAGACTAAGATAAGAGCAAGTGTAATTTATTCCTTAATTTCATAAAAGGCAGCTTTCCCATCTATGTTCTGATGGAAAATTGATTTTCTTTTCAACATATCAATAATGTAGCGTGTCTTCTTATTAAAATTAGGAATAAATATCGATAAGAAATTAACCTTCCCAAAGCAAGAATGCACTCCTTTCTTACTTGATGGTAGAGTAAGATTTTGAATTGACTTGACCCATTTAGGATCAATCTTGAGTCCTTCCTTGAACATAATGTGTCTAATGATCTTACCTTCTGTAACCCCAAAAATGGAATTCTTGGGATTAAGGGATATCCCATGTTTATGTCACTTTTCAAGTACTTGTTTTAAATGGTCACAATGATCTTGATGCTTCTTTGATAAAATAGTTAAATCATCAATATAGACCACAATGAAATTACCAATAATATCTTAGAAATCCAAATCCATAGCCCTCTAAAAGGTAGCACCAACATTAATCAACCCAAAAGGAATTCTATGATATGCAAAGGTGCCTCATGGAGTAGTGAAAGCCATCTTATGTTGATCTTTATCATGCACCTCCACTTGATTGTATGTTGAGAAACCATCTAGCATGGACAACATCTCTAAACTAGTTACAATTTGTAATACCTGATCTATTACCAATAGTGGGTAATTATCCTTAAGTGTCGATTGGTTTAGATTATGAAAGTCAACACAAATGTGAATTTATCTACTCTTCTTCCTCATAGGAAAAATGTTGGCTATCCACAGTGAGTGATGTATAGGAAAAATGATATTAGCATTTAGCATCTTTTGAATTTTAGAAAGAATGGTATTTGAGATTTTGTGATTATATTGTCATTATTTCTGTTTATGAGGTTGGGACCCAAGTTTGAGAGGAATATCATGTTGTAATTCCTTGGGTCAAAAATATTTCAAATCAGCACAATGTACCAGTGTAGAAGTCTCATCAACTTCTCTCTGTTCCTATATTAACTTGTTCAATTTCTATAGTTGAATCTGATTCAAACTGTTAACATTTGATGAATCAATCATGTTTATCAAAAAACCTCTCTAAAGATACCAACCCTTTGGGAATATTATTCTCTTTTAACTACAAAATTTCCTCACCAATTTTCTCATTAACTTAAGAGATTGATTATTGAGGAGTAGATTCACTCCCCTCAAAGTATAACTCACTAAAATTTTCCACCTTTTCCAAGAAGGTGATGACTTGCTTATCATTGTTGAGAACCTACCAATGATTGACATTGTCAGGAACACTAAGTAGGAAGACCAACTCAATGGTATACTTATTTCCTTGGAAATCCTTATGAGAAATTAGGAGAATAACTAAAATGGCTAATAAATTAGCTCTATCATTTTATTCTCTTGGAACAACTGATATATTAAATGCATTAAAATCTTCCATGTAATCCTAGACTCAATTGTGATAATGTCTTAGCCTTCATTCTTTGTTTCATAAAGATTCTTAACTTGGTAAATGACTAGCTCAACATCACCTTGTGCATGGAGATTTTTAGTTCCTTTATTCTATGTAACCTCCATCCCTAATAACAATGTTTTATATTCAACAATATAATTATTATTATCAAACTACAAATTGAAATAAAAATGGAATATCTTTCATTTCATGGATATGAGAATTATCCCAGCTCCAAATCCAATTCAAGAATAATTGTCATCAAATTCTAAATTCCAAACATCATTTAAACTTTCTAACTTGATAGTCTCAAAATCCAAACCTCTTCATCTAAAAAAGGAGGTTCTTTTATTTCTTGACCTTTATCTGAAATATCATCTGAAGATATTGGATCTTCATCTATGGTCAGGAGATACATATCCATTCTAGAGATTTCAAAGATAATTTGGGATTTTAGATCCTCAATGTTTATCATATTAAACTTTGATTTCTTCTTTGGATGAAGTTTCTACATCACACCTTTGACAGGTATTTTGGCCTCAGACCAATCCATGCTAATTTCACCACCAACATCCTTACAAAAGTTGCATCCCTAAAAAACTCCATATGAGGCTAGAACATCAACAATAAGAATCATCATTTTTATCTTCTTCTCTAAGAATGCAATAAATGTTAATTATGCATCCTTGATTAGCCTATGAAGGCTAGTTGATTAATTTCCATTGAAAATCAATGACCAAAAGTTTTTGTCAAGGTTAGCCCTAAGGATATGGCTACTATAGCTGACATCACACTATCAGAGGCATCTGAATCAATGATGCAACTATTAAGCTTGTAATCATTAACAAATAGAGAAATATAAAAAGGTTCTATTTTTTCCTAAGTTAGATGTAGGAGTTACAACCAAGTTATTTTGTTTTGGTCTTGGCTTAGGGTTAATTAGTACACTCTTAGATGAGGTCTGATCAAAATTAGTCCCTTTACTTTTTACAAACTTTGTCAATATTTTGAATTGGTCAGGATTATATTGGAGTTACTCAGCCTTGTACATTTGAATTTTTGTCTTCTTGACATGGTCTATAATATCAAAAGATGGATATGGGGCAGCCAAGGAAGACAAGGTATTTTCATTTTTAGGTTTTGAGTTTTGGGCATTAGATCTAGATGTAGAAGGAGAAGAAGTGGAATGATGAGGAGTACTTATTTATTTGGCTCTCATTATGTCTTTTGGTTGAATTGGTATGAGAGTTCCTCTCTTAGAAATTACAAACTCTTTACGTGGTTCATCCTTGGACTTAGCTTTATTAACCTTATTTTGTTGATTCGATTGACTTTGAAAATGGATAAAGATGACATAGGACTCACCATGTATATCTTCCTCTTGTTTAGCTTCTACTTCAAAGTTTAGAAACATGATATCAGAGTCACCAGATTCTCCTTATTCATCTCCTATGAAGGGATTAACATCATCTTATGGAGCATATTCAAGCTCTAAAACATCATCATTTTTAGGTTCTAACCAATTGACTATTGCATTATCTGGTGGTGCCTCTAATGCAAGTCTTGCTTGAGGTGGAGGAAACTTATTCTAATTTTGGTTTCTTACAACATTGTTGGAATAATTAGAAGCTTTTGGGTATGTTCTTATTTGAGTATCCTTATATTAAGGAAAGGACATAACTTGGGACATTTTCTTCTTAAGTTCTAGCAATTCATTTGTCAGCTTTTGCACCATAAGATTGGTGGTGCTAGTAGAATGTGAAGTTGTAGAGGGATACCATCTAGGCTTATTTGAATTATTTCTCACTTTTCTTACCAAAATGAAATCATCTTCTACTTTAGTGGCCAAGCTTTAAGCATCATCAATATTGGTTGAGGCTAATTTTCATAAAATAAAACTAACTTTTGGAACTAAAATTTGATAAAGAATCATTTTAGGTTCTTAGGCATAGGTTGAGCAACCGTTGGAATTATATTCCTCAACTTATTGAATTTTTCCATGAACTCACACATGGGCTCATGCATTTATTTTTTCATTTGTGTGATTTGAGCCAACAAGGCATGAGCATATTTTACTAGCTTGAACCTTGCCTCAAACTAGGCTTTAAATGTATCCTAACTTGTGATGGTTCATGTTGCAAGATGATAAAATTAATTAGTAGCAACACCTTGGAACATTTCTACAAACAATTTTATAGAAACATATTCATGTTCCAATCTAATAACTCCACATGCAATGTAGAATACAATAATTTGTTCATCTAGATGTTTCTTTCCATCACCATAGAACTTGGGGAAATTTTTCCATGAACCATGAGGAAGTTTGTGAGATGGTGGTGCCAAATTTAATAGACCAAAAGTAGTTCCCCATGGACCTTGATCAGCCATTCTATATAGATTATATGGAGGAATAATGAATCTTTGTAAATGAAAAATAGGCAAGACCCTATGATTTTTGAAAGCTTCCCCTAGTATAGGAGATCTTGTATTGGTAGGTGGAAATAATTTTATATGCTGAAGAGGTGACCTTACACCTACCGGTAAAACATCAAAGTTATGTTCTTACAACAACTCAAATGTTGGATCAATGTGTCCCACTGCCCTTCTACTATGAGTGTAGCTTTGTTCTACCAGATCATGAAAGTATCTAAAAAATAAAAGATATTAACTACAACAAATAGTATAAAATAATAAGGTGATGGTCTTATTTTAACTGAATGAGTGTAGAGCTTGGTTATGTGTTTGATCCCCAACAGAGTCACCAAAAACTATTGGGTGAATATTTTTTTACCAATAAAAAGGTAAAAAAATGGTACTTTCAACCATATTATGATGATATAAAATATATTCTCAAGGAAAGGGGAGGCTCCCTTTTTATTACTGATTAAAACAACTAGTAATTATTTACACTAATCTTATCAAAGTGGGTGTTATCATATCATCCAATTCTCTTTTTTTATAATTTATTTACACTTGTAAATGTCTACTCTAAATCCTTTAATTCCTTGCAATTTAGAATAAAAATATGAAATTACTTGTTGGAGCAACAATATATGATATTTAGATTAGATAAACTTAAGAGTAACTAGAATAATACCAGTAATGTAATGTAGATAGATGGAATAAAGCACAACCCAAAGTATTCACCTTATTTCTAGTAAAGATCAAATCACCAAATAAAATAACTTTCAATCCAAAGTCTTCACAATTACTTTAAATAATTAACACAAACCCAATAATGATCTTGCAGCTTAAAAGACTTCAAAATCAGCTTCCTAGCACCTTTCAATTTATAGAAATTCACACTGCAATTCAATTAAATACATAAGGAAATGTAATGTAAGATACATAACATTTCCAAAACATCAAAAGTTTATTCTAACACATAGATTGAAAGACCACTTTCTTTCCAATATGTTAATTGACAAGAGATTTACAATTTGAACTCAAAGTTTCAGCAGTTTATCAATGTTATAGTGTTTATCTTTTATATCTATTGGTGATCCCTTTTACAAAAGAACATCTACCTATTTATAGAGAGGATTTATTAGAAAAAATATAAAAAACATAAATACATTGACTTATTTATTGATAGAGTCCAATTTGACTTAGGACTATTTACTTTTCCTAGGTGTAAATTGCACCAAAGAAAATTACATATAAAAGTTACAAAAATAAACTAAGTGTCCTTAGACATAAGAATTACTTCCTTTTTATTTTTCTCTATGAATGCTTCATATTTCATCAAGGTGACCTAATCCTCATTGTCATCTAGGCTCGATGTACTCCTAGAGATGGCAAGGACCCTTGTGATGGAATCTTCTAGATAAACTGACAAGTCCTTGCTTTTATCCAAGATCCTTTGCAACTTATTCACTATGAATTAAAACTCAACCAATTTATTGATAGAGTCAAGCATGAATATTCCTATCTCAATCTCTATCTGAATCAAAGATGAGAACTCTTGAGTTACTATTTCTATAGAAATAATTTCTTGGGAATCATCTTTAACTTGACAAGGAAACTCTCCAATCTTATCTGTAAGGTCTTACACCTTATCATTACACATATATTCTACTTCGTCAAGATTCTAAATTAAATTTTCAAGAATTTCCTTTCTATTCTTCATTGCTTCCCTATATTCTATGAATACTTTCCTTTTTGAAATGACCTTATACTCAACTAAGAGTTCCAACTTGAATTGGTGTAGTTGAGTCCATGTATGGATATATTTTTTGGTTAACTCCAAATCTAGAGTGAGTGTCTTAAGCATTTTATAAATTTCCACTTTTAATTCACTCAATTTCTTCAAAAATCCAATGGCAGAAGGTAACTATTGAATATCTTGTGTTGATAAGCTTTCAATCCAATCATTAACTTCTCAACCTTGTGATCTAATTTTTTTTGCCTATTGAATTATTTTTTTACTCTTTCATTATCAATAGGTTCAACTGACTCAGAGGATTGTGTGATCTTTAGTAGAATAAAGGTTAGTTGTTCTACTTGTACCTTGATTTGATCTTTAATTTTCTTGTCCTTGTCATATCTTTCTAGTAAGGATGCCAAAGCTACCTATAAATCATCTTTTACACCTTTCTGTATTTGTTTACCTAGGTTTATCCATGCAACCCTATATTCAAAAACTTAGATATCTGTAATGTTTCTATCTTGGAAAGGCACTACAACCTCAAAATACTTATGTCAAGACTAAAAAATTACCCTTGACATGGGTATAGCCTTCTTTTTTGTTTTGAGCTTTATTGGCACAAACGAGCCAAAATCAAAATCATCAGGAGAAATAATGTGCTTCTTTCTCTTGGGTGTTTGAGTCATCAACCATAGAGGAAGAGGAGATGGATCTTATAGGATGGATTATGATAAATATTTTGATGTATGGGTAAGACCAATGGTTTTTAAAGTGGGTGGAATGGAAGGTGAGATGGTAGAGGTATCTGGTAGTGGAGTTGCCACCAATGGGATTGTGGTTATGATTGGTGGAGTTTAAAATGGTGCAAAAGAGACTTTGGTCCCTATTGACAAGTTGGATATAGGGGTAGTAGAGACCTACATTGTTAGTTTAGAAGATGTTTTGGACATATATTTATCTATATCTTGTTGGGTTAAATACATATTAGTAGGAGACCCCAAAGACTTTGAAGGAATAGGCAGATTTGACAATGAATCAAATACTTGATCAAGTGTGCCTTGCAAAGGGACTTGGAAAAGTGTGACACTAGGAGGTGACAAAGGAGATGAAACAATAGTATAGGGAGGAATGGTAGAGACAATTGGTATAGTTAGTGTTATAGGGGGGTTAGTGTAAAATGTTACCTATGAATTTATTGTTTGTGAAGTTTCAACTGAAAGAATCTCTGACTGTGTGGTCATTAGCTATGAATACTATTGAATCACTGGTTAAGGTGATGCTTCACTAGTGGCTAGATTTTATTTATTTTATGTTTGAACACTCTTTTCTACAATAGCTTCATTATCTTTTCTTTTACCTTTAATTACAAACATAAAATTTTATTTTTGTGTGGATGTAGAGGCATATTCTTTATCCTCGACTCCTCTCATTTCCTTGCAGTATAATCATCATATTCTTCTTCTAAGACAATCTTGAATTTATTTAACTTAATACCTTGACCTTCCAACCAAGCATTAGTCCTTGCAAGAATAGGTTGAAATCTATCTCTGATAGATGTGGATTCTTTGATGAACCATTAGATTGGTAGAATATGAGTACAAGCTACCTGATTACCCTCATATGAGGGGTCTAATACATTCTCATTATTTGATAAATATTCTATAATATTAGTCAACTTTAGATTAAAAATTTTGTCAGCAGTAAGATGGTTGTAATCAAGTCTTCTCACATCTTCATTAGTCTTACACTCTACCCAAATATATTCAACCCTATACACACGAGTATAGTTACCTTTTAGTTTTTCCTTCATCATTCTATAATCAAAGTTTATTCTACTCTTAAATATCTTAAGAGTGATCCATTATAGCTTAGTTTCCATTATTTTGGCTTTTGGTATGGTTGAAACTATATATCAACCAATGTTGATTAGAAACTTAAAACCCCACTTATGAGCATCTGATTCTTTTTTATGTACAACCATTATTTACCAACATATCTCCATCAAAATAAATTTATCACTTAGGTACCTAGGTAGCATATATGGTTGTTCATCGAACCCCCTACCTTGATGTAGGTGAATGTTGGGAATTACAAAAAAAATGAAACCAACCTTATTGGTTGTTGCCCACACTTTACTAAAACCCTTTTCTTCTTGATATCTTGGTTGAAGGTAAAATTCAACTTGTAAAAGAAAGCATCATTTACTCTCCTATAATGTTTTATGCTTTCTTTGAGAGTGAGATGTGGGCAGTATTAATACACTAGAACCTTATTCCTTTCACTATCACTAGTCAATATTGGGAAGGATTTCATGCTGGTTATATCATATACCAAATAATAATTCATATAAAATTTCAAGGAAGAAATCGCATCAGAGAGACAGTGACATATGGCATCACTAATTTGACTTCCACAAAAAAAAATTGTTTGCCCTTCTTGATGATGAAGATGTAGTGATGCATCCACTCTTGGAATACAATCGATGTGGGAATCCCCTTGAATCTACTTATGAGGGTGATCAAATGCCCTACTTCCTTTAAGAAGTTACTATAGTAAAGATACTTAGGCCATCTAGCTATAGAATGTCAAGGATTTTTGAGCCATTGAGTATTGATGTATTTATTACACTTATCAGAGTTATTATCATAGTGATATTGGGTAGATTTTATACTTACATCTGATTATTCTTCAATATTTGAGAAATGTAATATTTTATCAAAGTATTCATCACTCAACCAAATGATCACCTTCCCACTTGCATCCTTGACTAATCTAGTTTCCTTGTCAAAGTGTGCAAAAACTACTAGAATAAATTTTAGATCTTGTGATAACATAGGAAATGTAGTTTCCAAATGAATCTCACTATTTATAATAGGTTACATTTGTTGTGAAATGGGATCCCTAACCAACCTTTGTAATAATTTAACCATATCAACATAACCAATTTTGGTATCTCTGATCTAGTCTACATTTGACTCGACTACGAATGTCATAAATGCACCTTGAAACTTGTATTATATTGATTTCTTGGTAGGATAATCCTCTAACATGGATCAAGTGACTGCAAAGGGGATTTTCAATTCTCTAGAGTTAGAATTTTTCATTTATCTTGGAGAAAATGCAAGAGCAGGAAAAATCTATGCTCCTATATGGGGTATGGACAAGTTGTGTAGTTCCAAGAATTTTCTCTAAACTACACAAGGTTTGAATGTTTTGGGTGAAATCCAAAGAAAATTCTCTAAACTGCATTAGTGTTGGGTGAAAACTTCATCAGGTGTAGGTCAAATAATTTTCTTCAAATTGCACCATGCTTGGGTATGTTTTGTGTAGGTCAAAAAAAATTCTCTGGCCTACACTAAAGAAATCATTATTTCATAGTATACCTCAAATAAAAATATTTGAAGTGAACTAAAGGGTTAGCTATGTGAACTTTCAAAAAAAATCTCTGAGGTGCATAGTGGGGAAATGGTGGTCAAGGGTGCACCTCAAAGAAAAATCTAAAAGGTGCACAACGGCCCAAAAGAGTTGGTGCATCTTAGAGAAAAATCTATGAGGTGCACCCCAAAGGAAGAGTTTATGCCAGGTAGAGGATATACCCTGAGGTATATGTAGGAGTAAAGTAGGGTTTTGAATGGGGTATTTTGAAAAATGAAAAAGGATTCAAACTAGGACTTTGAAAATCATGGGACACGGGGGGCATGAAAAAATAAGAAGGGGTTTTTAATGAAATGAAAAGAAGTAAACTAAGTCCAAGTAGCAAAGAAAATAAAAATACTGTAAAAAAAATAAAACCTTACCTAATCTATAATAGAGGAAAGCTGAGAGAAAGATGAGGTAACGTAACATGAAAATCATGACAGAGGGTTCACATGAGTTTGATAATGGCAAGGAGTAAAGAGCAGTGGTAAAACTAAAAAATAAAATGAGTTAATTATATATATGAGTGGTAATTAATTCATATTGATTACTGAAGAAGTGGTGGGCCCCCTTGCAGGAGTAGAGAAATTCTTTGACCCTGCATGTGCAATAGAAAATAATTTCTCTACTCTTGCACCTTGAGTTGTAGTCCAAATAAAATTCTTTTGTTTGCACCATAGTGGTCTTGGTGTAGTTTGGAGAAAACTCTTTGAACTGCATGGGGTGAAAAAATCCTTCAAAAACTATCTTTTTGAGGGAAAAAAATGCAAGGAGGTAGTGATTGGCCTCATTTTCCAAGCTTAGAGATCATGGGCTACAAAAAAGACATGTTTTATAGGGGTTATCACATGAATTGAGCTTTCTAAATTCAAGGATAACATTATTGATACTATTATTATTATTTTTGTTAATATGGAATTTATTTTTGTTGTTGATTAGCATTATTATGTTGTGAAAAAGGGTTTTGGTAGATACCCAAATTTTTATTGGAACTAGATGCCCTATTATCCAATTGGACTTCCCCATTTTCTAATATATTTTAAATAAAATGATTCAAATACATACAATGACATATGGAATGCCCATGAATATGGTGGTATTCACAAAAATCATGCTCCCTATACCAGTCTAGATATAATATACCCTCAAGATAATGATTTAGAATCATCTAACTAATCATATTTACCATTGCTAGCTTGCAAAACACCACTTCAATGGGTTCACCAAAATCATTGAAGACTCTATGAGTGGGTCTTCTTATTGGAGGAGGGGTTTTCAAAGGTGATTATTATGGTATTTGAGGATTTGGTCTAGGTTACAATGTAGGATATGCTTACAATATATGTTGTTGATGTGAAAATAGCTAAATTTGTGGCATTAGCTGATAAAATAGTGTTTACATTATTTAGACATGATGAAACTTAGTTAATATATTATCAACAACATTCTTGTTGTGATTGTATGGTTTGTATATTTCATATTTGTTAGCTTGAGCAAGTGTAAACACTTACGCTTGGACTAGATTAGGGTTCTAACTTAAACCTACATTTTGCTTTTGACTCTGATTTTGATTTGAAGAGGTTAAATTTATCCCTTTATTAATAAGGTATTTTTTAATTTGTAAACCTTTGTCAATAATCACCTTGAATGTGTGTGTACAATTAAGGTCTAGATGATAGGAAATCTAATTATGTGAATTTTTAGTAAATACAATAGCTAATTATTTATTTGGTAAGTTATGGGTGAAGCAACTAGCAAGCACTTTCCATCTCTATAAGTAACTGACAAATATCTCACCAATGTTATTCTTGGCTAAGTTAAATCAACTAATGAAATCTCATGTTCAAGATTATCAGAGAAATTTTACACAAACTTGTTTGAGATATCATCAAAATCAAATACTGAATTGTTAGGGAACTTGAGAAACCATTACCAAGCCTATCTAACTAGACTTTGAGGAAATAAAAGGAGTAATTAAATGTCACTATAATCCACTGGTTGACAAGTAATAAATAACTCTATTAGATGGGCTTTAGGGACTCCTTTAACCTTATACTTGTCAAATTTTAGTGGTTCATAACTTGGAGGAAATGGTGTCTAAAGATACTCCATGTTAAATGGGTATGAACACACATCATCTATTTTAAATTTATTGTTTTGCTTTCCTACTTGAATGGCAGTAATTACATCCTTCATTTATTACAATTCTTGGGCCAAGAAACTAGATGACACATTTTTTTGAGGCTATGTTTGGGTGATCAAATTTGGATTACTTTGACCAAGGTATAATGGAGGTACAAAATGCTATAGAACATTAGTTTGATGGGTGAATCAACTAGGAATATCCATCCATAAATTAGGAGGTAAATGTTGATATTGCATACATTGTTGATAGATATTATAGTTCAAATTTGGTATATGGCCTTGGGTCTAAGGGAATTGGGGTTGTATTAGAAGAATATGGATTTATGAAAGGTAATATGCCTTCTAAGGTTTAGTAGGGACTTACTGTCAAGTAGTCAATCCTGGATGAATAAATGGAACTTGTTGTTGACTAAGGAATTGTTGTGGCACCTATTGAGTAAAAGGTAAATATTTCCTAATAGGTAATTGTTGGACATTGGTACCTCTTTGTTGTGAAAACACCTGTTGTGAACTAGATGCTTGTTGGGTCTTTGGTATTTGTTTGTGACTAAATAGAAGCACATTACTGATTAAATAATGTTTGTGGTTATTGGGGTATATTGGTTTTTGACTATTGAGGTACGTTTATCACTACCTATTTATGTGGAACATTTATTTCCCCCTATTGAGGTGGCATAGTATTTTACCTCTATTGCAATGGTAAATTATACTGTGCCTATTGTCATGGAATATTAGCCATCACTTATGTTGATATTTTTATCCTTAAAATATCAAAAAAACTAAGTGCCTTAAGGGAGACCCCTTAATTTTTTATAAAAATCCCTTGAATTGACCCAAAACACCCATTTCCTTAAGCCTATAGAATCTGAAACTCTGCCTAGAATTTTCAATTTAAAAAATTACAAATTACTTCCTAGACTGCAAATCTTACAATCCAATAGTTGGTATAATCTATATATCTAACTACAATTCTCAATTTACAAAATTACAACTTGGTTCCCAGACTCTAGATCCCATAATACACTAAGTGGTAAAAACCAGAGATCTGATTGTAATTTATAATTTGAAAAATTGTAAATTGCAGTCAAACCTCTACTTCTTGCTAAACACTAGCTAATATAAAATGGAAAACCACTTTCACTTTGTAATTTTGAAAATTTTAAAATTTCAAGTGGAGTTTCAATTCTTTAAAACCAAGCACTCTTTCCAAAATCCTAAACTTAGAGATCAATTTGTAATTTTCAAAATTGTAAATTGTAGTCTAGGTTCTGCTTCTCGCTAACAACCTAGCCTGTAGAATCTGGAACCCCAAGTGAAATTTAAAATTTTGAAAAATTTTAAATTGTTCTTAGAGTAAAACCTTCCCATTTTAAAAGAGTTCAACCTATCCTTGCTCGTAAAATCTAGAGATCAACATACAATTTTCAAAATTGCAAAATTGCTCGAAGACTTCAAAGTTCTACCAACCACTACCATTACCACATTTATTGCAAGAAAATTCAATATGTATAAATAAAATTAGGGGTTTGTTTAATTCATTATTAAAATTTTAATTGATTTTAAATCTTTTCAAATTTGATAATAACCTTGATCTACATGCCACACCTTCACCACTGAGCCATGACCCTATAAACCACAACCTTGAGCAATGCAACAATGCCATTTAACCCTTGTATGGTATTCTTTGTACTCCCCTTTTCATTTAATCCATCTTTTTCTACAATGTAGCTCTTACTTTCTATTTTCTTGTAAATTATTTAAATATTATAATTGTAAATTAGTCTTTTCATTGCTTACTTATATGTATTAGAGTTTTTAGGGTTTTTTTCATCATGGTGTCATAAAATTTCATTGAGTGTTTTTGTAGTTTCCTAAAAAGTTATGTTTTCCATGTTTCATAGTAAAAATCTAGGGTTTCTAATTTATACCAATGAATATTACCAAAAAATAGGAAAATATTCCTTGGTATTTCCCTATAGTCCCTACAGACTCTCGACTTGATAAATGCACCTCCCATTTCTATAGAATTTCAAACTACTTTTTATAACTTATAACCCTACAAAATTTTCTAGTGATTTAAACACCTCATAACCCCATTGACATTCCTATTGCTTTAAGAAACTCCAAGTTCCATGGAGTTTTCCATTAATCAGAACAACTCTAAGTTCTACCAAATTTTTGACCTACATTTTGCACCTCCAATCTCCATCAAAGATTTTAACCTACTTTTACAACTAAAATTTCGTGTGGAATTTTCACTTGTATAGAGAAACTCCCAATTCCATTGGAGTTTCCACCTACTTATAGTAGTTGTAAATCCAACCAACTTTTATAGTTGGTTTTCCCTCAGCAGTCTCTCAAAAATCCAATCTAGGAAAGAGATGAAGTTTAAATCTAAGGGACCCAGTGTAACTCTTAGTTTGGAATCAAACACAACTAAGATTATAGACACCGACCTAGATCACATTAACCTAGGTGACTTATAAACTAGGATCAATGTATAATTTAATAATGACTAGATCTAGAGCATCTATGACTCTGGACTACCCCAAGCAATAGCTTTTCCCATGACGGTGCAAATCCTAGAGCTATTAGTAACACTATCACAACATTATGATGTTGATAAAAGAGAGGTCCTAAATGATAGAGGGGAAATGATTCTAAATTTGGATCTAGATTTCATTTATTCTATATTTGTGATACCATAGTTTGAGAATTATCCAAACATAATTCCAAAATTATTTAAGTTATTTCAATACAATAATATTTGATGCTAGAGAGTGATGAACAAGCAATGGCTGAGAATCCCTAAGGTTGCCTCAACCAGATTTGCTAAGACACTTGCAATAATTGATTTCAAGGCTGAGGTTGGAGACATAATTATATCACCACATAGGATCACTAGTAGTCTTAATGCAAAGAGTTTTTAGGAGTGAATATATCAGTGCATATGGGTCATCCATGAGAATAAACAATACATCCATTGGGCCCAACTCACCAGTAAATCCATCCACAAGTAATTTATGGAGGTACAAACCATAATAAAATTCTATGTGACTAGCTACCTAGTATATATATTAGAAAAAGGTAAAGATTTACCTAGCCTCAACATAGTAGTTAGTGAGGAAAATAAAGTGTACAACTATTACCTTGACCTCACTTTGGAAGCAAGTAGACAATACTTTAGGAGATTCAATGATGCATTCATCTATTACATCATAATAATGTCTGATAAGGAACTTGAGAGAAAGAGATTCTCTAATGTAGCCACTACAAAGATCACCTAGTGGGGTTCCTATTTCATCTAGTTCCCCACCTACTCCTACATTGGGGTATGTGGATTCATTGGTTTCCCTTACACTCTTCCAAGATATGTGAGTGATAAATGGGCATTGATGGAGATAGTGAGATAAATTATGGAAGCTCATAAGCTATTATCTAGCAAACACAAGTTGGGAATTCATTCCTCAATCAATATAGGTAGATACACATGCCCCTCAGTAAATTCCAAGTGTGCTAATGTAGAAATGACAAAGATGACCTTGAGGGATTTGGAGGTGATACCATACTATGATGTTCATGGTAACATCACTAGCACACTGTGAATTTCCAAATATTCCCATGTCACCTAATTCAAATACTTTTGGGAAGATTTGGATGATGAGGAAAAAGTTAAATTGAAGGACCACTCTAGAATAACCTTGGATGAAGTCAAATTTTTTGATTTAGCATAATTCCTTAAGGACTTAATGGATGGTGAGTCTCTGATAGACAAGATCTACTATAAATAGATCATTTCTCAACCCCTTCTAGCAATAAGGTGGTTTATTCTTAAATATTTTTCTCTTGTAGAGAGAACTACCCATGTGATCAATAAGGCATTCAATTGGATTAGGATTAAAGGGATCTAAGTGATCAAGGATATAGTAAGTATTTCTATAAAAACTACTAAAACTTAAGGAGTAAGGAATTCAACCATCAGTAAAGGGTCCCAATGGTGTAACAACAAAGCAATCAAATAGGCTAGTGATCTCCTATAAGAAGAAGAAGAAATCAAAGGCCAAAAGGGGATAATCAAGAAATCATGTAGCAATAGTAGACCAACCAATCATCATTACATCTGAGGACATAGCTACAGTTGAAGCACCCATAACTTCAAGCCCCATTTCAATAATATTCACAACTCCCATTTCTATGATTCATCCCCCACCTATTTATATCATTCTTAAAGCTCCAAAACATCCTCCTCCCATTTCCACTCCTCCTTCACCTCAAGTGACACCTTCCATTCCTATTAATTTACCCATGATAATAAGTCTATTACCAATAGTTTAATCAATTCAAGTGGACACTTAGGTCCCCCCTTTCATTGGATACTTAAGTTTACATTTCACTTCCTTATCCCATAATTTCCCTCCATCCTTCCATAATTCCTTCCATTTAATTTTCAGTCCCTTCCATTCCATCCCCATTAATCACCAACATTACCCAGTAGGATATAGCCTCAAAATTAGTTATTCTAACTTCAGTTATCCTAGCCATCCTAACTCTTAGGATAAGTACTACTCCATCTTTATACCCCTTCATCTTTCCTACCTTACCACCCTTGAGTATCCCTACCTATTTAATTAAATCATTTGATGCTCTCACCTCTACACTTCCACCAGTCCCTAAGTTCCAACTCCTTGTGTCTACTCCTCTATCACTTCCATCTCCCATACCCCTATTAGACACATCCATTTCCATTAACCCCACCTCTTCCACTTCCATAGTAACCCCAAGCCCTTCAATAAGATAGGTAAGGAGCAAGTCCTTGATGAAAATGTGGACCTTCATCCCATAAATGGAGAAACTATTGAAAATACATCTATTAATCAATCAATAGTAGTATCAGTACAAGATACAACACTTGTCACCATGCCCACCAAGACAACATCTTCAACTATCGAATCTTAAGTGATAATGTGAACATAATAGGATGTTACACCTAGTTCGTTAGCACAAATATTGGGGAAAAAATGGAAGCAAATGATGTCCCTAAGAACATTAGATTTTTTTCTTTCAGATAGATGTAATAAATCTAAGACTACTCCCCACACCTTTTCAAGTATATTGTGTAACTCGGTAGGGGAAAGATATGTGGAGATTGCAGTTCCCCCACCAAAAAAATAGAAAGAAGATCTAGTGGTGAGGGACTATCAAGTATCAAAGGTTCACCTTAGACATCCTATGAGGGAGAGTTTGAAACATTAAATTCAATCTAGTATCAACTTCCTCTTTGAGAAAATGGATAGTGATAAGGTCACTAAGGATAAACTAAAGAACAAGGTTAAACAACTTATGAATACATTGAATAAATTCATACAACCCATTGTTCAATCATCACAACCCAAACTAGCACAACCCATCACCTAGATCATAGATTAGGCAACACTTGATGTGATGATAAAAATTGCCAGAATGGGAAGGGCCACCAAGGAATGGGTAGAATATTTTATCTCCAGAGGTAACCAAATTATTGATATAATAATGGATCATTATGCAGTTTTGAGAGAAAGAAGGGTCACCCTAAGAAAATTGGTCTACAAATATGAGGGAGAGATGGAAATATTGAATCTTTTCTATCCCAAATTGACATATGTGGATTAGATTGACATAGACATCCTCCTTGTATAAAACATACTAAAAAATGATGGAGAGCAAGAGGAATTGGATAGAGTAGCTCAATTCAAAATAAAGATGCTTATATATATTACCCATAAGGCCAAAGTCACACATGACAAGGCCACCAACATGCTATATGACATTAAATATTTGTTGAATAAATTATCATGTTAACCAATAGATTACCAAGGCTATCTCCTTTCAATAGAAGAGGTCCAGAATAAATGCAAAGAAGAGATCAAAAAATAATTTGCATGAGATACAATATTTACCTTTAGCTCTATCCACTATTACATCAAGTATCATAACATGTTAGATCAGATGGGTAAAGATATTCAAGAATATATAACTTTTAGGAGGAAATTTTTCAATATAATATCATATTGTGAGATCACCAACCTCTACTCTTTTAGCCCAGATGAGGATGGAGTCTAAGAGATCTTCAAAGTTGTTGATGAATATGTTCAAAAAATGCATGGCAAGAAGGATAAAGAGTTAGAAGAAGTGTTAGAAAAATATTAATTCTTTTTATTAAAAGTATTCTCATATAATATATTTTCATTATTGTAAAAGCATTATAAAGTTACAAAAACATATCTTGTAAATTACAACTATCTTTTGGTAGCTCTTTTTGAGAAAGAGCCATGTGTATTTTGCACTTTCTATTTTGACAGGTTGGAAATTGTTAAAATTAGACTTACAAATTAAACTTTTACTTTTTCCAAGTTCTCATTGCTTAATTTATAAAATCACATATTATAAATTACAATTTTAGTTTTGAAAAAGTGGTATGACTTGTAAGTTGTAAAAGTCTCACTTGGAAATTACAAACTAGGTATTTGAAAAAAAGTAGCTTAAGTTATTTCTTAGTTATCTTTTGTTAAAATATTGAGTTTCACTTTGGCACCCCATTTACATGAAAATCCAATGCAGCTACATAAAGAAGACTAGGGGCATTGCATGAATATTTCTCAAGTTCCTTCCACACCTCTACTAGTTTGGATAATGCCTAGTTCTTGCATGATCATTTTCCCAACTTATTCATTATGCCAATGATGCCATTGTAATTGAAGATCATGCCTCTTTTCATGAAGTATCTAGATTTTCATGTTCTTCCACTGGGCATTGGAGTTTTTGTTAACTATATCTCATTTATGAGATATTTTGTATAAATATGGGCGAAATGGCATTGCCCATCTTATCTTTTACTGCTAGAAATATTATTCTACATTTTGAATAACTTCTCTACATGTTGTAACCTAGATAATGAGAAATAATTGAATATTTGCCTTTCTTGTCTGAGAAATCAATGTGTATGCAAAGTTATTTGACTATTTGTGGATGTTATAATTTTTATTTCAATCACAAAATTTCATTTGTGCTATTTTGGACCCTTTTAGAAGATTATTTGATTAAAATAAAATAATCTTGTCCCTTATTTAAAAAATAGCAAATAATGCCTTTGATTTCCATTTGCATGAGTTTTTGCTCGTAAAAATTTCAATTTATTTTTTGTTCTATTGTGTTCATTCAAGAAAACATTAAAATTCACTACAAAAATATTTGATACAATCACCATCTTTAGTTTTACAAATTTCATTCTCAAACTCTTTTCCCCAGTCAAACCCTAGTTTAGGAGTAAGATCACTAAAGAAGCAAAATTTATATCAAATTGGTATTTTATTGATTACACTAAATTTATTGAAAGGAAGCTGCCCTTTTTTGGAAGTTCACCTTAATTCACTAAGGTCGTATAGCTTGGAGGTGTTCCCATTGTATCATTATATTTTCACACAATAAGCTTTGACATCAATAATGGGTGTAAAATCTATGTTATAATTATTTTTGGCATGGTCGATGGGACCCAAAAATTACAAAGAGATTGGTGTTATTCTAAAAAATCATTATACGATCCTTTTAGAAATTTCAAAAGCACTTGGTGACTCCACTAACTTATGGATTCATAATTTCAAGGTTTACATATGCCAAGAAAATAAACAAGATCATCTACTAAAGGTAAGAGAGCTGATTTTTTAGAATTATCATTTCCATATAAAAAGATATCAAAATCAATTTTACCTTGCCCTAGAGTATATCCTTAAATTTTATTTGCAACTCCTCTAATTACTCCCACCAGTTTCATACCTCCTATAATGGCTATAAATTTAATTTTTATAGCTTTTAAAGGAGGCATCCCATTTCAGTTGGCCTAGTATGATGATATACCTACCTTAGCTTTAAAAATCTTTCCATATTTTACTAGTGAAACTTCCACCATTGCTATGGAACACATACAATATATTATTAATATTTATTTATTCCACAATGTGGTACAAGATAATGCTGCAATTAGGCTCTTAATCTCCTCTTTCAAAGGTAAAGCCTTACAATGGTATAGAGGTCTCCCTCCCAATTCTATCTAAGTTTGGGATGACCTAGTCACTACACTATATACTCAATTTGAAGGTAAGAGTGACCACCTTTCCCTAGCTAAATAGTTAACTACTATTCAACAGTCTCCTTATGAGCACATGATTGATTTCAATTTTTGTTTTCAAAAGACATGGAATATAATTCTAGTATTAGTCTAGCCAACTCCAAATAATGCTTTCCTATATTATTTGAGAGCCTTGAATAGTGATATAGTTATTATGATTTAGTCAATGGGTGGAACCACACTTCATAATGCCTATGAAATTTCAATAAGGGAATAAAATTGTTTAATTTAAGAAGGGAAAATTTCCCCAAGGCCACCAATTCCTCTATTTTTAGAAATACTTCCTATACCACCACCTATAAATTTTCCAATTCTCACCATGATCAAAGCACCAAATTTAACTCTCGCACCTATAGATGATTTATATAAGGTTAATTCACTACTCTAGAGTTTTAGAAATGAGTTAGTAGTAATAAAGAGGTAGAAATCCTAGAACTACAAGCCTTATCATCAATATAACCCAACATACCAACCCAATAGGTAGCCATACCAAGGCAATTCACAGCTATAAGGTTAAAATATGTAATCAAAACCTCCAAACATGTATGCTCTACCTGTACTAGGTGGTACCAAAGCTATTATACCTATGCAAAACAACCTGGCTCAGGAGTATGAGTGGTGTTATCCTTATTCTTAGATGTATAACTAGAATACTTGTCCTAATAGTGTTATCAATCAAGCCTTGATTGTGTAAGTCATCTCAAATACACAAGGACAAGAAGAAGAATCTACTTCTCAATAAGAAGATACATAATAACTTGCTTAAGGTGAGGAAACTCTTTTAAACAATCGAGATGATGACTTTTGTGGTGTAAATTAGGAGGAGGCATTATTAAATGGTGGAGGTTTTGTGGTATCCAATACATGTTCAAATAAAAGAGCAATAGAAAGTGATCATCCCCCCTAGGTTGGAACAAGCTACAAATTCCAAAGTTATATGGGAACCTATAAATAACAACACATTACAAAGGCCACCCTTTGTACCCACGGGCCAACCCAAAGTAAAAGTGATGAATCTAAATCTTGTAAAAGAGAATATAGCTCTTTTAAAGGCACCAACAAAGTTTGGTAATATCCCTTTTAGTATTGTCGATCATATGAAGAAGACCAATTTGAATGTTACTATATGGGAAGCACTATCCATTCCAACAAAAAGAGATTTGCTACATGAAGATTTGAAGAACTTCTAGATAATGGACAAGGTTCCAACCAAGGGACCTAATTTTGTAACTAATTTATGTCAACCACAAAATAACACTAAAATAATAATAAATGATAAGCCACCCCCTTTCTATCTTTCACTCATAGTAAAGAAGCACCTCATTCATAATTGAATGGTAGATTCAAGGGCTAGTAGTTTAAAGATGCCTAAAAAAATAGATGATGCCCTTGGTATAAAGTATACACCTATAAATAAGGATGTGGTTTAATTTGATGGTTTTTTTTTTTTTTAAATAGTAGGAACAATAAAGGTTCTAAACCTCACTATTCATGTTTATCCAAGCTTGTCAATCTCCCAAGATATCTCAATTATAGATCTTCCACCTTATTTTTCCATTTGTCTTTCATGATATTTCACTACAAAAATGGGAGGATATCTATCTTCATATTGGTTTCACATGTTTCTTATAATGAGATATGGAACAAAAGTAATAATAAGAGTTGAGTCAATTGAAAATTACCATAATGAGCCATATAATCTATCCCTATAGACATGAACTACACACTACATGACCAGGAAGATGAGGATGATCATGTAGTTTTAAATCCTATAGAAGACATTCTAGACACTCATCTGGATGAATGGGGATCAGCCCTCCAATTCAATCCTTATGACTATGTATAGGAAACAAGATTGGGTACATATTGTATTTATAAAAATGATGCAATTATCTCAAACCTCATAAAACTAGCTAAAGATCTTCAAAGAATGTGGCAATTATTCTTCAATGGTTTGAGAAGCAATAATTGTACAAGTGTAGGTATTATCTTAATCTCTCCACAAATGGATAGATATTTCTATTCTTTAAAACTTTAGTTTAGCTACACAAATAATGTATATGAATATGAAGCATTAATTCAAGGTCTACAATTGGCTAAGGAGAGATGGATAAAATCCCTACAAATATTCAATGATAGGGAGTTGATTATTCACCAAGTGAGATCCAAAAGCATAACTAAGAATAATTTTCTAATATCTTACAAACACAAGGTTTAGGACCTATTAGAAGACTCTACCGCTTTGAACATTCAAATGGTACCAAGAACATAAAACAAAGATGTTAATCGTATGACCTTGGTAGGCTCCCAATATAACCTACCTAAAGAAATAAATAAGAAAAATAGCTAGAATTTAAGGTTGATAATAGGGCCATTAATTTTTTATAATGTGACCAATTGTCAAGTATTTGATAGTGATCAAAAAATTATCAAATTTATAAGAGAAGAAGCTAAATTCTCTGATAATAACAAATCAAGGCTCAAGGATCAATATGGAGATCAAATCATCCAATTGAAAATAAATAAACTACCTATGGGTCTTATTACTCTAGAAAACATCTTCAATTTAGATAATCAGTTGAAAGGCAAAAATAATATCATAATAAATGAATAATACTATGAGCTAGTGGTTATCTTAAAAGGAAAATCAATGAAGAGAGGAAAGGTATTCAATGATTCTAAAAAGCAATATTTTATTGAGTTGGGTCAAGATTTTGATGATAATTTTGCTTGGAATTATCATGATCTAAGGGGGTTTGACCCTAGCTTATCCTAACATAAAATAGATCTTGATATTAATACGAAGCCTATTAGATAGAAGAAGAGACTAATTAATCCAAAGATAGAACCCTTGATTAAGAGTGATATATCCAAACTGATAGAATATAACATCATCTTCCCTATCAATCACTCACCTTAGGTTGCTAATTTGGTCCCTGTAAGAAATAATAATGGTGAAATCAATCTTTGTGTAGATTTCATGGATCTAAATAAAGCATCTCTAAAGGATCATTATCCCCTTCTCCTTATGGAGAAAAATTTACAAACTATATCAGGATTTGAAATATTTTCTCTTCTAGATGGTTATTCTGGCTATAACCAAATCTTGGTACAAGAATTAGACTAGTTCAAGAATAATTTCACCACAAAAAGGGGTATGTATACATACAAAAATATGCCATTTAGTCTGACTAATTTTGGTGCAACATTCTAGAGAGCCATGGATATTGTTTTTAGAGGTTTGATAAATGAAATGATCCTGGTATACCTAGATGATATCACTATTGAATCAAAGCATGTTGATGCACACTTGGATCACCTTAGGAAAATTTTTAAAGGTGTACAAAATTTGGAGTTTCCCTTATTCCAAATAAATGAATTTTCATAGTTCATGAAAGGAAACTACTAGGACACATTATTTCAAAAGAGGGTCTTGTAATAGACCCAAAGAGAATTAGTGTTATATATGCATTAGCACTACCAAGCCATAAGAAGGGATTATAGAGTTTTCTCAAAAATATCAACTTCATAAGAAGATTTGTCCCAAATTTTGCCTTTATGGACAAACCCCTTCCTACAATGCTCAATAAGGGTATCATTTTTAGCTAGACACAAGAAGGAAAAGATAGATTTGAAGCCATCAAGTGGGATATTTATTAGTATCCTACCCTATAAACCCAAACTATGAGGAATATTTCATTATCTATTCTTTTGAAGGGGAAGGCATCATCTTATCTATTCTAACCCAATAAAATAAGGAATAATTAAAACAACCTACATCTTTCTTCAATCAATCCTTGAAGGATTATGAAGAAAATTATAATTTCATGAAGAATAAAGTATATGATATGATTAAATCTCTCAAAAATCTCAATCATATGCTCTCTAATGATAAATTTCATCTAATGATGAGTCACCAAAGTATCAAATAGTTCCTATTGAGCTAGGAGATAAATGAAAAAAGAATAGGATGGATCACAAATGTCATGGAATATGACATAGACATCAAAATTACAAAGCTTTTAAAAGGGAAAGGATTATGTGAATAATTATATTATGGTATCAAGATGACTAAGGTAGTATATAAAATAATATATGCTCAAAGTGCACCTCAAATATCCAATCCATCTCTTTTCAATAGTTAGATCTATGACATGACCACTTTATTATAGACTGCCAAGTACTTATATGACTTTCAACAGTCCAAGAAAATGTATTTTAGACTCCAATCCATTCCTTGTGTTCTTTTTAATGGAATATTTTTTATAAAATATATGAATAGAGTCATGATAATATGTATTGAGAATAATCAAGTCCCCAAGGTGCTCGAAAGAATTCAATAATGGCTTGTCAGGAGGAAATTTCTCTGTGAGAACTATGGCCATAAACATAATGATATGGGGCTATTATTGGATTAAATTATTCAAATATTCCCACCAATGGGTAATTAACTATGCCAAGTTTTCTTACTTTAGAGGAAAATAAATATTAGTAGCTTTCCCTCTCAACCAATTCAAGTAGATCAATTGCTTGCTCAATAGGGATTGGATTTCATTGCTATGGTCAATCCACCATCAAGTGCAGGCCACAAATAGGTCCTCAAAACAATGGACTATTTCACAAGATGAACTAAAGCATTTGCACTGAAATATGCCACAAAGGCATCTATCCTAGAATTCATGGATGGCATAGTCTCAAGGTTTGGTGTTCCTCTCACCATTATCTCAGGCAATGATAAAACTTTTGTGGGCACTCAAGTGAGTGAATTGGATGTAAATCACAATGTATACCTAATTACTTATTCCAGTTAGTACCCATAGGGTAATGGTTTAATCAAGTCTACTAACAAAAACCTCATAAAAATTATCAAAATAATAATGGAGGATAACCAAAAGACATGGCACACAAAGTTGAAATCAACTCTATGGGTTGATAGGATTGTGGAACACACCTATCTACTAAGAGGTGGGGTGAATCAGTAGATCTCAAAAACTAATTAATTACAACTTTCAATATGAATTTTAAACATATGCAATCTTAAACAAATAAATGAAAGATATCACATGCACAAAAGCATAACACATAACACTAGATTTATACATGGAAACCTAAAGGGAAAAACTATGATGAGAATGCTGCTAGAAGCTACTATTCTAATCTAGCCTCACAAAGTTTGTCTCACTAACTGAACCTCATTAGTTACATTTAAGGACACCCATCCCAAGGAGACACCAATACACTATTTTAAGAACACCAACTTTAAAGATGCACCCACTCCCTATAATGATAACCAACCCAACTTAATTTGATGGCACCAACTAATCAGACATTTACACTTCAAATTCATGAATCAAATTCACAAAAGAATCCAAGTCTCTATTCTTTGTTGCATGTCTAATATATAACTACTCATTTCTCCTTCAACACACTCTTGTGTGATCTTCACTCTTCCTACACCATTTCTCTATGTCTAAATCCATATGTTTGACACTCTAGTATTCTCCAATTCAGCCATTATTCCTCTATGCTCAGATGAGTCTCATATTTTAGTATCTACGGCTTGACTCCTCTTGACTCCTCTCATTCTTAAAATGAAAACATGATTATTTTTCCTCCCTACTCTTCATCACTTTGAAATATTAGATCAATCAAAAATTAGATGAATCTCTTTAATTTATACATTTTTCATTCATTGCTTGTCTCTTCTCATTCCAATAAAATGACTATATGACTTCCATTCTCTTAGCCTCTTCAAATTTTACCTTTGTTACATCAATTTCCACACTCATAAAATTATAATAATCATTTTAGTTCAACCATTTCTATTTATATCCTTAAACTATTGTTATTTATATCCTTCAATCATTACTATTTATTTCCACATGCCATTTAATCTCTTTAAGATGCATGATATTTATATTGGATTGGTCATTAAACTTTGGGATGTCGACTTCATCTTATTTTATTTAGCATTCATGTATTGTTTTTGCTCCTTTGATCTCTTTAGACTTCCTTGATTTTTAACATGCCTTAACCCTTCAGCATTTTGAAAATTCTCTACAAGACTCCACACTTATCCTTCATTAATGTTATAAGTGACCTATTCTTCTTCAAAAATATCCTTCAAAAACTTTATAAGAGACCATTCCATCTGAAATTATCCTTCAAAAATTTTGTAATTATCCACTTGCCCTAGATAAATTCTCTAAAATAATTCATCTATGCCTTTCTCCCAGAAGTGTCCTTTGAAACTTATTTAACATACCCTTTGGGATTTTGTGAATGTCCATTTGCCTTAGACAAATTCTTTGAAAGAATTCATCAGTGCCCTTCTTCCAAAAGTGTCCTTTTGATCTTTTCCAAGTGACCTATTCTAAACTTTTGTTTGGGTCACATGCCCTTTGGAGTCTTTGAAAATTATCCTTCAAGATTTTTGTTTGGGTCCTTTTCACCTAAGGGGCTTCAGGGAAATTTCCTCAATAAAATACCAATTGTCTTTCAACATTTTTCAATGTGCCTTTTGGGGCTTCCTAAAATGTCCTTTGAAAAACATTATTTGGGTCACATGCCCTTCAGATATTTTTAAACATACCCTTTGGCGTTTTGAAAATATCCCTTTGAAACTTTTGAACTGTCCACTTGCCCTTCAGACTTGTTATAAAGTACCCTTTATAAGGATCCCTTAAGAAATTTTGAATGATCCACTTGCCCTTCAGACTTTTTTTGAAGTACCCTTTTTATTTTTGAAAAGATCCCTTTAGAATATTTTAACACTTACCCTTTAGCATTTTTAAAATGATCCCTTTAGAAATTTTAAACAATCCACTTGTCCTTCAGACTTTTTGCAAAGTACCCTTTGAGATTTTTGCAAGGATCCCTTCAAAAATTTTGAATGGTCCACTTACCCTTTGGATTTTTCAAACAAAGACTTAGCCAATTTTCTTGAAAGAAATTTCCAAACCACTTTCTCCAAAATAATTCCAACTTGCAATCATTTCCTTTGGAAAATTTATTGCTGACAGTTTGTCTGACAAAGTCTAAACCATTTTCCTAAAGGAATTTCCTGAGTCACTTTCTCTAAAAAAATTCCCTGAATAAATACAAAAGTGAAAAATTGACTAAGTATGGAAACATTTACACACACAACCTTATGTATATGTAACATTTTCTCTATGTATCTTTATGACTTAGAACTTAGACCATAAAGAGATACTTGAAAATGATAGTCATTCAAAGTACACACAAAACTCCATGGATTTGTATTGCAATCAAAGTACACACACAACTCCATGGGGATATATAATAAGTTTGTTTAACTCAACATATTTGTCATTAATACATAATAGGATTTGACATCAATGACAATCCTTCATACATCAGTGACTATGTCCAATAATCTCCCCTTTTGTCATTGATGGCAATCACCTCATCAAAATGACTTTACTTTTGTGTCTCCATTCTACTTTCACCCCCTTTGACATTAATGAAAAATAATCTCTACCATATAATGTCAATAATATGCTCTTTTTCTAACATCTTGGTTATCCTGATCCTTGGAGTTGACATTTTATAACACTTTGTGAGGAAATCCCCCTTAGGTAATGGCACATTTGCCTAAACTCTACATAGACACATTCAAAACTAGCTCCTTTGGCTCTAATATTCTATAAAAGATCATTTATAAATAATTGGTCTAAAATACAAATCAATAATCTACATATCTCTACAAAAATAGGCATAATGATCTAGATCCAACACACCTTTGTTACCTCTTTTGTCATCAAATAGCAAAGGGACTATAGCTTTCTCACCAGATTTTCTTTTCTCTTAATCCAGGAGTTAATAATTTTCCTTCAATACTCCCCCTAGATTCATTCCCTATCACTAAAATCTAGTGATGTGGTGTGGGAGGAGCCACTACTCCCAACCTCTCTCTTAGATATTCAAATTGCTCCTTGGGAAGAGGCTTGGTAAATATATCTGCAATTTGGTCCTTTGTTGGCACATACTCAATTTTGACCTCTTAATCTACAACCTTTTCTTTCAAAAAATGATATTTGATGGATATATGCTTGGTTTTGGAATGCATCACTATATCCTTACATATGTTTATGGCACTTGAGTTATCATAAAAGATAGAAATAGGTTCTTAGTATTCTACCTTGATGTCTCTGAGAGTTTGTTTCATCCACAAGACCTGGGTGTAACATGCTACTACTACATACTTTATTTATAATCTAGAAAGTGTAACCAACTCTTTCTTTTTTCTTAGTGATGACACAAAACTATTTCCAAGGAAGAATTCACCACCACTAGTGACTCTCCCATCATCCACACTTCCTACTCAATCAACATTTGCACATGCAATCAAAGTGAGATCTTCACTTGTAGGGTACCACAAACCATAGTCAATTGTGCTCTTGATGTATCTGAAGATTTTTTTCATAGCATTGACATGTGATTCCTTGAGAGCTGCTTGAAATCTTACAACCATGCATACATCTTACATGATGTTTGGTCTTGATGCAGTTAGGTATAGCAAGATACCTATCATTGATCTATACATAGTATTATTCACATAAGGGGACTCATCTTCTTTTCTCAACTTTCATCTAGTTATCATGGGAGTGTTAACTAGTCTATTGTCCTCCATATCTAATTTCTTGAGCATCTCCTTCATATACTTGGTCTGGGATATGAATATCCCTTCTTTGGATTGTGCAACCTATAGACCAAGAAAAAATGAAAATTCTCCTAGCGTGGACATTTCAAACTCCTTTTACATTTGATTTGCAAATTATTTTCACATATTATTGCTATTGTCACCAAAAATGATGTCATCAACATAGACAACTATGATCAACATATGTCCATTTTCAGACTTAACATACAAGTTACTATTTGTACATCATTTGATAAATCCTTGTTATTTTAAATATTGATCTAGCCTTGAATATCATTCTCTAGGTACCTATTTTAGACCATATAGTGCTTTCTTCAGTTTACACAGATAGTCTTATTCATCTATCAGCTAAAAACCTTCAAGTTGTTTAATATACACTTCTTCCAAGGTTCCATTCAAGAAAGCTAACCTAACATCCATTTGATAGACTTTAAAATTCTTAAATATTGAGAATGCTAAAAACATTCTGATGGCTTCCAATCTTGCCACTAGAGCAAATGTCTCCTCAAAGTCTATTCCTTCTACCTGAGCATATCATTTGCAAACAAGTCTAGCTTTGTTTCTCACAATAGCTCCATCTTCATTCAACTTGTTTTTAAAGATCCATTTTATGCCTATGAAATTTTTGTCTATGGGTTTTGGAACTAGATTCTAAGTTTTATTATTTCCTATTTGACTTAGTTCCTCATCCATGGCCTCTTGCCAATTCTCATCTTTACTGGCATCATCATAGCTTTTGGGCTCAATTTTAGATAATAAAATAAAACTTACATGTTCTTTGCTCATTACTAGCCTTCTCCTCATTTGGACTCCTTCATTTATATTACCAATGATCTTCTCCTTAAGATTATACTTTTGAACAAACCTTGAGGGTGTCTTTTCAATCCTTTTTATCTCTTCTTCATTATTTGATATTTCATCCTCAGCTTCTTCTTTTAGTTCCTTAATTCTGATCTCTTTTATAGGTTCAGTTTCTTCTTTGAGGATCTCTTCAACTTTAACATGGATGCTTTCCACTAGATTATGTAGTCTCTTGTTGCAAAAAACATGGGCTTTACTATGAGTGGAATAACCAAGGAATATTCCCTCATCACATCTTGACTCAAAATTGCCTAGATTTTTTTCCTTCCTTTGAATGTAACATTTTCTAACAAACACTTTGAAATACTTGACTAAAGCAGGATTTCCATACCATAGTTCATATGGATTCTTGTCACTATTTACTCTTAGTTAGACTCTAGTCAAGATTTATCCTACTTTTTGGACTACCTCTCTCCAATAACCATCTTACAAGTTGGCTTCTTTCAACATTGTTCTAGACATCTTCTTGATGGTCCTATTCTTCCTTTCAACAACTCCATTTTGCTATGGAGTTATTGCAGTAGATTAGTGTCTCTTAATTCCATGATTTTCATAGTAGTCTATGAATTCATTTAAAGTGAATTCACCACCTTTAACAAATCTGAGGCACTTGATCTGTCTATCAATTTCATTTTCAACCATGGCTCTAAAGATCTTGAATCTTTAAAAGGATTGATACTTTTCCTTTAAGAAGGTTACCCATGTAATTATAATGTAATCATCTACAAACAACATGAAATAATACACTCTTTTGGAACCTCTTGTTTGGTTGGTCCACAAAGATCAATACGAATTATCTATAGAGGTTTTGTAGTTGCATACTCTTTAGTTTGGAATGAGACCCTAGTTTATTTACTGAGCTGACATTGTCTGCATGTTGTGTCAGTAGACTTGTTTATCTTAGGCATGTGTCTTACACACCTGTTAGAACTTAATTTGACTAAATTTTCAAAGTTAACATGACCCATCCTTCTGTTCCATAACCAGCTCTCATCAGTCTTTCCCACGAGACAATTTGTATCATTTACCTCAATTAGATTATATATGTTACTCTCAATCCTTTTTCCTTGTGCAATAATTTTTTTAGACCTTCTTAATTCACAACCTTTAGCATAAAATATGACTTTATATCCATTATCAAACATTTGACTGACACTCAGTATATTTTTTTTAGTCTTTTAACATAAAGAACATCATGTGTAGTGAGTTTGTCATCAATGTGCAAGGTTCCTTTGCCTCTGATTTTGACTATAGTATTGTCTACCAAGTTGACATTGCCTTCCTTGCATCATCTCAATTTGGTGAAATTGCTATTGTCATCGGTCATATGCTTTGGGAAGCCACTATCTATAACCCATAGATTTTTCTCTTTAGCATGCAGTGTTGTTTGACTGATCATAGACTGATTTTTCTTTTTCATTATCTCCTTGGGTTTCTTGACTGTAATTTTATTTATTATGTCATTGATTTTTGAGTCTTTGTTCACTTTAGGAGTCTCAACCCTTTTTTCATTGTTAGACTTTGATTTGACAAGCTTTATTCTATAATGCTTTGCTATATGCCTAAAATTATTACAGTTGTAGCATAAAACATCTAGATCTAGTAGAGGGGCAAATGAATTCTTACTTAAGAAAGTTATCCTTCTCTTAGGTACAATCTTAAAATCAATTTCTTTATGGCCAAATTGATTATAGTTATAACAATAACCATAGAATGATGAGGAATACCTAGTTATCAATCTCCTTTGGGGATATAAAGGATGTCTCCTGAACTCTATCTTATTTACGTTCTTTACTATTATGTTGTTTTTTGTAGCAACAACCTTGGTCTTTGTAGGAATAGAATTATTACTTTTATTCTTCTCTTCAGGAATGTGATTATCTTCTTTTTTGATTCCTGATTTTTCTACTACCCTAAAGTTTTCATACATATTTCTAGTTGTACTCAACATGGGACTCTTGCCTTTCCCATACCTAAGACCTAATTTTTCTTTCAGGGGATTTTGTGAGATAATCATCTCATCCAATATTTCAGATCCTCCTTTTAGTTTTAGGCCTTTATCAATTTGTTCTTTAGCCTTTTTGAGATTTTTTCTTAGGTCCATGATTTCTTCCTCCATCTTCAAGCATTTTATGGATTTTGCTTGCAAATCAATTTTGACCACATCCTCTATCCTCTTTGCCTCCTCAACTTGGATCTTCAAAATCACTATCATTTGATCTGATTCCTCATTTCTTTTATTTAATTTCTTAGACTCCTTTTGACTAAGCTTCTTTTATTTAGAATCTTCTATTCCAAGCTTGTCAATTTATTTTAAAGCACAGATGAGTTCACATTACAAATTTACTTCTCCTCCTTATTCATCATCTAAGTCCTCTTATTCTTGGCATAAATAATTTGATTCATAATTCATGAATAGAAATTCATTTTGTTTGGACATAAAATCACTATCATGCTCATCATTTTAACTACTATTGTCATCAACCGAGTCACTATCTTCTTTTGAGTATAGTCCCTTTTTATTCTTAAAGAAGCTTTTCTTCTTCTTGGGATAATAGGATTTCTCCTTTTGATTTTTCTCAACTGAATCAAATTCATCCTTCCTTTTATGTGTAAATTTATTAGTAAAGTGACCTATCTTTCCATAATTAAAACATTTGAAGGGTAACTTACCTTTGTATTTACCTAAGCCCTTCTTCAATTTTATGATGAAATTGGCCTCTACATTATCAACCTCCTTAGATTTAGAATTAGGAGCTTATTCTTCTTCTACTTGCTTAGAAGCTTTGAAAACTTCTCTCTTGGATGACTCTACATCTCCTAGCCTCATCTCATATGCAGTGAAAGTTCCATGTAATTCATCTATTGTGAGCTTGTTCAGATTTCTTGCTTCTTCAATGGCAAAAATTTTAGAATCATACTTTATTTTCAAAGATATTAAAACCTTTTTAGAAATGATTGATTCATCCATTATCTCTCTAAGTCCTCTTATTACATTTACAATCTCATCTAACCTAAGGAGGTAGTCTACAATCTTCTCTTCCTCACTCATCTTTAGGCTCTCAAACTGTCTCTTATGTGTTTAAATCTTGGCTTATTTTACTCTATCATCTCCTTCATATATGCTATTTAATTTAACCCATATGTCTTTTAAACTTTGACAATGCATGACTTTGACAAAATCATTATTTGACAATCCATAAAGAATAGCATTCTTTACTTTAGCATTGTTTTCACATGCCTTCTTCACTTCTTATCAGTAGGAGAAATAGCAGGGGGTGTGTATCCATTCTCAATGGACATCCAAACATTAAACCCTAAGGAGGTCAAATATGCTTCCATTCTTATGATCCAAAAGGCATTGTTAAACCCATCAAATAAAGGTGCCTTTTTTGATGAAGTTCCTTCATGATTGGCCATTTTGTGTTCAAAATCCAAGATCAACCTGAGATGATTAAGATTTTTTTTTGAAACCCTTCGCTCTAATACCAATTTTTGAACACACCTATCTATTGAGAGGGGGGTGAATTAGTAGATCTCAAAAATGAATTACTTACAACTTTCAAGATGAATTTTAAAAATATGAAATCTTAAAAAAATAAATGAAAGATATGACATGCACAAAAGCACAACACACACCACCAAATTTATACATGGAAACCCAAAGGAAAAAACCATAGTGAGAATGTGGCTAGAATCTACTATTCTAATCTAGCCTCACAAGGTTTGCCTCATGGACTAAACCTCAATAGTTACATTTAAGGACACCCATCATAAGGAGATGTTAGGTTGTGGAGCTAAAAGCTTCAACTTTGCAGACGAAGAAAAGGAGGTTGCTGAAGATCCAAGAGAACCGACGTCGGCAGCATGACCGACATCAGTCAAGATGAAGCAGAAGGCAACCAGTGTCGGTAGGAAGTTGGCCGATGTCGATCACCTGTGTGTTCCAGAACTGTTCGTTGCACGAACAGTTAGTTAAGTGAACGGAGTGTTTGCATGTAAAGGCTATTTGAGTCTTGAGATGCATGGATAATTATAGTAATCTAAGAGTCTAAGTTATTGTTTAAGTCTAGGATCTATTTATAGACCCATTGGCATGTATTGTAAAGTGTGCTAGTGAAGAGAACAAAGTGTGTGTTTCTCCTAGTTCCACTAATGAGATAGAAGGAAGGCAAGGAAGATCCTTCCATTGTAAGATCATTGAGTTGTAGGTTGTTTCAAGCTCATAGGAGATCTAATTGAAGTACTTTAGAGTGCTTGGTGTACTAGCAGGGTTATTACTGACTAGTTGGAGAGGTGAACACCAATTCTATGTGTGAGTTGGGTGTTTGGACCATTTTTGGTAGGAGAGTGTTTTGAAGAAGAATTACTGTACACTTGAGGTGTGGGAAGCCTCTGTAAGGTGGAAGAGTGTGGCGGCTCTTTATTGTATTCTTTTCTGTACAAGTATTAATACAAGATTGTATATTGTCTCTCATATTTTGTGCTATTTGTGAATTCTAGTTACTTGTGCTTCTGGTTATTTCTGCATGTTTAATTTCTTAAGTTTGGTAATCATATTGTGCTCTTTCTAAGGAGCAAGATCCTAACAAGTGGGATCAGAAAAAGGTGTGTTTGTTCTTGTATTCCCCGACAGGAGACACCAATCCCCTTTTTTAAGAGCACCAACTCTAAAGAATCACCCACTCCCTATACTGAGCACCAACCTAGCTTAATTTGATGGCACCAACCAATTAGACATTTACACTTCAAATTCATGAATTAGATTCATAAAAGAATCCAAGTCTCTATTCTTTATTGCATATCTAATCTAAAACTACTCATTTATCATTCAACACACTCTTGTGTCATGTTCACTCTTCTTTCACCCTTTCTCTATGTCTAAATTTATTTGTTTGACACTTTGGTATTCTCCAATTAGACCATTATTTCTCTATACTCAAATGAGTCTCATATTTCTATATCTATGGCTCGACTCCTCTCATTCCAAAAATGAAAATATCATAGTTTTTCTTCCCTACTCTTCATCACTTTAGAATATTACATCAATCAAAACTTAGATGAGTCTCTTTACTTTATACATTTTACATTCATTGCTTGTCTCTTCTCATTCTGAGCAAATGACTACATGACTTCCATTCTCTAAGCCTCTTCAAATTCTTCCCTTATCACATCAATTTCCACACTCACAAAATTAGAATAATCATTTTAGTTTAACCGTTGTTATTTATATCCTTCAATCATCTCGCCATATTCTTGTAACTAACTCATTTCAATGGTTCATCATTTATTTTTCATTTTAATTTTGAAAAGTGTCAATCGATCTTTCCATCTGAGATCCACATACCATTTAATCTCTTAAATATGCATGATCTTTATATTATCTTAGTTGTTAAACTTTATCATGTTGACTTCATCTTATTTTATTTAGCATTCATGTATTGGTTTTATTCCTTTGATCTCTTTAGACTTGCTTGATCTTTAACACTCCTTGACCCTTCAACATTTTGAAAATGCCATATAAGAATCCACACTTATCCTTTGACAATGTTGTGACTTATTCTTCTTCCTAGATATCCTTCAAAAATTTTGTAAGAGACTATTCCATATAAAAGTATCCTTCAAGAATTTTTTAATTGTCTACTTTCCCTAGACAAATTCCTTGAAATAATTCATCTATGCCCTTCTCTCGAAAGTGTCCTTCAAAACTTATGCAACATACCCTTTAGGATTTTGTAAATGTCCACTTGCCTTAGACAAATTCTTTGAAAGAATTCATTAATGCCCTTATTCTGAAAGTGTCCTTAGGATCTTCTCCAAGTGACCTATTCTAAACTTTTATTTGGGTCACATGCCCTTTGGAGTCTTTGTAAAGTATCCTTCAGGATTTTTGTTTGGGCCCTTTTCATCTAAGGGGCTTCAAGTCAATTTCCCTAAAAAAATACCAAGTGTCTTTCAGTATTTTATAATGTACCTTTCAAGGCTTCTCAAAATGTCCTTTCAAAAACTTTGGTAAGGTCACATGCCCTTAAAAACTTTTGCAAAGTACCCTTTAGATTTTTGAAAATATCCCTTTGAAAATTTTGAATGGTCCACTTGCCCTTTAGAATTTTTGCAAAGGACCTTTTAGGATTTTTGCAAGCATCCATTCAAAACTTTTGAATGATCCACTTTCCCTTTAGAATTTTTACAAAGTACCCTTCAAATTTTTGAAAATATCCCTTTGGAAGATTTGAACACTTACCCTTCAGCATTTTTGTAATGATCCCTTTGGAACATTTTAATGATCAACTTGCCCTTTAGACTTTTTACAAAGTACCCTTCAGGATTTTTGTAAGGATCCCTTAAAAACTTTTGAATGGTCTACTTACCCTTCAACTTTTTCAAACAAATACTTAGCCAATTTTCCCAAAAAAATCGTCGAACCACTTTCTCTGAAAGAATATCAACTTGCATTCATTTCCTTCAAAAACTTTGTTGTGGAAATTTTTTTCAATAAGTCTAAACCATTTTCCCAAATGAATTGTCCAAGTCACTTTATTTGAAAGAATTCCCCAGAAAAATACAAAGGTGTAAAAATAACTAAATATGGAAACATTTGCACACACAACCTTATGCATTTGTAACATTTGCTCTATGTATCCTTATGACTTAGAACTTAGACCACAAAGAGATACTTGTAAATGATAGTCATTAAAAGTACACATACAACTCCATGGGGCTCTATAACAAGTTTATTCAACTCAACATCTTTATCATTAATACATAATAACATTTGACATCAATGATAATCCTTCATACATCAATGACTATGTCCAATAATGATCACCCCTAAGAGAGCCATTAAAAACTCCCCATTTATGTTTTTATTTGGAAGGGAAGCCTGAGTCCCACTATTAATTGATTTACCATCTCTAGAGATCAATCACCAATTATATTTGACTGACAATGATGAAATGATAATAAGATTGGTTGAA
Source organism: Torreya grandis (assembly GCA_037957365.1). Lineage (NCBI taxonomy): Eukaryota > Viridiplantae > Streptophyta > Pinopsida > Cupressales > Taxaceae > Torreya > Torreya grandis. Next base: position 500,708 of record JARHVA010007817.1, read on the forward strand.
CTCCTAAAATCAGAAGAAATCAAGAACTAATCAATGAAAATACTAGAGGCAAATCAAGCTCAAACCAAGAGGACTTTTGATAAAAAGGCATTTGATAGGAGCTTTAATGAAGGAAACATGGTTCTCAAATGGGATATAGATAAGGCTAAACAAGGCAAACACAACAAATTCAATGCAATATGGAGTGGTCTATTTATTATAACTCAATACAAAGGAGATAATGCATTCTAGCTATCCAATCTTGATGGATAATAATTGTCTATCCCAATAAATGGGATATACCTTAAAGCTTAGTTTTGAGGTTAGAATTCGTTCCAATTATATATATATATATATATATATATATATATATATATATATATATATATATATATATATATATATATATATATATATATATATATATATATAATAGGGTTAGTTATGTTTTCTAAAATAAGTGATTTCACACAAGTCAACTCATTAGGAGTTTTTATGTCCTTATTTTGTTTTATTTTTCCCTATTTTGTTATTGTTTAGGCAAATTCCAATTTTTTTCTTCACTAATTAAAGTGTGTTAAGCTTAAAATTACTCCATGCCCAATGAACTAGAAGGATACTAGAAAGAAACTTATTAGTTGGCAATCATCCCACAAAGGCAACAAAAATGTTGATATTTTTGTCCCAAAAATATCAAAAAAATAAGTAACCTAAGGGAGAACCCTTAATTTTTTGGAAAAATTCCTTGAATTAACCCAAAACACCCATTTCCTTAAGCCTATAGAATCCAAAACTCTACCTACAATTTTCAATTTACAAAATTGTAAATTACTTCCTAGACTCTAGATCCCAAAATCCATTAGCCAATAGAATCTAGAGATATAAATACAATTTTCAATTTTAAAATTTTCAAATTACTTCCCAGACTCCAGATCTCGTAATACACTAAGTTGTAGAAACTAGAGATTTGATTACAATTTATAATTTACAAAATTTGAAATTACAATTAGACCTCTATTTCTTGCTAAACACTAGCTGATGAAAATTGAAAACCCATTTGTAATTTATAATCTAATAAAAATTTCAAATTACAAGCAGAGTTCCACTTGCCACAAACCAAGCACTCTATCTAGAATCCAAAACTCATAGAGCAATTTGGAATATGCAAAATTTCAAATTGTAGTCTAGGTTTTTCAAAATTTCAAATTATTCTTGGAGTTCTGCCTTCTCATTTTCAAAGAGATCAACCTATCCTTGCCCATATAATCTAGAGGTCAACATGAAATTTTCAAAAATTGAAAATTGAAACATTACTTGAAGACTTCAAAGTTCTACCAACCACTACCATTACCACATTTATTGTAGGAAAATTGAATGTGTATAAATAGAATTAGGGGTTTGTTTAATTCATTGTTAAATTGCTAATTAATTTTGAAGCTATACAAATTTGACATCAACTTTGAACCATACATCATGCCTTTACCACCAAACCATGACCCTACAAACCATGACCTCTAGAAACACAATGATGCCATTTGACCCCTGTAAAATATTCCTTGGATTCCCCTTTGTGTTTAATCCATATATTCTAAAAAGTGGCTCTTGTTTTCCATTTTCCTACAAGTTTTTGAAAAAGCTAGTTATATATTAGGATTTTCATTACTTTCTTAGATATATTAGAGTTTTTAGGGTATTTTTGACATGGTGTCATAGAGGTTTATATATATATATATTTTATAGCTTCCAAAAAACTCATGTTTTCCAAGATTCGTATTAAAAATTTATGGTTTCTAATTTACACCAGTAAATATTCCCAAAAACCAAGTGAATATTCCTTGGTAGTTTCCTATAGTCACTATGGACTCTCAACTTGATAAATACACCTCCCATTTTTGTAATATTTCAACCTAATTTTTACAACTTGTAACCCCATATAATTTTCTAGTGATTTGAACACCTCTTAACCCCATAGACATTCTTATTGCTTCAAATAAATCCAAGTTCTACAAAGTTTTCCATTGCTCAAAACAACTCTAAGTTCCACCAAAATTTCAACCTGCATTTTGCACCTCTAATCTCCATAAGAGATTTCAATCTAATTTTGCAACTACACTTTCCCATGGATTTTTCACTTGCACGGATCAACTCCCAGTTCCATCAAAGTTTCCAACTACTTCTAGCACTTACAAATCCCACCAACTTTTGTAGTTGATTTTCCCTCATCAATCTCTCTAGAATCCATGTTTAGGAAATAGATGAAGTTTAAATCTAAGGGACCTAGTGTAACTCTCAGTTTTAAATCAAACACAACTAAGATTATAGACACAGACCAAGGTCACATTGACCTAGGTGAATTTTAGACTAGGATCAATGTAAAATTCAAGAATGACTAGATCCAAAGCATCTATGACTTTAGACTACCCCAAGCAACATCTTTCCGCATAATGGTGTAAATCCCAAAGTTGGTACTAACACTAGCATATCATTATGATGCTGATAAGAGAGAGGTCTTAAATTATAAAGGGGAAAGGGTTCTAAATCTAGACGCATATTTCATTTATTTTATATTTATGATACTAAAGTTTAAGAGTTATCTAGACATGACTCCATAATCATCCAAGAAGTTCTTTTAAGATAACAATATTGGATGCTAGAGAGTGATGAATAAGCAATAGCTGGTAATCCCTAAGACTACCTCCACTAGATTTCCTAAGACACTATCAAGAATTGATTTCAAGGATGACGTTGGAGACTTAATTATATTATTGCATAGTATTATTAGTAGTCTTGATGCAAATAATTTTTAGGCATGGATGTATTAGTACATATGGGTCATCCATGAGAATAAAAAATACATCCACTAAGCCCAACTCATCAGTGACTCCCTCCACAAGTAGTTTATGGAGGTACAAACCATATGGAATTTCTAAATGAATAGCTACCTATAATATATATTTTCAAAAGGGAGAGCTTTCTTTGGCCTCAACATAATATCTAGTGAGGCAAATAAAGAGTGCAACTATTACCTTGACCTCACTTTAGAGGCAAGAAGATAATAATTTAGGAGAGTCATTGATGCATTCATATATTACATCATAATAATGTTCAACAAGGAACTTGAGATAATGAGATTCTATGATGCAACCACTATAGATATCACCCAATGGGGTTCCCATTTCATATAGTTCCCCACCTACTCCTACATTAGGGTATGCAAATTCAGTGGTTACCCTTACACTCTTCCAAGATATGTGAGTGATAAATGGGCATTAATGGATCTAGTGAGACAACTTGTAGAAACTTTTAAGTTAGTATCTAGAAAACACAAGTTGAGAATTCATTACCAAATTAGTATAGGTAGATACACATGCCCCTCCTTAACAAAATCCAAGTGTGCCAATGTGAAAATTGCATAGATGACCCTAAGGGATTTGAAGGCAAGACCATACTTTGATGTTTATGACCCATTATTGATGTCAAATCTTGTTGTGTGAAAATATAATAATACAATAAGAACACCTCTAAGCTGTAGGACCTTAGAGAATTGAGGTGAACCTCTAAAGAAGGCTAGATTCCTTTCACTAAATTTAGTGTAATTGATGAAATACTAATTTAATAGAAATACTCAAGTTTCCATTTCACTTCCTTCACCCATAATTTCACTCCCTCTTTCCATAATTCTTTCCATTTAATTTCAATCCCTTCCATTCCATCCATGTTAATCACCAACAGTATATAGTCATAGATTCAGTCATTTTGACTTCAGTTTTACTGGTCATCTCAACTCTTGGGATAATATTTCTCCATCTTCATTCCCCTTCATCTTTCCTACCTTACCACCCTTGATTATCCCTACCACTTTAATTGACTCATTTGATGTTTTTCCCTCCACACTTTCACCATTCCCTATAACTCCTTGTGTCTATTCCTCTATCACTTCCATCTCCCACACCCCTAGTAGACTCATTTTTTTCCATTTCCCCCACCTCTTCCACTTCCATAGTAAACCCCAAGCCATTTAGTGGAGATACATAAGGAAAAAATCCTTGATGTAAATGTGGACCTTTAGCCATAGATGAAGAAAATATTTTAAAGACATCTACTAATCAATTAGTAGCAGTATTAGTATAAGATATAACACTTTTCATCGTACCCACCAAGATAGGATCTTCAACTATAGATTCTCAAGTGACAATGTCAACATAACAAGATGTTACACCTAGTTGGTTAACACAAATAGAGTAGAAGAAATGCAAGTAAATGGTGTCCCCAAGTACATTGGATTTTGGTCTTTTAGATACATGTAAAAAATCCAAGATTACTCCCCAAAAATTTTCAAGGATATTGAGTGACTCAATTGGGAAAGGTATGTGGATATTGCAGTTCCCCCACTATAAAAACAAAAAGAAAATCTAGTGGTGGGGGACTATCAGGTACCAAAGGTTCACCTTGGATGTCTTATAAGGGAGGGGTTGAAACATGACATTTAATCTAGCATCAACTCCCTCTTTGAGAAAATGGATAGTGACAAGGTCACTAAGGACAAACTGAAGAACAAGGTTAAATAACTTACGATTACATTGAAGAAATTCATATATCCCACTATTCAATCATCACAACCCAAACCAACACATTCCATCACCCAAATCATAGATCAAGCAACACTTGATGTGGTCATAGAAATTGATAGCATAGGAAGGGCCACTAAGGAATGGGTAGAAGATCTCATCTCTAAAGGTAACAAAATTATTGATATAATAATGGATCGCTATGTAGTTCTAAGAGAAAGAAGGGTCACCCTAAGAGAACTGGTTAGCAAATATGAGGGATAGATGGAAAGATTGAATCTTTTCTATCCTAAATTGATAGTTGTGGATTTGATTGACATAGACATCTTTCTTGCATAAAACATACTAAAAATGATGGAGAGCAAGAGGAATTAGATAGAGCAGCTCAATTCAAAATAAAGATGCTTACAAATGTTGCCCATAAGGCCAAAGTTACACATGATAAGGCCATCAACATGCTATATGACATTGAAGATTTTTTGAATAAATTATCATGTCATCCAACAGATTACCAAGATCAACTCTTTTTAGTAGAGGAGGTCTATTATAAATTTAAAGAAGTGATCAAAAAAGAATCTGCATGAGATACGATATTTACCTTGAACTCCATCCACCATTGCATCAAGTATCATAATATGTTGGATTAGATGGGTAAAGATATTCAAGAATACAAAACTTTGAGGAGGGAACTTTTCAATATAGTAGCATATTGTGAGATCACTAATCTCTACTCTTTTGGTACAAATGAGGACAAAGTCCTAGAGATCTTCAAAGCTTTTGATACATATGTTTATAAATTACAGGTCAAGAAGGATAAAGAGTCAAAAGAAGTGTTGGAAATAGATTAATTCTTTCTATTAAAATCATTCTTGCATATTATATTTTTCATTATTGTAAAAACATTTTAAATTTGCAAAAACATATCTTTTCAATTGCAACTATCTTTTGATAGCTCTTTTTGAGAAAGATCCATGTGTATTTTACACTTCCTATTTTCATAGATTGGAAATTTTTAAAAGCAGACTTGTAAATTACACTTTTCATTTTGACAAGTTCTAATTTATTAAGCTATAAAATCACATATTGGAAATTACAATTCTATTTTTGACAAAGTGGTATGACTTGTAAGTTGTAAAAGTCTCACTTAGAAATTACAAAATATGGTTTTTCAAAAAAGTAACTTAAGTTATTTCTTAGTTATATTATGTTAAAAGATTGAGTTTCAATTTGGCACCCAATTTACATGAAGAGCCATTTTAGCTACATGAAGAAGACCAAGGGTGTTGCATGAAGATTTCTCAAGTTGCTTCCATGCCTCTACCAATTTAGATCATGCACATCTCTTGCATGATCATTTTCCCAACTTATTTACTATGCCAAGGATGCCATTGTAACTTAATATCATGCCTCTTTTCATGAAGTTTCTAGATTTGCATGGTCCTCCACTAGCCATTGGTGTTTTTGTTAACTACATCTCATTTATGATATCTTTTATATCAATATGGGCAATATAGCATTTCCCATATTATCATTTTTCTACAAATATTATTCTACATTTTGAATAACTTCTCTACATGTTGTAACCTAAATAATGAGAAATAATTGAAGATTTGCCTTTCTTGTCTGAGAAATCTCTATGTATGCAAAGTTATTTGAATATTTTTGGATGTTATAAGTCTTATTTCAATCACAAAATTTTATTTGTTGTATTTTCTACCCTTTTGGAAGATTTTTTGATTAAAATAAAAGACTTGTGTCCCTTGTATGAAAAATAGCAAATATTGCCTCTGATTTCCCATTTGCATGAGTTTGTGCTCCTACAAATTTCAATCTATTTTCTATTATGTTATGTTCATTCAATAAATCAGTAAATTCCACTATAAAAATATTTGGTGCATCACCATTTTCAATTTTACAAATTTCATTCTCAAACTCTTTTCCCCAATAAAACCTTAGTTTAAGGGTAAGATCACTAAAGAAGCAAAATTTCTATAAAATTGGTATTTTATCAGTTACACCAAATTTAGTGAAAGGAATTCAACCTTCTCCAGAGGTTCACTTCAATTCACCAAGGTCCTATAGCTTGGAGGTGTTCCCATTATATCATTAGATTTTTTCATAGCAAGATTTGACATCAACTACAGGTGCAAAATATATGTGATAATAACTTATTGATGTGGGATAATATTCATCACTTCTTGTTGAGGCAAAACATTGGATAACACTTTATTACTTACCCATTATTGTTGCATTCTTAAAGAAATATCTAGTTAAGGATTAGAATAACTAGTTGTGGCTAGAAAGTAGGCATTCCTACCCCTATTATTATGAGCCACTCATGGTGTTGGATAGAGGCACTTGTTGTTGTGAATTATTTTTTAGTAAATTTACTTCATCTTGGCCTAGATTGGAAGACACTTACATGTTATCCACCATATTTGGCATATTGTCTTGCATGGAATCCATAGTCACTTCTTCAATTAATGGGACATTGAACATGTGCCCTATTGAATTACTTTAGAAAAATGTGTTTACACCCATATTATCTTGAATTGTTGAATTAACTAGTACTCTTATTAAAGGAGTTAGTTTTATGAGTGGAGCATTCAATATGGCCATGGCATTAAATTTTTGTGCTAGTTTTAAATAGGTATAATATTATTGTTGCATTTGTGTGAATTGGTCCTCCATGTGACCTTTTCCTCTTTTAATCATATTTATGTCTTGGTATGACATAGTCATGATCACTTGAGGATAACTAGTAGAGGCATGTTCGATAGTTTGGTTGTAAGGTACATTTTTTGATGCTCTGACTAGACTAAGTAAGTTTTAATAGGGGAATTCTAATGGAAAATTGGACCCTACCTCTATGAATCTAACTAAAACCTTTTCCTTATTTCCAAATAAGTATGGATCATAAGTTGATCACATAGTTATGTAGTACAGTTATTGTTGAACTTATTCTATAATCAATGGCACACTAGTGAGATATTGGGTTGTTTGCTTTTAGTCTTGCTCTAAATAGGGAAGTGTATTAACTAATTAGTGTGATAATAGATTTGGATTTTTTCCACATATTGAGTAATGTAAGGATGATAGGGATCCATCTCATGAACTACAAATTTTCCATATGGTTCTTAAACAAATTTATCATTTATGACCATGTTATCATAATCTATATTATAAATGGTTTCACTATGTGTGTAGTGAGGCATATTCAAATCCATGACTAAAATCTCATGAAAAAAAGGTCTAGATTTCTACAAAATCTTAAAACATGGTCTAAATGACAAATGTTCCAAACTTGGTATGTCTAGGAATTCAGGTCTAAAGGGTAAACTAGGTCTAAAGGGTAAACTAGATCTAAAATTGGATTAGGAATGGATCTATTCTCTAAAATTTATCAATTATAAACTTGGTCTAAAATGTTATCAAAGTATAATTTCAAATTTATCATACAAATGGTCAAGTGAATGGATAAGTTTGAATGTTGATCTTGGCAAAAATGTTTCAAACAACTCTAATTTAGGTCTAAAAATAAAAAAAGGTGGCTAGGTCTTTGGGAACAAAGAATAGAGTTAGGATCAAAACAACTAGATCTAAAATGAAATTTAAAATGATAGGTCTTTTGGAACACATCATAAATCTATACTTGGAACACACTTGGTTGAGATAGAACTTGTAAGTCAATTAATATAACAATTTGAAACATTTAGACTCAAACTAGGCATATATATTCAAATAGAAACTTGATCATTGGTAAAAGATATTGTAATTTGGGCACATGTCTATAAATTGTGTGAAAATTAATTTCAAGCAATTAAAAATAATAATGAGTAAAAAACTCAAGCCCAAGTGATGGGCAAGACTCAAATGTAAACTAACCTACTTAAGGATGTACTTGGAGAGAGATTTTTGACCTTAGTTATAAGCAACAAAAGAGATGAAAGTCACATGGAAAAGAGACCACTTCTAATATCTAGGCACAAAAATATCTTCAAAGTAAACAAGGAATTATTATAAGTTGCACAATCTAAAAGTGAAAGGTAAACATCTAATGCAAAATTAAATTAGGCAAAGGCATACACCAAACAATGTTTGAATCTGAAATTCACAATACCAATTTTTAAATTGGTTTATAAGACTTAGTTTCTCAAGTAAACAACATTCTAGACCAAATTGGATGGAATAATGATACTAGTCATAGACCAAAATATGTACATGATAGAAACTCAATTTGACACAAGGCAAAGGGTCCTTAAAATAATATGAGCAGTGTAATAATGTTATATCATTCAAAAGGTATGACAAATGGTTTTGTCTCAAAACTCTAAGGTAAATACTTGGGATGAAATGAACAATATAAAAACACCCCTTTCAAACATGTGACACACACACATATATGTTTTGGAAACATCTAAGGGAAATTTTGACATCAAATGGATCGCATAACACCTCTTTAGGATAGAAGTGGTATGTAAACATGACTTTTTTTTATGTGGTTTTGAAAATCAAACTAGTTTTTGACTCAAAATAATGCAAGTAAAAGGAAAAGACATAAAACACCTAAGTGTATCATCTTATTCCTAAAAATTGACAAGGTTGTTTTGTATTGTCAAATTCCATCTATATACTCCTTGAGAGGAAATAATTTATTAATCCAAAAATTTAGATGCACATGAAAAATAGGGTTTTTATGCCCCCTCTTCTCTCAATAATTCATATGATGACATAGAACTTCAGGCTACTCACCTGCATTGACAATATTTTTGGGGAAAATGGGGTTTGTCTAAAACTATAAGTTTTGCATGTTTCTAGATGGTCCCAAGTGTGGTTAACACTAGACATGAAATCATGTCATTTAGATCCAATCTAATTAGATTGTTATAAAAAAATTATTATCTTTTTTACAACCACTACATCCATCAATTACTCAGTGTAGTGTGGTTATCTTGATTAAAATCTAAAAAGAAAATAAGAAAATAAAAATTGAATGTGAGCTCTCAATTTTTCTACCTTTTTCACATAGTACAATACCACAAATCTCTATATCAATACCGCATTTCCCTATAAAAGTACCATTGTTAGTTGAAAACTACACTTTACTTATAAAAAAGACTATTAGTGCAAAGATGCATTTACATAGAGTAAAATCACATATTACAAGTACAATAATGCATATCCTCAACTCAAAACTACACTTCCCTACCAAACCAAAAATATTATTTAAAAAATTGACTTTACGAGGTCAATACTGATTGTGTTAAGCAAAATTGACTTTTACAAAAAAGTACAATACTGCATGTCTTACCATAATAACACATATTGTGAATGCAATATTGCATCTATGAAGCAAAAAACATTAACAATGTAAAACTAAAATTTTAGATGTAAAACAACTATTACAAGGCAAAACCACACTTACCCATTGCAATATTACAACTTGGAGGTAGAATAAAATATAATGAGGTATAATGCACTTTCACAATGTAAAATTACATTTACTAGGCAAAAATGCATCTGTAATATCACATCTTTGTAATGCAATACTGCATCTACCAAGTGTAAAATGCATGTCTTTGTGTAACATTTATGAGCTTCAAATATTCACTTTTTTGGTCATTAATTCACAAATTTATTATGAAAAATGTTAGCAAGAGGTCCTAATAGGCCATATGAAGAACTTTGTGAGGTGTGCATCCCACTGAGAGTGCCATTATGTGACCAAGTAAATGTGTAGAGGTGAGATTAGTATCATTATAGTTAAGAAATCAAATCAAATAAAACACACTAAAAACTTAATCCTCTAGCCTTGACACTCAAGGAGCTAGAGAACTACACAAATAACTAATAAAAGAGAGCAAAACAAAATATTTTACCTTCCTTCAGAAGAAGTGTTTTGTGTTGGTAATGGATTGATGTGATCTATTTCATGATCAAGAAATATTTGTCAATGAAGCTCCATTTCTCCACTTCTCCTAATCACCTTGGTAATGTTGGTTGGATTTAACTTGGCTTGGTAAATGGGTATGGTTGAAGCTTTTTAGAGATATTTTGGCATAATAAAATTGCATATAAAATATTTTTGGAGGTATTTTGGCATAATAACATTGCACATAAAATATTTTTGGAGGTATTTTTGCATAATAACATTGCACATAAAATCTTATGGATCAATGGGTGACGCCTTGTATTTATAGCCTCCAAAACTAACTCTAACCCAAGTCTAGTTAGTTTAGAATTAACTATGGTTGAGTTTGAACTAACCCTAGGTGATTTGAGGCTAACCCTAGTTTAGTTAAGGAGGGGAAATTTAATTAATATTTGGGATAGAAATCTCATTTATTAATAATGGCTATCTATTTTTCAATTTATTGCATTTAGGGAGATATTTCATTTCATCGACTTTGAGGATGATGATGATGCCATCATGACCTCATATTTATTGAATTATCCCTTTTAAAAAAATTATTTTCACTAATTTCACATGTAAAATTCACTTAAGAATTTAATTTGGTTAATTATTTATTTCATTATACTTATCATTTTAACACTTTAGGAATTATTCAAGTGCTTTGCTTAATGTATCCAAAGGCCAAAATCTCATATTACTAGGTCACAAAGTGACTAGAGATGAATCTATGAGAGGTTACTATTGCGTATAGGATAATACCCCAAATATATATGCTTCAAAATGATTCTAGTGACTAATGTTTGATGTGCATATGAAATAAGGACATTCAGTGATTTTTAGGGTTAATCTACACTATTTGGTAGAAATCAATCTAAAGTCTGGTTGGAAGCCAGTTATGACCAGAATGGAGTGTCTATAGAACCAAACCATAGTTTCTACCAAAATGTGGTTTAAATAATATATATCCACAAAATATTCCACCAACTAAGTTGGTAACTAATTAAAATGCATAGGACCTCATAAAATTTATAAGCATTAAGAAGACACTTATATATATATATATATATATATATATATATATATATATATATATATATATATATATATATATATATATATATATATATATATATATATATATATATATATATATATATATATATATATATATATATATATATATATATATATATATATACTCTTAGGGTTTCTAAAGAAATAGTGTCTCATAGACAAACAAGGTTATGCCACTAAACATAAAACACTTATAAGGCATTAATAAATATGTAATCAAAGACATGGATGATAAGACTACCTTAATAACTATAAAAACCAAGTAAATAGCAATTTTATAGGCATTGACAAGTTATTCAACTTTGACTTTAAAATACATAGAAATCAATATTCACTAATTCAATAAAATCAAGCACTTACTAAAATTTAGATAACCACCAAATATCCATATGATAAAATAAACATCACACATGATAAATTTATGCATCTACAATACAAAAAGAGATTGAAAATAAATCTAATCAATCATAGACAAGCAACTAATGTGCACGTGTGTGGTGATTATTGGTAAACTCTGGTATACTTCTATCAGTCACGATCTACCACCCTCTACCTTATGATGCTTTCCAATAGTTATACTTAGTGAGGATGTAACTTTACTATGTACACCTTAGAAAAATAGATGATAATTACTCTATTTATATCAACATATACTAGGAGAAATAACTAATATAAAATGATATAAATAGCATTGTATCACCCATGATAAAATGCATAAAATCAAATATCAACCATACATTTATATATAAATAAATATACTGAAAATAGATATGTAAACTAGACAATACAACAATCTAATTAAAATAACATGTATCTGATTACACAAACCAATAGTCTAGAAAATAAGAAGTCTCAACATCTATTTAAAATAAATATTGTTTATTAAGGATAGGTTAGGATGTAACAAATGCCATGAATAAACTATTGCTTAGGTAGTGGCACTATTAGGGTTAGAAGAGGTTAGGTGGTGATGTGGTAGGCCTTGGCCATAGAGAGGGTCACCCACATGTCTATAGCTAGGTATGTAGTAGGTTTGCATGCACATATAACTCAATTATAGGGACATTCCAAGGGTATGTGGTTATATACATGGACTCTAAAGATGATTTTTTAGGCTTCTTGATATGGAGCCTCTATGGGGAGTGTGACACATCACCCCTATGGGGTTGAAAGTGATTAACAAGCCTAGAAACAACATTGTACTCAAGTATGTTTTTAGTGTTTATATGATGTATTAGGATGTAATTATGTATAAAATTAAGGTATTTATATAGAGATGTATTTTTTTTATTATCTACATGTATGTAAAATGATGTATGAGTTATTTTCTTTCTAGCACACATTTATGTTTTAATATCACCCTATGGAAAAATGTGATATAATGTGATGTATATTTCATTCTTTAATATAAAATGAGAGAAAATGCATGGTCAAAAAATTATAAAAATGAATATCCTAAGTAGATATAAAAATTGACAAACAAAATATATAAAAATAATAAAAAATAAATGTGAAACACACCACATGATATATGTAAACAATTTATACATAAAAATAAAATATCTAAAATAATGAAAAGATAATTAAAAAAGGATATGAATGAAAAATTAATGATTTCATCCCATGTAATACAAGTAAAGTCAACTTAAATCAAACATGAAGAAATATAAAATTATTGTAAATTAATTTTTTCCTAAAATTTAGATAAGTATAGTCAACTTAAATCCAACATGAATAAAGACACAAATGATTTTAAATAAATGTCATCCTAAATGTAACACAAGTATATTCAACTTCTATCAAACATAAATAAATACATATATGATTATAAACTACATCCAATGTGAGAAAAACAAATTCAACTTAAATCAAACATGAACATAAATGATTTTACAATAAGCTAAAGACTTGTATAAGTGAAAAATAAAAATCAATGCTTGTTCTAAGATATGATGTAGAAAACATAACCATATAAATAAATGACTATGATGACTATGATGGTATGAATTTATTCATGATGGGTATTTATGAAGAAGGTCTAGTTGTATTCCCCAAGGTCTTACAATGAAATTCACAAACTAAAAATCCAAGTTGTGTCATAAATAACAATGAAAAATCAAATTTAAAATAAGATAAGAAGGCATGCAATCAGTTGAAATTGATATCCATCAAGGGAATATTTGGTAATATATGATTGAATTATAAGGATGAAATGCACCATAAATGTGATGTATAAATCCTTATCAAATATGAGACATTATAGTTAAGTGGGAAAGGATAATAACTATAAATATCAAGGATCTATGTAACCCCACCTAACAAGCTCAAACTTAGGCTAACAAGTTAAGTATATATATCATGCCATGAAGACTTTATGAATAAAAATTAAAAGGACCCTACCTTCCCAAAACATGTTCCCCACTCCTCAGGACCCCTTATAGAGCCACCGATCTACTTTGAAGATTGGGTAATAGTGTGATAAATTAGATGACACTAGAATGTAAGAATATGAAATGATGAAATGAGATCTCATAACCCACTCTACTATCCTTATTCACCCCAATTAACCTCAAACCTATGATGAGGCCAATTGTGGAATGTCAGCTTCAACTAGAATAGGAGATGTGCCAAAAAGATCATGTATTTTGGTACAATTTGACTTTTGGGCTTTGTTTTACATTTTAATATTGATGTGATTTTAATCTCTTTTGTATTTTTATATTACTCCTCCATATAGTTTTTGAAGGCTAAAAATAAATTCACCCTACATGACTTGTGTATACATATATGACTCTTATTTGAAATTGTATCACATCCACATGTATTTCATGTGTCTTATTCTCTCTAGTTACTACTAGTCACCTATAGTAATTCCCTTGGTGTATTTCAAATCAATCAATTGTAATATTTATACATCTCTTGATAATTAGATTAGTGTTCATGTCTCCCAATCAAAAATATTAGACTCAAATGATACTATAATTTTAATACCATCGAAGCCTAAAGGTTTCATCCCATGCCAAGAAATGATCACCTTTTAGATTAAATGCATTCTTATGAGTTAGATCATATGCTTTTAAAATTGGTGGAGTGATAAAGTAGACTAAGCATCTCATATAAATACAAATTAGATATAATCCTATTACACATCTATAAATAATGTATCAATCATAATTAAATACTTTCACATTCAAAGGCACTTCCCTATTCTTTCTAATCATTCCATCAGACATAAGGATTAGGTCTTAGCCAAATCTGAAACACCCCAAATCCAAGACAACTAATGAGGATATCTCTATGTGGTTTGACTTCCCTCTTTGATGTCTTGGATATATATGCACTATTCAACAATTCAATTGGGATTGGTTGAGATCATCTCAACCTAAGTTTATCCTATTTTTAGGCCCAAACTTGGCGTCAACAATGGACCTAAGGTTTCAATAGAAGGAGATAGATTTTTGGGTATTGTGTGCACATTAAGACCTTAGGATCACACACAAAAGGAATAGAAATAGGCATCATGGAATTTACTAGAGTAAAATAGAAACATTTAATATATGAAACCATTATATTAAAAACACAACATTATACATAAGTGAACATAGGACAAAATTATTATTTAGGCATGCTTAGAGATCTAAAAGACTCATAGTCTAGTTTTCCACCTTCCATATCTCCTACCTTTAATCTTAGACATACATAGATTAGTATCATGTGAATTATTTTTTCCATCTTATTACTTTCCACAATTAGTAAGTGTAAGTGTCAAATAAGTTTTTGTCATTTACATTTAGATTAGTGTTAAATGGTAACACATTTTACGATCTAAAATAATACACATGGTTTCTATCTTTTAAGGTTGACTAATATAAAACAAGTTAAAACATATTTGTGAACTATTATATTGTATTAAACACAATAAAAAATAGGTTTCCCTTAGGGTTTCATCTTATTTCTAGGTTTTTTCATATTTTTGCCGTAGGATTTAATTTTTAGACCTACTTTTTTATTTTCCCTAAAACATCATTTTACACATGGATATAATAGATATACATAGTTTATATTTTTAACTCAATATTTTATTGTAATCATTACATGTTTTCCTTTAATATGGTTTTTTTAAACAATGTAATACCATGGATCAAATATTTATACACTATAAGTTTGAAATAATTAATAAACAATTTCAATCCTTTTAATTTCACATTATTATAATATTTAAATTGAGTTTATTCCCATAAACACTAGACACCAAAGGGCATGTAATACTCCTTTTGTTCCTCCTACCCCTATACCTTAATTTTGTATCAGCTAACATCCCACTCCCATTATTCACTTATGGCTTATATTAGATTTTGTGGTCTATGTTGCCAGTACTAGAAGATGTAGTGTTCCCAACCATACGTAATAAAATGGAGGTAGTCAAAAATTTCCTCCTCAACCTACTCAACCTCACAAATATAACACCAATCAACAAAAGGGTCATGACATAATTTATCACCTAAAGAGTACCCATGCTAATATTTATATCCTTGAATTAATAAATATATCAACTTTCTGCAAGAACATCTTATATGAGGCATTGTGTGAGATAATTGTCCCTAATGATATAGAAACTACATACTTTGATTCTATCATGACTAAACTAAATTATATAGATAAATTAATTACCTTTGAGGATGAATACTTTCCTAGTCAATAAAAAATAGGGTTTTTTTTAATTACTTAGGTGCAAATTTAAAATAAAGCTGTCAAATGTGTGTTTCTAGATAATTGTTTAGGAATGAATATATGTAACATAAATTAGTTTAAAAAATTAGGTATCGATATGGATAGTATTAAAAATTCATATCAAATCATTAACTTATTTTATAGTATTCCACTTCAAGTAATTTGGTCAATATGATTGGATGTGCAATTAGGACCCAAGATAGTTTCTGATATATTTTAGGTTACACCCAATTCTCTACATTAAAATTTACTTTTATGGTGACCTTGGACACATGCCACACAATTAGTACCATATACATTTCACATATGTGTTAATTTCATGAATGATGAATATTTTTATACATTCCCCATAGATGATGATACCTTGAAAAAATCAAATGGTGGAGTTAATTCACATTCTAATTTTATTCATTGTTATAGAGTACATACATCATAACATATTCCTCTAGATAAAATTCATATATATGAGATTAAATAATCAAATAAATAAAATTACAAGGATATAGTTATGAACATTATTCAATAAAATAAAGAACCACAAGATGATATAAGATAAAATGAGAAAATTCCATAAATTACCTTGGTGGTAAATTAAGAAAATTTAGATGGCATAATTTAATATTAATGATATATTAATGAAAATGATAGATATATACAATAAAACATAGATGATCATTTTCATAAGATAAATTTTAATCAATTTAATTAATAGGAGTACTTGTCTCATTATATGTCTACACCTATTGGTATAGATAAATATCGAGATAATTCATTTACATAGAGTGTGGATAATTTTAAATATTTTACTCAAGAATAATTTATAGGGATCAAAGGAAAGGAAATAATGTTAGATAATTATTATGATGAAAATTCAAATATTAGATGTATTTTCATTTAACATCATGATTCTCATAAAATAAATCACTATCAACGTAAACTTTTGTATAGTCAAGCATGACCAGATCCTAAGCACAATTATACATTTTGAGATGTAACAAACATTTTGAAAATGATTCAACAAATAACATGGATTTTTTAGAGACAACACCTATTACCACATTACAAGTAATAAATATTCAAAATAAACCAAGCATCGCCTTAGAAATTTTACTTGATAATAACTTGCTTTAATTACTAACTACCATACATAGATCTATGACATGTTTATCACATCACAAAGGAAAATTATGTTGTGATTATCATAGAATAATTGTACATGTAACATATATTTAATAAAATTTAAGTATAAAATTCAAAAGTATAAGAATGTAGGGATCATTAAGGTCATCACACTACAATAAGAATGCTCTCCACTAAGTTATTATAAAAATCAATGCACAAAGGTCCTAAACCTCCATTAAAATATATTTGACTATCATAACATATATAAAAGATTGTGTTTTAAATGTTAAGGAGAAGATCAAGATTAGATAATTTGAGAAACTAAAAGGTAAAACTTTATTAGCTTGAGAGGTTATTTGGAGGATGAAAATTAGGGCTATATGGTTGGAAACTAGTGATGAAAATACTATTTTTCCCATAATTATGCTAATCATGGGAAAATATAAACACTATCTAGGAGATTCCTAAAGAGGAAAGATCCAAAGCCAATACTTTTTTTGAACTTGTTGATTTAAGTGTTAATCATTTCAAACATTTGTTTAAGGAGGATGATCATGCTAACCTTGTTAAAATTCAAAAGCTTACTATATTTTTTCTTGATTTTTCATCTGAGGAAAATAACAAGATGATTTTGGTTGAGGTATTCAAGTAAGAACTTGAATATATTATTTCTTCATTTTATAAGAGTAAAATCCCAGAACCTAGTGGATGGACTATGGAGTTATCTTTAGGTTTTTATGAGCTAATTATTTAAGACTTACTAAGGGTGATTGAGGAACCTAAACTTAATAGGAGGATCCCACCCGACATCATTATACCTTTATTAATTTAATTCCAAAAAATATAGTCCTAAATTATTTGATGATTTCATGCCTATCTCTCTTACAACTGTTTATTTAAAATTATTGCTAAGGTCATTGCTAAAATAATTAAGAAAGTTTTTTTGGATTCTATTTTTAAAGAATGATTTGGTTTTTTGAGTGGGATAAAAATACATGATGTGGTGGTAATTTAATAATAAGGTTTACATTTTATCAAACTCAAGAAAATAGTTGATATACTCATCAAAATATATTTATCTAATGCATATGATAGGGTTAGATTATTATATCTTAGGTTAATGCTTCTTCATATTAGGTTAAACTTACAAGTTGTCAATTGGATTATGGGTTGCATATATTTGGTCAACTTTGTTGTTCTTATTAATAGTTTTACCCCCAAATTTTTCTATTATGAAAGAGGGATTCATCAAGGATGTCCTTTATATTTGATTATTTTCCTATTGGTTACCAAAGGTTTAAGTAGAGATATCAAGGATACGAAGAGGTTAGGGACATTCAAAGGGATAAGAGTGGGAATCTCTAATTTTCTCACATATTTTTTTGTTAATGATGTGTTTATTTTTGGTGATGGATCTCATAAAGATGTAACTAAAGATATAGATATTTTGGAGACTTACAATATTTACATAGGTATGGATGTCAATATGCATAAGTCTACTCTATCATGTTATTCTCTTTCTAAAGTTGAGGAGATACATAGTTTACATATCCTTCCATTTTTCTAAGATTGATATTGAATCTAGAATCAAATATCTAGGTTTTTTCTTGAAGCCTAATGCTTATTAGAAATAGGATTAGGAGTGGTTGGTGGCCAATATCAATAAGTGTATCCTCTTGTATTATAACATGTGGATCTCTTTGGTAGGGATAATGACTCTTGTGAAGTAAAATTTAGAAGTCCCAGTATATTGGCATGGACTAGCTCATATTATGGTTGGGGTCCTAGAAAAGATTAAGAAAATATATTTTAAATTTTTTTGGACTGGAAAAAATGTTAAAATAGGTATTATTTTAGCTAAATGGGATATTATTTCCAATCCAAAGGAATAATGAGATTGGGGACTAAAAAATATCCATTTTTTTGGCAAAGCACTAATAACTAGGAGTATTTGGAGACCTATTTCTCAGGACATTTTATGGAAGAAGTTCATTAAGCATAAATATATTGAGCCTCTTTCTTTAGTGGAGTGGATTATAAATCATACTAAATCCATCACTAATGTCTCTATTATTTGGAAGGATATAGTTTTTCCCTTTAGTTGAATTAATTAGCATGGAAAATTGGTAATGGTGGAAAATTTAGGATTGAGGTTAATCATTGGGTAGGGAGTGGTAATTCTCATAAGCTTCTTGTTAATATTATTTATCAACTACAAGATTATGGTTTTTTTACTTTGTCTCATGTTGTTTATCCTACTACTACCACATATTTTTAGAAATAAGGGTGGAATATATCACACCATCTGGGTCTCACTATAGACAATGATTATTGGGATGATTTTTTTGTTATTTTAATTCATAGTCATGTTCAGATTAGATATGGGGTTAAGGATAAACTTATGTGGATAAAAATTATTGTTAAGGGGGAGTGCAGTTATAATCTTGGATAAAAATATATTTTCTCTTATGATGGTCCTAGTAATCAACTATGGTAGTGGAAAACTATTTGGAAGTTCAATTCTCCATTAAAAACTAGAACCTTCATGCTGTTAGCTCTTAATAATAAAACTTTAATATGGGATACTCTAATATGAAGTGGTTGGTAGGGGATAGGTAGATGTACCTTTTGTAAATATAAATTTAAAACCATTAATCACATATTTATTGAGTATCCCTATACAATAGATGTGTGGTATGAATTAGGTGTTTTCAGTAGGAGACATGGTGATTGACATGGGGATATAATTGAATATTATTTGCATAAGTGGTGTAATATTAAGGGTTTAAAATTATTTAGATCATTACCCTTTACTGTGGCATGGGGAATATGGTTAGATAGGAATGTGGATATCTATAATAACACTTTTATATCTCCTTTCTAGGCATCTATTAAAATCTAAAATGTTTTTCAAGGTTTGTATAAAGTTTTGAAATTGAAGGCTCCTAGACATATTTATCTAGTGGTGATCAATTTTTGTATGCCTTGGGGGTTATTTGAAAGTAAAATTCAAGGTATTCTAGTTATATGTGATGCTGGTAGTGTAATATGCATCAATAAAAATCATTTTTTAGTCAAAAATGGGTATAGGAATTGTTGAGTTGTGGAGCTAAAATCTTCACTAATGAGCTAATGTGGAGGTTGTTGGGCTTACACAATAACCAACATCGGTTAGGGGTCAACTGACATCGGTTAGGAGTCGTCTGGCATCGGTCATCTTCAGATCGACACTGACTTCTGTGCATTTCCAGGATTGTTATTTTTAGGCATTTCCAGAATTAGAATTGTTCTATTTTTAGGAGAACAAATTTGAGCCTTTGATTTAAGAGGTGGATCTACGGGTGGCGAATGCATGGCTCATGAACCCTAGTGTTGTAGTATACTATATAGTAGGGTTAGATCCTCATAGCATGTATAATTTAGTAATTGAGTTGATTGTAATTAATTGAGAGAGAAAGAGAGAACTCTTGAGGGAGAATTACTGTACATCTGCAAGGTGTGAGGAGAGAGAGATTTATTCATTGTATTTCATTTTGGAAGAGTTTAATATAGATTGGTTGTTTCTTGTATCTCCTATTATTTGTTGTTTCTGATTTCTAGTTACTTATTACTTCTGGTTTCAATTCTGTGTTTAGTTGCTTATACAAAAGTAATCAATTATACTCTAAGATCCTAACAACTGGTATCAGAGTGTGTTAGTGTTTGTTGATTATAGAGCTCACTCACAGGGGTTTCTGATTGAGTGAGAGCAAAGCAATGGCAGAAGAAAATAAACTAAGAATGGAAAAATTCAATGGCAAGAATTATCAATTATGGAGGATGCAGATTGAAGATTATTTGTATCAGAAATATCTGTATTTACCATTGGGTGGGGTTTCAAGGAAGCCCACAGATATGGAAGATGAAGAATGGAATGTTCTTGATAGAAAGGCTCTTGGATCTATAAGGTTGAGCCTGGCAACTTCTATGTTTTCCAACTTATCACAGGAAAAGATAATGGTAGAGTTAATGGATACCTTGGCAAATTTATATGAAAAACCCTCAGCTTCAAATAAGGTATATCTTATGAAGCAATTATTTAATTTGCAAATGCAGGAACATGGATCTATATCTAGTCATCTTAATGATTTACATACAATATTAAATCAATTAAATTTAGTCAAAATAGTTTTTGATGATGAAATTAAGGCTCTCTTAATCTTATGCTCTTTACCTAAAAGTTGGCATAGTTTGGTAATGGAAGTTAGTAATACTAAATCTGCTTCAAATATCTTGAAAGTTGATGATGTTGTTAGTGTAATCTTGAATGAATAAATTCACAAGAAAAGCACAGGAGAAACATTAGGTAATGCTTTAAGTGTTGAAAGTAGGGGAAGGCAAAGAGAGAAAGGCAAGCAAGGGAAATCAAGGTCAAAGATGGGAAGTAGATCCAAATCTAGAAATGGAAGAATAACCTGCTAGAATTGTGGAAAGAAAGGGCATGCAAAGAAAGATTGTTGGTTGAAGGATAACAAAGAAAATTAGCATGAAGGTAATAAAGAAGCAAAAGTTGCAGGTATTGTTGCACAGGATGCTCTTATATTTTCTTTGGATAATAAAGTAGAATCATGGGTTTTAGATTCTAGTGCCTCTTTCCATGCAACCCCAAATAGAGAATTTTTCAATGATTATGTCCATGGAGATTTTGGAAAAGTTTATTTAGGGGATGATGAGCCTTGTAAAATTGTTGGCAAAGGAAAAGTGCAGCTGAAATTTTAGAATGGAAACACATGGGTGTTGAAGGATGTCATGCATGTACCCATCCTGAAGAGGAATCTAATTTTTGCAAGAAAGTTGGGTGATGAGGGTTGCATAGTAACTCTCACAGCTAAATCTTGGAAAATTTTCAAGGGTGCACTTGTATTAGCAAAAGTTAAGAGAGTAGGTACACTTTGTCTATCTACTTGTATTACTTATTATTCTCCTTCTATTTTATCTACTTCAGATGTAGATGCAAAGTTGTGGCACTGTAGGCTTGGTCACATGAGTGAGAAGGGAATGAATGTTCTTAAGTCAAAAGGTAAACTTTTAGATTTGAAAAGCATAGATCTAGGTTTCTGTGAGCATTGTATTTTTGGGAAACAGAAGAAAGTGAGGTTTCTCAAAACTGGGTCAACAAAGAAAAAGCACAAGTTAGAGCTTGTTCACACAGATGTGTGGGGACCAGCTCAGGTAGCTTCTATTGGAGGATCAGAGTATTATGTTTCTTTCATTGATGATGCTATAAGAAAGGTATGGGTTTATTGCATAAAGAGGAATTCTAATGTTTTTGACACATTTAAGAAATGGAAAGCTTTGGTTGAGAATGAAACAGGTTTGAGATTGAAGTGCCTTAGATATGACAATGGTGGTGAGTACTGCAGCAATAAATTCAATAGTTACTATTCTATGAGTGGAATACATAGGGAAAGGATGGTTCTAAGGACACCTCAGCAAAATGGAGTTGCTGAAAGGATGAATAGAATAATAATGGAGCATGCACGGAGTATGAGGTTGCATGTTGGTTTGCCCTTACAGTTTTGGGTAAAAGCTGTAGATACTACAGTTTACCTAATTAACAGAGGACCTTCTACTGCATTGGATGGTGGAATTATAGAAGAGGCTTGGATAGGTAAAAAGGTAGATCTTTCATTTCTCAGAGTTTTTAGTTCTGAAGCTTTTATGCACATTGATAAAGAAAATAGAAAGAAGCTAGATGTTAAATCTATGCGGTGCACTTTCATTGGTTATGGTTTTGGATATTTTAGATTCTAGTTGTGGAATTTAGAAATTAACAAAATTATTAGAAGCTGTGATGTAGTTTTCAATGAGAAGGTGATGTATAGTGATCAGCTCAAGAGGCTGAATAATTCTGAGTAGGGCAATCTTGATTTGGAAGAGGTTATGATCCAAAATGAGCTCACGGGTAAAAATCATCACTCACAAAAAAAACACAGAGACTGATGTCGGTCAGGTGGAAATTGACATCGGTCAGGTGCAGACCGACATCGGTTGGGTGCAGACCGGCATCGATCAGAGATGATCGAGATCGGTCACTGTCAAAAGAAAATTTGGGCAGACATCAAGCTGTAAATGAGTCTCAAATGCCCATAAGGAGGTCTAAAAGGGTAAGTAAACCTCTAATTCATTATTCCCCTTCTTTATACTACTTGTTGCTCACTGATGGTGCAGAACTAGAAAGTTTTGATGAGGTAATGCAGGTAGAATCTAGGAAACAGTGGGAGCATGGCATGAATGAGGAAATTGATTCCTTGGAAGAGAACCATACGTGGGATTTGGTTGAGTTTCCAGCCGAAAAGAAAGCACTAAAAAACAAATGGGTATACAGGTTAAAAGAAGGAGAGAATGGACAAATGAGACATAAGGCCAGGTTGGTAGTAAATGGATTTGCACAGAAACTAGGTATTGATTTTGGTGAAATTTTTTCTCCTGTATTAAAGATGACTTCTATTTGGACTATATTGTCTTTAGTTGCTATTGAGGATTTGCATCTTGAGCAGCTTGATGTTAAGACAGCATTTCTTCATGGAGATTTGGATGAAGAGATATATATGGATCATCCGAAAGGTTTTGAGGTCAAAGGTAAGGAGAAACTTGTGTGTAGGTTGAAGAAAAGCTTATATGGTCTTAAGAAAGCTCCAAGACAATGGTATTTGAGGTTTGATAGGTTTATGACAGAGCATGGCTTTAGTAAATGTCAATCTGACCATTGTGTTTATTTTAAAAGATTGGATAATGGTAGTTATATTATCCTATTACTATATGTAGATGATATGCTTGTTGCAGGTTCACACATGCAGGAAATTACTAAGCTTAAGGTAAAATTAGCTCACACAATTGCCATGAAGGATTTAGGAGCAGCAAAGAAAATCCTTGGCATTAGTATTAAGAGAGACAGGAAAAATCACAGTTTGATTTTGTCTTAAGAAGATTATGTGAATAAGGTGTTGGAGAGGTTCAATATCCAGGATGTAAAACTGGTAAGCACACCTATGGCTGGACACTTTAAGTTGAGCAAAAAATAGTGTCCTAAATCACATGATGAGGTTGAGTACATGAGTAGAGTTCCATATGCTTCAGCAGTTGGGAGCTTGATGTATGCAATGGTATGTACTAGACCAGATATTACCCAAGCAGTGGGGGTTGTCAGCAAGTTTATGGCCAATACAGGAAAGGAACACTGGAAAGCAGTTCAGTGGATTCTCAAATATCTGAGAGGGACCAGCAGTAGGCATTTATGCTATGGAGGGTCAAACACTTCTCTACACAGGTATGTAGATTTATATATGGTAGGTAACTTGGATGGTAGGAGAAGCACCATAGGATATGTGTTCACTATTAGTGGAACGGTGGTTAGCTAGATTTCAAAGTTACAGAAGGTTGTTGCCTTGTCTACTACAGAGGTAGAATACATTGTAGTCATAGAGGCTAGCAAAGAAATGATTTGGATGACTCAGTTCATGGAAGAGTTGGGAAAGGAGTAAGAGAGTTGCAGAATGTACAGTGATAGTCAAAGTGCAATTCATTTGGCAAAGAATTCAGCCTTTCATTCAAGAACCAAACATATATAGCTTAGGTACCACTTCATTAGACAGGTATTGGAGGATGGACAGTTGAAGCTAGAAAAGATCCATACGGATAAGAACCCTATCGATATGTTAACAAAGTTGATAACAAAGGAGAAGTTGAATCTTCATTCAACTTTTGTTGGTCTTCAAGATTGAACTTGAAGAGGGAGAAACAAGCCAGAGATGTTTAGAGGATGTTGTTGTACAGGTACAGGTACAGCTATTTATCTCCAAGTGGGAGATTATTGAGTTGTGGAGCTAAAAGCTTCACTAATGAGCTAATGTGGAGGTTGTTGGGCTTACATAGTAACCGGCATTGGTCAGAACCAACTGGCATCAATTAGGGGTCGACCGACATCGGTTAGGGTTCGGTCGGTATCGATCATCTTCAGACTGACACTGACTTCTGTGCATTTCTAGGATTGTTATTTTTAGGCATTTCCAAAATTAGAATTATTCTATTTTTAGGAGAATAGATTTGAGCCTTTGATTTAAGAGGTGGATCTAAGGGTGGAGAATGCATGGCTCATGAACCCTAGTGTTGTAGTATACTATATAGTAGGGTTAGATCCTCATAGCATGTACAATTCAGTAATTGAGTTGATTATAATTGATTGAGAGAGAGAGAACTCTTGAGGGAGAATTACTGTACATCTACTAGGTGTGAGGAGAGAGAGATTTCTTCATTGTATTTCCTTCTGGAAGAGTTTAATATAGATTGGTTGTTTCTTGTATCTCCTATTATTTGTTGTTTCTGATTTCTAGTTACTTATTACTTCTGGTTTCAATTTCATGTTTAGTTGCTTATACAAAAGTAATCAATTGTACTCTAAGATCCTAACAGGAATGGGAAAAAAATATTTTACAAAATTACTGGCTCTCAAGTTACTTATCAAGACTACTTAGGACTATAATATTATTAGGCTACTAGTGATGGGTGACTCTCAAGTGGTTATCAACTAGATGTTTAAGGTGAATATAATGGATAAAATTTCAATGACTTCTATCTTGGAATAGATAAATATTATGGTTGGGTTGTTCACCATTATTTCATACAAACATGTTTATCATGAGTTAAATGTTATGTATGACTTATTGTATAAATAATGTCTATTCTTGGAGTTAGGATGGTCCATGAATATGGAGACTAAGGATGGTATCTCTCAACCTCCTATATTCATAATTTTTTTTATCATTAGGTGCATGATCCTTGGTTTGTGGGGATGTGGTTTCTTCATAAATTCCTCGTGAATTGATAATATTTTAAGATTTGCATTACAAAATAGGTTTCCTCTATCTAACTTCCATTTTCAAGTGATGGTATTATCATTATTTACTCATTTTATGTGTTATTAGTACTGGATTTATACTTATTGATGCACTTATTTTTTTATTGATTTTCACTAATGTGATTTTTTCTATTGGTGGAGGGTCTTGATGTGGTGTTTGCATAGGACAAAATTATATCATATGTTTTTATTTGTGGATATTTATTTTTGTGATGGGTGTATGAGTATAATTATCTTGATACAACCTTAATTTTTCTTGTCCCATGGATTATTATGTTTTTGTTTCTTGTCATTATTCCAATTCTTTTTATTATGGACTTTTATTTAATGGATAATTTATAACTGTGTTCATACTCTAATTTTTAATTTATAATACATTTATTATTTAGTACTATTGGCTAAGGAATTGGTGATTAGACCTTATTTTCTTCTTTGGTGGTATCTTCTATTGATCCTTTTTAGGTCCTACTACTTGTGGCATTTTTGCCTCATATTGGGTTGTTGTTTGTGCCCTTGAAAGACATATTATTGGCTCTTTATTTTTAATTTTTTTGCATTTATGTGATGTAACTTTTTACATTTAATAAAGTTATGATTTTTTCTTTGGAAAAATATATAAAAGGTTATTATTGACAAAAAATTTAGATTGATGAAAACTAGCTCTCAAATGTATGTAGTGTTACATTCCTACCAAAATTAGGACATGACATGTTTTATTTATTTAATCTAAATCATGGTACATTCTTTAGACATATTACTATACCAATTCCTAATGGACCAAATGTTGTCAATACATGAATATGGTGGCACCTTCTACTACCTAGTTGATATTTGCATTAGGGCATGGTTAGTTATACTTTATGTAGGCCATATTAGGTTTGTTTTTATAGTAGTTTTCCTTCTTACATGAAGGGAATACAATTATAATTTATATTTATATTAATGATACTCATGAAAATTTAAAAAATCAAAGATAAATATAGGTACAAAACTTAAAAAATCAAAAAGCGTGGTAGAAAAGGCAATGATTTACATAACCTTAAGGACAAGATAAGTGACACTAACTTATATGAATAATGGAATGACATGTTTGAATAATTTATTAGAATTTAAAATTAAATAAAATATATATTAAAGATATAAAAAATATTTAAATATTTAAAAAAATAAAAATTAGGACCTAAGCATGACATGATTACTAGTTTACATTATTTAAATATGTTATTTATCACATGTTTGGTAGATAACATATTATTTTTCATACACATGCATTTCATGGTATACATGAGTGACATGAAGGACATACAAATATATTTGATACATGTAGATATATATGTTAGAAATTATATACCTAGGGACCATGCCAATGTTGGGGGTATCTTATTTCATAAGTCACAATATTACAGGTAATATCCTTATATAACCTTATCTTTACCATGTTGAGCTACATTTACTTATTATATGTGTCTTTATATTACTCATACTCTATAAATTGATAGATTTCATGGATATGTTATTTTAATTTGTTATGACACTAACATACTTGGATGGTGTATACTAATTTACTCACTATATGTTTCATGGATGTTTTTTCTCTTTCCATATAGGCTACTCATTTATTTTCTAATGTTTTTGTCGCTTGTCCTTGTGTGTTCAACATTATTGTCCCTTTTTGGTGCCCTTTATCATTTTTTGTAATATTTATTATCCAATGTATGTGGCCCTTTTCCTTGTTTGTGTGATATGCTATTGTCCTTTATATGCAACCCTTGGCCTTATGTGTGACATTGAGTGTGATTTCATGTGTTTTTTTTTTTTGTGTATCATGGCCATGAAAATTAATTTTGATGTTTTTGAGATTGCTAAGTTTGGTGAGTTTTTGAATGTGATGATCCATATCACACATCTCCCTATTAATGTGTGGTGTCATGATATATATCATGAACCATTATCACGTAGTCTTATTTAGTGTTTTAATAAGTTATGTTTAATATTTTATGCCTAATTAATATATACATATTGACATGACACTTTTATTCCTTGCATTACATATGTTTCATACATGAGTTAAAGACATATGCATTAATATGATGAAATATTATCTACACGTTGAAATTATTATACATGATTACACCTTTATACATATCATTCCACAATTGAATATTTTTTTTGAGATGAGTGACTCATAGGCTACACCCCTCACCTCAAAAGTGTGGCATATTAGTGGGCTTGTCAATGAGAATTAATCCTCCATGAGTAAAAAAATAATATTTTGATAGTTTAAAAGATTTAGATATATTTTAAAGTGGTTAAAATATTATATTTGGATATATATTTACAATTTTAATATGTATATTTTAGGCATATGCCATGAATATGGACTCAATTCAAAAGAACATGAGTTAAAGTTCTCTAGATTAGGATACATTTAGATGGATATTTTTAAAAAATTACAAGGAATGAGTTATATATTTTTTAGCTTGAGATACATTTAGATTTGTATGCCATGCATATACACACATTTTTATAGGGACATGATTTATATGCATGGACATAAAATATGGGAGTTGGGTATAAATATTTATGCAGTTCAATATGAATTGAGTTGGAACTAATGTTACACAAAGGTTAATATTGTGGCTTAATTGTTAGTTTTTATGTGCATTTATTAAACATTAATTCACATACAAAAAACACAATTCACATGTATTTGATACTCTAACTATATTAATTTAGATATATAAGTATAAAAAATTCATTACATTTTGTAGATCTCTATTCTATACCTCCCCACTTTTTATCATTATTATATTTATTTTATTCTATATATTTCCACCTTTTCATATTTACTCTCTCTTTTTAATAGTATGTTCTTCTCTTCATTTTATTATATTATCATCTTCTCTTATTATTATTATATTATCTTCCATGCCATTTTACATCATTATATAACATTTAAAAGCTATATGCTATATCTCTTCACTGATAGTTACTTTTTGTAACCATTGGTTTACATTTTTGTTATGAATGGTAAAAAAAGGTTTTAAATAGGGATCCTACCCTTTACAAGTAACATGTAGGCATGGTCAAAAAACTATAAATAATGTAGAATCATGCCATAGGGACTTAAAAAAATCCATAAACTAAAAAAATGACACAAAAATAGTCAAAAAATAACAAAATAGTAGGATGAAACTAACACCCTAGGTACTTCCACACCTCATATGCTTTAACCCAATTATCCATCATATTATTAAATTTAGTTTTCATTTTCTAAGTAATTTTTCACTCATGTTTATCTACAATAAGACATTTCATCTTCTTGTCTTGATAATCATTACCAAAATATTTATTCTTCCTCTTAACCAAAGTCTTTAAACTCACCATAATTTATGCATAGTGACATGACTTAAATCAACAAGGAGTATAATATTTTCTTTAATATTATCATTTTATCTTTCCATTTTATCCACCTTATCTGATAATATTTGAAACTAAAAACTCATCTCCATCAAGTTAGCCTTAGTGAAGAAGATACCATTATTTTGATTTAGTTTATTCATTGCCTCATTAATTTTAGAATGGTATTTAATAAATAATCTAAGAAAATATTTATGTACATTTAACTCCTATATAATTTGAAAAATCTTGTCCTAATTCTTAAGAACATATGATAAATATTAAAACTCTTGTTGATACTTTTCCTTTCCTTTAGGCAATTCCACCTCCTTGTGATCAACCTCAATCTTTTTGCCCCTCTATTTAATAAGTTTTAGGCATTCCATAACCTATCAGATCCTATTGTAATTATTTCCCATGATTATATCTTTTTTAGGATTTACATCTACCTCCTTTCTATAAAAATCCAATGTTTTCCCTTCCATCTTTTCACAATCTCATCTATTTCACCCAAATTCTCTTGTACTTCATTATCCCTATCGATTTCAAGAGTAAAATAATCATGGATCACCTTAATTTATTTTAATCTTGTGTTAATTATAAAATTTATTTTGGATCCCTCTGATGCCCTAGAATGACGCTTCCTCAAATTTGAATAATAAGGAGCATAATTTAGGGCATTAAAAAATTTATAAATCAGGAAGATGAATGTTGATGTAATGAAACTTTATTTTTCCCCTCTTCACATCTAACACTAAATTATCTATTGAGTGAAATATATAAAAAGTCATACTTAAAGGATTTTTATGTAAAAAATAGTTCAAAATGGGAAAGTGATAGTAATGCACAACCATAAATATTCCCTCTAATGTAACAAACCTTGTAACTTGATCTGAAACAACATCATAGGGAACTAGAAAATCCTACCATAAAATAATATTTATTACTTCATCATCCATAATTTCCATTTGAATATGTTTCTATCATCTTCTACCATTATTCACTTGAATATAATCAGCAACAATATTCCTATAGTTGCATTATATTTGATCATCAACTTGATGTCATGGGGTTCAATTTCATTCAATGGGTGATCAATGATCCCATAATACTCCCAAAATATTGCATTTAAACCATTTCCAATTTTCCATTTTCAACCTTTAACAATAATATCCTTATTTTTAACAAAAAAGTTCCAAATAATAGAGCCTCTTAGAAAAAATTATTTAGTAAGAAAAGTAGTTGGAATTTGGTTCTTCAAATATTTAACCCTTAAAATACTTACCCATTGGTTGGATTATTTAATAAATATCTAGTAGAGATTGGCCACCAATTTTTATTCATCAAATTCAAATTCTTATAACCCAATCCACTAGAATGTTTGGGAAGACAAACCCTTTCCAAAGTAACCAAACGTAATCTTTATCTTTCCTCTGCTCCCATCCATAGATTTTTTTTTTGAATTTTATTAAATTTCTCTTGAATCACCTTTGACATATTAGGAGATTCATTAAATAAACTATAATACTTTTTAAAACTCTTTTGATCAACAAAATCTTACCTGCTTGAGATAGAATAACTCCTTTCCAACTTGATAGTTTCTTCTAAAATCTATCAAGGAGTGAATTCCATAGATTAATAGAAATTTGACCAAAAAATAAAGGCATGCCCAATTACATTGATGGAAAAGGCTTAATTTGACATCCTGATACTTGAGAAATCTTATATTATCTAACCATTGGGGTATTCATAAAGAATAATAATCTTTTGTCATAATTCACTAATTGTTTGTAAACATGTTCATAATTATTTAGGATCCTTTTCAACACTTTAGATTCCATAACTAAAGTGATAGTAAGATTAATCATATCATTCATAAATTATTGATTAATAATGGGATAAACTGCATTCATATCCTAAAATCCTTTCAAATCACCTTGCCTCAATGCAACCAATCAATTCCTACTAGGAGAGTATGTCATTAAGATAAATAGAAAAGGAGATAAGGGATGTTTCTATCTTTAACCACATTTAATGCCAAAGAAACCTATAGTAATACCATTAAAAACTATGGAAAACATGGAAAATGAAACATAAATATGAATCAATAGTCTTAGATGTGTATGAAACCTAAATTTTTCTAGCACCATATCCAAAAACTCCTAGTCAGTTCTATCATAAGCCTTACTAATGTCAAGTTTAAATAGCATACCAAATTTTTTGTTTTTCTCCATAGAATAAATGGTCTCAAACACCACTATAATCCCATCCTAAATTTTTCTACCAAGTAAAATACCCCCTTGATTCATAGATATCAACTTATCCATCAAATGTTGAAGTCTCAAGGCTAGAATTTTAGTGAAAATATTATTAACTAAAGTACAAAGACTAATAGGGTGAAAATATTTGAAATTATTAACTCCATTATTCTTATGGATCATAAAAATGGTGTTATTAAATTTCTTAGGCATCTTACTAGAATAAAAAACCATCCACTGCTTCCACTAAATTATCCTTAATAATGTCCCAAAATTTTTGAAAAAATATAACTGGGAAGCCATCCAACCCCAGAGCCTTATCTTTATTCAAATTAAATACCACTACCTCCACCTCTTTTACCATCACAAATTTTATCATATTTTACACTTACATTATTAACTACCAATTATAGAATATTTACATATATACCATAGTATATATGCATTTTTATTAAATAAACTACTGTATATTATCCATCGATATATCCGTAACATGTCATAAAGCTTTATATGATGCCACACTTCAATTACAATATGATTTTAGTATCTATGGTGTAATGTAATTTGATTTTAACCTTTGTATTTTTTATTTTCTACTCTTATAATTCTACTAAATAATCTTACCAACACATTATTTTCCCTTGGTATAGGAAAAATGTTAAAATATTTAAGTTTTTTCATGAGATTTCAATATCTATACTTGTAACAGCTAAGAAATTTGGAATTACATTGAAAAATGATTCTAATTTGGTTGATAATAATTCTAAGTTGATCATACACTTATATCATCTTGACATAATTTTTTATGTAAAATTTAAAACCAAGTATCAAAGCTTCATATTATTATATATTAATAATGCACATGATTTTAAATATATAAGAGGAAAAAATTTCTTAACACATGGGATAAATCATAAATGCATTGGTACTTTGGCCTTTTTTAGATTAGGTTCTGTCAATCTATAGACTGTAAATGTTTTTACTTAAATTGGGGTTAAAGTTTTCAATGGAGACTTATTTAATGCTTAGAGTGAATAGACCTATAATCACAACCAATACTTCAATATATTCATTAATCTAGTGATACTCAATAATTACGTATTTCACATTTAGTTCTTTTTCAATTTGAATTTGATTTTTTACTCCTTCACATGGTGGCCACATGTGGGATAAATCCATAGATACATGTTTATTTTAAATATCAAGACTATCTCTACTCAATAATAATAAAAACTTGCAGGATATCTACTACTTGGATGTGTGTGTGTGTACATGTGTGCATGTGTGCGTGCGTGCGTGTGTGTGTGTGTGTGTGCGTGTGTGTGTGTGTGTGCGTGTGTGCGTGTGTGTGTGTGTGTGTGTGTGTGTGTGTGTGTGTGTGTGTGTGTGTGTGTGTGTGTGTGTGTGTGTGTGTGTGTGTGTGTGTGTGTGTGTGTGTGTGTGTGTGTGTGTGTGTGTGTGTGTGTGTGTGTGTGTGTGTTATTTCTCCTTTCAAAATAACATTTTCAAAATCTAGTTAGACAATTTTTGTGGTAGATATTTTTAATTTTAGTCTTAATTTTTGACAAATAATATGTAAAATAACATTAATAAACACTCTAAAATATACCAAGAAGTTGTTTAGGTTCTTTTTATACCTCAAATTTTCACCCTTGAGAGGGTGTTTTAAGACCTCTCACTTGATCTATACAATGGAATTAGTCTTATGTTGTGGGTAACCTCTAAGTATATTGAACCTCTAGGTTATAGGGCTAGCTCCCCTTGATGTATTAGTTAAGCTCACAACACTACACTACTAGCTTTCAAATGAAAAATAATAGGAATAAAATGAAAGAAAACTAAGGGGGTGATACACCAAATCAATTTATCACTACCAACCAACTTCATGTGCACATGTAGACCATGAGATTAATCTAAACATACACTACTCCTAATTTGAATCTCTCACATCAGCATTTCACTATGAAGATTGTGATAGATGTTTAGATTAGGAGGACTAATCAAGAGGTATAAAATGAGACTAATGAGTATATGAACTCACTCAACCCTCACATTTCACTTTAACACTTCACATGACCTAAAAAATAAGCTTTCAAACTACATATAGGTGTTAGGATAGGATAATATGTCAAGGAAGACCAAGAAAATCACTAAACAAGATAAACTATCCATGCATACACACTAAGTATAGTCAAAAAAGGAGGTAAAACTAGTAGTCTTTATTGATCCAAAACATAAAAAAGATCAGGGATTTTCCATACTCAGGTGGAGAATTATTTTTACAAGCTATCAAAGGCAAAATATATAGAAAATGATAGGAGGAGAGAGAGAAAATGGCATAGAAGAAAGTCATTGACAAATCTCATGGTTCTAAATCTAGTTAAGCACAAGAATAATAAGGTATAAAATAGTCCATAAGACTCTTCACCACAAGTTTTTTCTTGAGGTCATGATGATCTTCTAGAGTTGGCATAGGAAGACACTGCACTTCTTCATTTAAAACTAGTCTTTCTTTCTTGGGAGTCACCAACCACTTGAAACTATCTTAGAAGTTCTTAAAACTTCCAAACTGACATAAAAGGTATGATTTAGGCCTTATTAAGTCATCATACACCTATTGAATTTATGCTTCACATTAATACCTACCAATCACATTCTTTTTGCATCTTATGGATATTCTTCTTCATTGATCATATATGTTTATTAGCCAACTAGGCCTAATTTCTTGATGTTTGCCATTTGAATGTCCATGAATGTTTCAAAATACTTATTATAGGGATGCAAGACATGTTTATATGTCTCTTTATCCTTTTGTATATCATGTAAACCCAATGGAACTTAAACCTTATTATTTTAACCTTTTAGGTGATCATGTCACTTTCTTACTAGCCCATTCAAAATTACCTTGATATAGACCTATGGAAGCAATTACATGCATGAATGAGAGGAGTTTTAGGTTTGATAGGTTATAAAACATCCCAGTGCACCTTCCATCATCATTTTCATCTATTCACCTATCTTTGCACCTTTAGTTTACCTTGAAAACCTATAAAAATAAGGTATTTATTACATGTGTACATGTGGTTGTACAAGTAATTTATATGGTTAGAGCCATATCTGAGTGTATAATTCAATTTAACTATTTCCAAGATCAATTTAATGCATTTTTATGCATTTTTCTCACATTATTCTCCATCAGGTTCTTATCAAGGTTTTAAGAGGGTTTATGCATGCTTAGGTTCTTAATGATAGTTCATAAAGGATATCCCCTTAACCTCTAAACCAATTTCACTAAATTTGAGCGCATAAGGGTCCCCAACTTTATTTATGAGATCATGGTCCCATGCATCTTCTCTATATACTTCCAAGCAAATCTTTGAGGCTCTTAGGTGGCTAGTAGGCATTTTGTGCACCTTAAGGAAATTTTTAGATCAAAATGGCCAATTAGGAGATTCTTATACAAACCAATACCTCAATCACATCCATCACTCTCCTAAAAAATCCTTGAAGTTGGCTTCAATTCTCCTTTAATTCCTTCTCATCATCTAGGGTAGGCTTTATAAAAGGTGGGTTTGAGAATGGTATTAGGCTTGAAGACCTAACTATTATGTTTTCTACATTTTGACACTAATGGAAACTTCCTCATTACTTTTTTGCATATTTGAGTATGATAATCACTCCTTTGAACCCATTGATCATATGTATTTTCTTGATAAGGTAATTTGATTCCCTTTTCCCCCAATATGCATGTCATTAATAAAACATGAAGACAGTGTTGTAGTCACCTATTTGCATTTTGGGACTCTTATAGATGACCATGACCACCTAACTAGTTACATTACACTTCTCCACCTACTCACTGGTATGTTTAGGACCATTTAAATACCTAGATGGAGCAACTACTACCTTAAGAACCTTGAATTCTTCTTTTCATGTAAGGTTCTCACCTTATTGGTCAAAAGTGTGGACCTATAGGTCTGTAGACCAATAGGTATACACTTACCTTTAATTAGGTCATGAATGGAAAGATTCTGAGTTTCCCATACTATCTAATCATCTCATCTACATATTAGACTTGTTGAAAAGCTCAATAATTTTCCCAACCCATCAAAAAGCCCACAAGCATTTCTATATGCTTTTACAATCTTGATGAGTTCTCATGGTTGTATTTTTTGTATTATGGAGCCTATGAGATTCTTATGAGACTTTTAATGGTATGTGCACTATATGAGATATCTTGGTATGTTGTTTTATATATCATTTGAGTCTTATCAATGCATTTGATCTTATCATTTAGATACCCTTTTAGAATACATAGTCTATTGATGAAGCTTATATAAGGAGGTGTAGGTGATTTTCTCATTATAAAATCTCTATGTAATATTTTATTATACCATAACTAAATTGGGAAGACTCATTCAACTATTAATGTTTCCCAATTGATTTACTTCTTTAATATACTAAGAGATTGACCCTAGGCCTAAGGTGTATGAAATGAGACTCTTAAGCATTCCTAGGATTTATAAGCCTTCCTTGTGTATTGTTACTTCATGAGGACATTTAATTATTAATATATGTTAAGGTAATATCTCTCCATGTTATATAACTTATATACCTACTTAGTTTGGAATGAGAACCCTTTGTAAAGTAGTTAACTACCCCTAGCCTGAGTAGGTTCATTTATGGGATTTTATAAGAATATGTAGGGTATCTTAAGAGAAGAAGATTTGGAAATATTTATGTATAATGTGAAATATGTACCCATGTCACATTATGGTTTTTACCATGCAACTCTTCCTTAGAAAATAATTTTTCACGTAACTAAGCATATGTGGCCCTTCATCAGGTTTAGTGGGTCTATGGTTGGTTATAGGTACTTTGGTGACCTTGAGAGACTTGATAAATTATATAACATATTTGAAGACCTAAAAAATATACTCTACATCCTATCATTACCATAATTCACTTGGAGGGATCCATACACCTTTCACTTGTTCAAGAGTTGTGAATAACATAATTAGTTTTACAATTACACCTTGTACATGTTTGTGGATAACACAGATAATTAACTAATAATGGTTTCATATTTAATGATACAAATGATTCTTCCATATCATCTCATTATTATTCAAGGTATTATGAGGTTTTCATGATTCTCATTTCATGGAAACTTCAAGAAAATAGTAAACAATATGAAATCTTGATTACACTGTGAAGGATACTTTTTAAGGTAACTTCAAATGAGATCAAGATTTGGAAGAGATATAAAAGTCCATGTGAAATAACATACACCTATTTTATTAATTATGAAATTTATATTTATTCATTTTTAACATTCATTTCATTTCAAAACTCATAAGCAGACCTAGTAGTGAGTACATATCCTCCATTTTGAGCAAGTTTTTTATCACTTATGGCTACCAATAACTCATTTGATGTCCTAGTCTAAGTCAGATACCAATTAGGGAAAATAATACATTTAAAATTTCTCATTAATATGTATTTAATAAACATGCATCTAGTTATATCATTGACACACCTCAAAACCATCAAAAATTGTGAAGATGAAACCTTTCTTAGACCTACAACCTATCTCTAATGGAGATCTATTGATCTTTGATTGTTCACATGTGCAAAACTAGTGGATAAATGTGTGATAACGATGTTAATATGTTTTATAGGCCTATATAATCTTTACTTTGACATATTATCTCACACTTTCACTCAAAATTCCCCAAACTGAGCCTTGGGGTTTAGTAGGGGTTTGTGATTGCTTAACTTGTTAGAGATGATTTATACAGCTCAACCGCTAAAACCCTAAACTATATTCATCAATTTTAGTACCATTAGGGTTAAATTATATTTCAATTATCATTTATCCTAACTCATTTGTATGTTCATGAACCAAGCATAAGATTTTGGCCTTATCGATCTTGTGAAGAGCTCAAATGAGCTTCTAACCAATCTTTTTCATTTGTTGACTTCTATAAACCTGTGAAAAAAATTTGTTCATGAAAATTACATGAAGAAGGTTAATATTCACCCTTACACATATTTACACCTAAATATTTACCCTTCATGTCCATACAAGTGGCTAAAATTTGCTTTTATAGAGTGATTCATCCTCTTTTGTACATTTAACTACAAGGTTTCATGATTTAGACCCCTCTATGACTAAATCCTGAATTTATGCATGTTATTAAATCTTTTTATATGCTTTTCATTTGAATAGGTATGTACAATACCTCATAATTAGTCCAAAAAATAACTTGATAAACCTGGAATGCCTTAACAAGTGTGAAGGAAGATTAATGCATGTTTGATGGCTCTATATGGCGAACATAAAAAAATTTAGGACCACATTTGACCTCAATTGACTCCTTAACAAAAGTCTTTAGCAACCCATACAATAATAAAGATTTGAGAAGGCTTAAATTGACCATAAATGAAACCTTAACCTCTCCAAAAACCTTAAATTATACAAATTTACCTTAACTTCCTCAAATAAGTCTTAAGATTCTTCAATAAGGTAACAAGGTAATGGGAAGACTTGATAAACAATACATGATCTTGACACATCATGACATAGGCCTAGGACCCTCTAAACTGACCTTGATGACTTTAGAGAAACATGAGGAAATTAAAACTTAAACAATGCTAAATAAGGCTTTTAGTGACCATTTGAATATTATTATAAGACCAACATGGCTATAAAAATTTTAGAATGTCTGACAAGTCAAGTTTTTAACTATAGGGGCTGACATTTTTTAGCTTGAGTTCAAAAAAATTGTCAACAATTTGGCAATTCATAGGGCTAGCATGCTTACAATTTTAATAGACCAGTAACCTTTTCCTTCCATTGGGAAATGGAGTCACTTTCAACTTACTACTAACTGATATGAGACCATGACCTTCACTGTAAGACCCTTGAAAAAAATGAAATAGTTGATCACCTCACCAAGACAACTAAAAAAATAAACACCAAAACAACACACACAAAAATCAACATGACAAAACAAACCAACACACATGAGTTAACAATCACTTAGGTAAAACAAAACATAAGCAATCATAAAACACAACTAACCTCAACATATCTTTCTCCTCAAGAATCAAATGGAAAACTCTTGAGGTCATTGTGTTCCCATGAAATTAGATTATCCCATATTGAATGAAGTCTAATCAGGTATTTCTCATGGAGGGAGAGCTTCCACCTACACTTTGAGATGGTATCATACTCATAATCTTCTTTACTAACAATTAGACCTTATTACTTCATTCCCTTGTTCATGAATTGATTGTGTGAGTCAAGAACAAAGTCATACTTATCACAAGAATGGTTTATTGACACCAATAATGTTATATCTATATCATCAATAGGTTGTTCCTAATCAAACTATATAATTTGAGATAGATCTTATGGCATGCTTGTAGGGTTGGCCTCAAGGAAAAATGTACCTTGATTTTTTAGAGATTGAGAGAAATATAGCTCATTTTAATTTTCCAAGAGTGAACAAAATTCTAAAAATTGATTGATAAATTGATATCCTTCCTTAAAAACATCAAACAAGACATAATTAAGTGTAATTACCTCTTGAAATGTTGGAATTTAAGAAGTAGCTCTATCTTGCACATTGACATGCTTATCAAAACTACCTTCTTCTATTTTCATCAGCATATACCCTTTTTTTACAAGAGTGAAACCTAATAAAATCACCTCAAACAAGTTTTCAAACTTAGTTTCATTATATTTTAGATCATTTATGTCTTCATGTATCACATTAAACTTCTCTTTGTAGCAAGAGAGAGTCTCATTATCTTGAGGGAAAAAAGGGGGTTTAAAGCATAAATTTACCTCCTTAACTTCTTCATACTTGATTTCCATCTCACCTACTATTATATTATCATAGTTAACCTAATCATCACCATCAAACACATGCCAATATGACTGATCCATTTGGTTAATGATGGCATTTTGAAAACCGGCCTATGATTCTAACATTGTCAACTCATCAAGTCTTACCTTCTCCTCATCTCTAAAGATTGATTTGTATCTTTGTTCATTAAGTGGTGTTCCAATTATGACTTATTCATCATATGCACTTTAAATATCCTATTCATAGCCTTCTTGGTGGTGATATACAATAATAATTTGATTTTCTTCCTCAAGGAGGGGTTGTTCAACCTCACAAACAAGTTTTGAGATCTCATGGTCAATGAGCTTATCATTATCTTCCCTTCATTCACCAATGAATCCCTCAAACTTATAAATGTTTTAGATTTTAACTTTCTCCACAAGGACTTCCTTCTTTATTTGAATGTTCTTTTGAATTGATTTTAAAGATAAGGAAAGTCTTAGGTTTTTTAATATTCTCAACAAGGATTTATTTTTTACCTTGGATTTCTTCTTAAATTTATTTCCAAGATGAGAAGGATTTAGGCTCTTGAGGAGGGATGGGTAGGGCTTGAATAGTTTTAGTTTTTTATTTGACCTCAATTCCCCAATCTAGACTTGTTCTAATTTGTTTATCCCATGATTCACCACTTGATTCTAACTTAGAATCTTAAGGGGCCTTTTGGGAAGTTCTTAAAGAAGGGAAATGGAATTTTATGCCAAGACAACCTTATTAATTTCCCTCCATGTAGCAATCAAACTCTCCAATTCTGATTTATCTTGATCCTCTACCTTCTCAATAATAGCTTCTTTCCTCTTTTTGATGTTTTTTTAGATTAATTTCCATGATGGGAAGGCTTTAGGGGTATGTGAAGGGATTGGGATGATTTTAAACTCACTTGACTTAGTCTTTTAAGGAAGAATCAATGGCACAAAAGAGCATTGAAGTGGTATAAGAGAAGGCACATTAGGATAATAGCACTGAACTTGATATCCTTCATGAATTATTAGCTTTTCCTCTATGCATTGCATTAGGCCACCTATATCCATCATGTCACTAGTGAGTCTATGCTAATTTTATCTCTCAATAGGTACCCACTTTCTCCTCATCAGTTTTATTGAGTCTCTGACATTATAAATTAGATGACTAGGAACACTTTAAACATACTCCTTTTGTGTATTAAGCCCTATTATATACCTTTCATATCCCAAGAGGGTTTTCTTGAATATTGAGATAGACTAATTTTAAATATGACTATGTTGACTAGGAGAAACATGATCTTGACAAGTCTAAACATAAGGATGAAAAAATGGCCAAAGAGGTGGACTATCTTAGTAAGACTATTGAGGAAAATAAGGAGGGTAATACTATTGATAGTAAAGATGATAATAATCAACATGTTATTAATAAGGGTCAACATACTGCTGACAAGAATCAACATGAGTTTGACATGTCTCACCTACTTGTGTAAAATATAAATCAACACCAAACTCAACCATGAAACCTCATGAGAAAGGTAAAAATGAAATATCTCTTGCTTAAAATGATACCTAGGCTGATACATCTAATTGAATACATTCAAAGTCACCATTGATGTTTGTTGAAATTCCTCTAAAGGTTGATATGTTAGAGAGTAACACCAAAAAATCTTTAATTAATTATCAATCTGGTCTCACTGGGTGTGCTAAACTATTATATCTTGACTTTTCACCCTTGAGAGGGTGTTTCAATCACTCTCACTTGAGATATATAATGGGATTAGTCTTAGGTTATGGGTGACCTCTAATTATATTAAACCTCTATGTTATAGGGTTATATCCCCTTGATGTATTAGTTAAGCTTACAACACTACACTACTAGCTTGCAAAGGAAAAGGGATAGGAATAATATGAAAGAAAACTAAATGAGGGGGTGATACACCAAATTGATTTATCAATACCAACCAACTACATGTGCACATGTAGACCAAGAGACTAATCTAAACATACACTACCAATCTAAATCTCTCACATCAACATTTCAATATGGAGGTTGTGATAGATGTTTAGGCTAAGAGGACTAATCAAGACATTTATAATGACACATAATGAATATTAAAACTCACTCAACCCTCAAACTTCACTTGAACACTTCACATGACCTATAAAATAATATTTAAAACTAAATATATTTGTTAGGATAGGACAACATGTCAAGGAAGACCAAGTAAATCACTAAACAAGATTAACTATCTGTGCATACACACTAAGTGTAATCCAAAGAGGAGGTAAAACTAGTAGTATTTATTAATCCAAGGCATAAAAATGATCAGGT
Source organism: Torreya grandis (assembly GCA_037957365.1). Taxonomy (NCBI): domain Eukaryota; kingdom Viridiplantae; phylum Streptophyta; class Pinopsida; order Cupressales; family Taxaceae; genus Torreya; species Torreya grandis. The sequence goes on from JARHVA010007817.1 coordinate 542,857, forward strand.
ATTCACCATACTCAGGTGGAGGATCCTTTTTAAAAGCTATCAAAGGAAACATATATAGAGAATGAGAGGAGGAGAGAAAGAAAATGGCATAGAATAAAGTCATTGATAAGTGTCATGGTTCTAAAACTAGTTACACACAAGAAGAAGAAGGTATAATATATTACATAATAATCTTCACCACATGTGTCTACTTAAGTTCATAATGATATTTTAGAGTTAGTAAAGGAAGACACCTCACTTCTTCACTTGAAACTGATCTTTCTTGATTAGGAGTTACCAACCACTTGAAACTATCTTAAAACTTATTGATACCTCAAAATTGACATGAAAGGTATGATTTATAACTAATTCAATCATCATACACATATTTATCTAATTCTTCACTTTGACACCTACCACTCACATTCTCTTTGCATCTCATGGGATCCTTCTTCGCTAATCATATAAGCCTATTAGCCAATTAGACCTAATTACTTGATGTTTCCCTTTTGGATGGCCATGAGTGGTTCAAAGGACTTATTATAGGGATGAGGGACATGTTTATATGTCTCTTTGTCCTATATTCTATCATGTAGACCTTAAAGGAAATCAAACCTAACTTTTTTGACCTTTTAGGTGACCATGTCACTTTCTTACTAGCCCATTCAAAACTGTCTTCTTGAAATAGACTTGTAGAAGTAATTTCATGCATTATTGAGAGGATTTTGAGGCTTAAGAGGTTATAAAACATCCCAATTCACCTTCCATAATGATTTACATATGTTCACCTACCTCTGCACCTTGATTTTACCTTGAAAACCTACAAAAATAAGGTATTTATTGCATCTGTATAGGTAATTATACAAACAAGTTACATGGTTAGACCCCTCTCTAAGTTTATAATGACATTTAGTTGTATCCAAGATAATTTAAATACATTTGGCTGCATCTATCTCACATCATTCTCCATCAAGTTCTTATCAAGGTTTTAGGAGGGTTTATGTATGCTTAGGTTCTTAATGATAGTTCATAAAGGATAACCCCTTGACCTATGAACTAATTTCACTAAATTTGAGTGCAACAGGGTCCCCAAATTTCCCTATGATCTTGTGGTCCCATGTATCTTATTTTTAAATTTCCACGTAAATCTTTGAGCCTCTTAGGTGGTTAGTAGGCATTTTGTGTACCTTAAAGAGATTTTTAGACCAAAATGGCCAATTAGGAGTCTTCCTCTGAAAACCAGTGCCTCAATCACATCCATCACTCTCCAAAAAAACCCATGAATTTATATTCAATTCTCCTTCAATGCCTTCTCATCATCTAGGCTAGGCTTTCCAAAAGTAGGGTTTGAGAATGGTATTAGAATTAAAGACCTAACTTCTATGTTTTTTACATTTTGGCACTAATGGAGACCTCATCAGTACTTTTTAAAATTTGTGATTATGAGACTCAATCCTTAGGAACCTATTGATCATTTATGTTGGATTGAGAATGTCATTTGACTCCCTTTTTCCCCACTATGCATAGTCATCAACAAAACATGAAGACACTATTGTAGTCACCTATTTGCATTTTAGGACTCCTATGATGACCATGACCACCTAAGTAGTTACATTCTAATTCTCCAAATGCTTACTAAAATTTTGAGGATGATTTTAATACCTATATAGATCAACTACTACCTTAGAAACCTTCAATGCTTATTTTCATGTAAGGTTATCACCTTATTGGTCAAAAGTGTGGACCTATAGGTCTGCATACCTATAGGTATACACTTACTTTTACTTAGGTCATGAATGGAAAGATTTAGAGTTTCCCATACTATTTAATCATCTCATCAAAATATGCTCAAGCATTTGCATATATTTCTATAGTCTTGATGAGTTTGATTGATTGTGCTTTGTGTTTTATGGACCTTATGATATTATTATGATCCTTATAATGGTATTTTAACTATAGGAGATATCTTGGTATGTTATTTTATATCTCCTTAGGATCTTATCAATCCATTTGGTCCTCTCATTTAGGTACCCTTTTAGAATACAAAGTCTATTGATGAAGTTTATATAGGGAGATGTATGTGATTTTCTCATCATAAAAGCTCTATGTAATCTTTGATAAGACCTTATATACATTGGTAAGACTCATTCAAATATATATGCTTCCCACCCTATTAAATTATTCAATATACAAAGAGATTGACCCTAGGCCTGAAGTGTATGAAATGAGACTCTTAAGCCTACCTAGGATTTATAAGCCTTCTTTGTGTATTATTACTTCATGAGGCCATTTAATTATTTATAGTTGTTAAGGTAATATTTTTCCACGTTATATAACTTATGTACCTACTTAGTTTGGAATGAGAACCCTTTGTAAACTCAGTTGACTACCCCTAGTCCAGAGTAGGTTTATTTATGAGATTTTAAAAGAATCTATAGGGTTTCTTCAGAGAAGAAGCTCTAAAAATATTTATATATCATGTGAAATATTTACCCATATCATATTATGGTTTTAACCATGCAACTATACCTTATAAAATAAATTGTCTCACAACTAAGCACATGTATCCATTCATCATGTTTAGTGGGCCTATGGTTGGATTAGGTACTTTGGTGACCTTGAGAGCCTTGATCAAGTATATAACTTGTTTGAATGTCTCAAAACTCATATCCACATTTTATCATTACCATAGCTCACTTGGAGGGCTCCCTACACCTTTCACTTTCTCAAGAGTTGTGAACAACATAACTTGTTTTTCAATTTCACCTTGTACAAGTCTATGGATAACATGATCAATAAATTAATAATACATTCACATTAAATGGTACAAGTCATTAATACATATAATATACTACTTACTCAAGGTATTATTAGGTGATAACATTTCTTATTGCATGGAAACTTTGAGAAACTAGTAAACAATATGAAGTCTTGATTAAACTATGAATGATACTCCTTAAGGTGACTTCAAATGAGATCAATATTTGGAAAAGATCTCAGAGTCCTTGGGAAATAACATACACATATTTTATTCATCATGTAAGGTTTACTTATTCATTGGTAACATTAATTTCATTTGAAAACTCATACGTATCCTTGTTAGTGAGTGCATATCCTCCATTTTGAGCAAGTTTATTGTCACTTGTGGTTGCCAGTAACTCATTTGATGGCCTAGTATGAGTCAGAGACCAGTCAAGAACATTGATACATTGAAAATGGGTCATTCATATGTAGGGAGGAAACATGTAACTAGTTATATCATTAACACACCCCAAAATGATTTAAAACTGTGAAGATGACACCTTTCCTAGACCTACAACCTATCTCTCATGGAGATCTCTTGACATTTAATTAACACATGCCATCATAGTGGAGAAAGGTGTGAGAAGAATGTGTAGATGTTTTATATGCCTCTGTAATCTTTACTTTGACATATTATCTCATAATTTCACTCAAAATGCCCAAAACTAAGCCTTGGGGTTTAATAGGGGTTTTGATTACTTAACTTAATAGTGATGATTAATATATCTCATTCCTTGAAACCCTAAACAATCTTCATGAATTTGAATCCCATGAGGGGTACTTTCTATTCCTAGGAGAATTTATCCAAACTCATTTGCATGTTCATGAATCAATCACAAGATTCTAGCCTTTTTGAGCTTGTAAAGAGCTCAAATGAGCTTCTGACTAGGTTTTTACATTTGTTGACTTCTTTGGACCTATGCAAGTTTTTTTTCATGAAAATGACCTGAGGAAGGTGAAGATACAACCTTCCATGTATTTACACCTAAATATTAACCCTTCATGTCCATAAAAGTGGCTAAAACTACCTTTTATAGAGTGATTCATCCTCTTTTGTACATTGATCTATAAGGTTTCATAATTTTGACCCCTCTTTGACTAAATCCTTATATTATGCACATTAGGAACTCTCTTGATATGCTTTTCATTTTAAAAATATATATAATACCTCATATTTGGCCCAAGAAGTGACCTGATAAACCTTGGAATGACTTTAAAAGTGTAAAAGAAGACTAATGCATGTTTGATGGCTCCATGAGGTGAACATAAAACTTTTTAGGACCACATTTGACCTCAATTTACTCCTTCACAAAAGTATTTAATAACCCATACAATAATGAGGATTTGAAAAGGGTTAAATTGACCAAAAATGAAACCTTAACCTCTCTAAAAACCTTAAAATATATAAATTTACCTTAATTTCTTCAAACAAGGCTTAATATTCTTCAACAAAGTAACAAGGAAATGGGAAGACTTGAGAAACAATACATCATCTTGACACATCATGATACAGGCCTACTACCCTTTGAATTAAACTTGATGACTTTAGAGAAACATGAGGAAATCAAAAACTTAAACAATGATAAACAAGGCTTCTAGTAACCATTTGAATAACATTATAAGACCAAGATGACTATTAACAAAGTTAGGGGACCTAACAAGTCAAATTTTTAACTATAGGGGCTGACTTTTTTTGGCTTAGGGGTAAAAAATGGTCAACAATATTTTCCAAAAATTATGAATATAAGTATAAATGAATGAGTCTCTATTTTTTATTTATATGTGACCAAATTAGTATGGGCTACCGAGATTTTAATTAATCATATAAATATTTAAGGAGAATATCTATTTATTCAAATAACTAATTGAATTCATGTAGTGTAATATTAGCATTGGTATTCTTCACATCTTATATTATATTATATCTAAAAAAATGAGAGAACTGATTTGTGTTTAAATGGGTTGGGTATAATTACTACTTACTTTTGTATGATGTGGATTTTTATTAGCTTTGGAGTATGGAGGTGTATTTTTATTGTTAGTTGTAGTGGATGTAGTGTTAGGTGTTTTTATTTTTCTTCTTAGATCATACATTTTATATTGAAATAGTTGGTAGGATTGAACTTCATATAAACTAAATTTAGGTTCACTATCATTTTTAGAATGAAAATGATAGGTTTCAACCTTTAGATTAGGTGAAGTTCTTAACAAACCACAAGCCTGATGGATACTTACTTTACTAGTGTAACCTTGTAAATTTCCATATATTTCATGAGGATTTATAAAATGTTTCAAAATTTAGGACAATCCATTTATCCATGAGTAGTAATATGACGGACTCAAAACTAATGGGGTAAGGCTTAATCTAAAAAAAATATGGCAAGGGATGCATTTTAATAATTTACCCTAGAGTTATTTCCAAGTTGATTTTAGATCTTGTTCTTATTGTTGTTATACCAACTATAATTTTTGTTTCTTGGGACGGAATAATTTCTACTTGTTGGCTCTATTTTTTTAGAATTAAATTTTCTTTCAAGGTTGGTGAAATCATTTTCCAAAATTTACATAATTTTAGTGTCATATTCTAATTCTATTGAATGGGTACTAGATGTTGGAGTTTTGTTTTGTTTTTCTGACATCTTTAGTTATTATTCCTTTACAATAACTAGTTTATATTAGGTGAGACTATTTGGATATTGTGTACTTACATTTTAAGTCCTAAAAACTCATTAGAAAATTTTAATATAAATTTATTGATGGTGTATATTTTATTTGAGTTGGCTCTTGCTATTATGGTATTCTAAATTAGTTGTGTTACGAGGACTAGAGCTTGGATACCTAGGGTTAGTTTTTATAGGATAAATATTATGTCTTGTATTAATATTGAATTTTTTATTGTTTTTATAGTTTGACCAATGGTTTGATTTATAACCTAAGGAATAAAATACCTTTATACAATTATAAACATAGGACTTTATTGGATTAATATCTATAAACCTTCCTATTAAAATAAAATTTATAAGATCTAATGCATATAAATAAATGTGATAGTTGATGGTTATGAAAGGAAGATAGTTTTAAGGTGTTAAATTATAAATATGTTGGAATATATATTTAAATTATCCATGGTTTCTTTTATGTATTTCATTATCATATAAAATTTATTGAATCTAACACTCGAGTCCATGGCCTCAATGACTTGATCTAGAAAAGTGTTTTCAAAATGTACCCATAAAATTATAAATCTAGATGTCAATTTTATTAACCAATAATAGGTACACCATTAAAAAATGAATAAAAATCCTATAGGGTACATCTTCATAACTACATATAAATTCTTAGAGAAACTTTTATGTAGTAGTGTGTTATTATGTAATCATAAATCCCATGGTGTTCTTATGTAGTGTGTTCTTGTTCTTATGTAGTGTGTTCTTAAGTAGTGTGTTATTATGTTATATTATACATATGTTGGAATATATATTTAAATTCCCCATGGTTTATTTTATTTATTTCATTATCATATAAAATTTCTTGAGTCTAACACTCGGGTCCATGGCCTCAATGACTTGATCTAGAAAAGCGTTTTCAAAATGTACCCATAAAATTATAAATCTAGATGTCAAGTTGATTAACCAATAATAGGTACACCATTAAAAAATGAATAAAAATCCTATATGGTACATCTTCATAACTACATATAAATTCTTAGAGAAAATTTTATGAAGTAGTGTGTTCTTATGTAATCCTAAACCCATCCTTTTTAAGGATGTATGTCTTTAAGTTCATACATAAATCATGGGTAAACCTAAGGATATTCAATGTGGTTCCTATCAAAAAAGATATGATTAAACCTATTAATTTTTCTCTAGCTTGTTTGTGTTTGATATCACTAAGTTAGTACAACCTTCTATGGACGTTTATCTTCTAGGAAATCATGTCTTTTTAAGTTTTTATAAAATGAACTACTAATGGTTTAATCATTGTCATTGACCTAGTAGGTATAGTAGGAGTATCAATTTTTACCTCCTACTAAAAATTTAACTTTTTCTAATGTTTTGACATGAACATGAGTTAAGGATTTTGTTTGAATCCCTATCATTTTAGGCCTTCTTAAAGAGAAATCCATTATATTGGTTAATTTATCCTGTCCAAGATAAATTCATAAAATCATTAGCTAGAATTACTTATTATGTTAGTTTTTAATTTTTACTAATATTTTACAATAAATAATGATAAAATGACATTATTTCTTATTAAATTGACTTAAACCTTTTTAAATGTAACTATAACATATCCTTTTTATCTAGATTTAACTATTAAAACATACACTTTAAACTATAAAATGATAATATTATCCCTACATTAAAATATTTTTATTGAAAAATAAACCAATGTCTTACAAAATTAGGATGATCTCAAATCTATAGAAGACAGTGAAAACTTTATTTATGAAATATCAACTAATTAAATAGAATACACTAAAAAATATTCATAATATTTCACAAGAAAAATAGTTTAATCAATTAATAATCAAAAAGCATGAGTTCAAATTACTTTTTATGAATACAATAATATTCACTAAAATTCACCTCTTATAAATCACCATAAAATGAGTGTAGTTCAAATTTAGTATCCATATATGTAGTTAATCAAGATTAGAAATTTTAATTGTTAACAAATCAAGTAAATAATATAAATGAAAATATTTTTAAGAACATTAAATAAAAAATAGTATTTTAGTTGATTCACTTAGGTTATTCTCAATAGATTAAATTTAAATAAATCTCAACAAAGATTTTACATGTTTTTAACTCAAAATTAAAATAATCAATCTAAAAATATCATCAATAAGCATTTCCCAAGTTATTAAATAAACATCTAGAGTCATCTAGTCCTAAAACGCTTCAATCTCTTGATTGAAAAACATAACAACACTTTTCACTAAACCCTTTAATCTAGAAACCAACTCTTTGGATCCTCCAAGTATAGATTTATTTTCTAGCAATGTCCTATAACTCCAGTAATATTATTCCATTTAGTAAAAATAAATAATCCACTTTCTACCAAATATTCTCTTAGTATTAATAAGTTCCACTTTTATCTCCTATATAAACTCCACTACATTATAAATGAGGATGTGAGCATGTTCCAAAATTTGTATTGGAGAAGTGAAATAACCTTCTATTTCATTTTCTTGAAACCTTTACTAGCTAATAAATTATTATTTAAGGCTCTCAAGTAATTATTTAACCATGAATTTAAATACATATAGTGAAATCCATTTACATTCCTATTTATGTTAAGTATACATTATAAATATGGAAAATAAATACTTTGTTTTATTGGTTAAGGTTCTCAATGTGTATATTATTTCTTCTAATTTATTCATAATCATATATAGACTACCTTAGAGATTATTAACAAAATATTGAACCATGCATGATTAATTATTGAAAACATAATATCATCAAAGGAATTTGAACCCATTTTTTTCCTAAAATAATTCATCATGTAACCATTGATCTTATAAATTTAACAAAAATCAAAACTATTCATTTATTCTCCTTTTCACCTCAAAAAATAAATTTCAATTATTCCTTTTTAGCATGAGTAAATATTATACATTTTCTTTGATTTTATTCATTTCACTTCCATACTCTACAATTATTTTTTAATACCCTTCAATATCAATGGATATATAATCATAAGTTATGCCATTTAATGTATTAAGCTTAGAGAGATTATTAGGTATCTTAATTTTGGCCAAATCTTCCACTATATGTGTTTTTGTAGTATTATCTCTTATCCTCACATCTTCCACATGTATATGTTTCTTTTTTTAATTTTATTATCTTCATAATTAAGGGTAATCAAGGGTAGTCTATAGTTATTTATGGAAAAGCATTCCAACTTTACTTTATTTCTTATTTTATATTCAAACTGACTCCTCCAATCATAAAAATAGGGCCTATGAAGGCATCTTGATATAGATACAGAAGAAATTTTATAAATATATACATTTTACTAAATATATTTATTCTAAATAACATTTTGTATAATTAATTCTTCACTCAATAGGTCGCTAGGTGTTTGTTGTACCCAACACACCCCATTTTCAAATTTTTAAATGAGGACCCACTTTGAGCTAAAAATTTCAAGTTTATGTATAGTATGATATAAATACCTTAGAGTTTTAAGGCATAGTTTGTTCTACCAATTTGATTATTATCTCATGACATTTAATATAAAAACCTAAATGAGAATTATTTTTGATATTATTCTTATACACCTATTTGGGATTTTAAATTTAAGAAATTAAAAAAATTAGGGTTTTAATTTTATGGACAAACAAAGCTAACTAATATTTATTAAAAAAAAAATTTGTCTTTTTCTAAGTCATATTGAATTTATAGGTTGACATCAATCTTGGCCACATGTATCTTTCATGCCTAAAAAATATTGAATCAAAGAGTGGCTATACATTTTAAATGATTGGGAAGTCAAATGAATGAGATCATGCCATGTGTTTTCAATATAGTTTACTCACTCTTTGTAGTAAAAAAAACATTCAAGTCTTAATCTATTAGCAAACATACAGATACATGATATTTAGCAACTTTTATTAATCTTTATCATCCATAATATCATCTAATTCTTCATCTGTAGCAATCATTAGAAAGAGTGATAACCATCCACATGTTTTTATCATGTCTACTCATGGAATATATACCAATAATCTAGACTTAGATAGTCTAGGAACAAGCATTTTAATAGGATGGTTTCACTTGTCATCATTTCATGTACTCACTTATACTAGTTTCAACTTATAAGTCCCAAACATTCATGAGTATCTAGATTAATGAGACGATGCCATGTTTTTACATCTTTTTCATATGTATCTTCACATTATCTCATATAATTTTCAAACCTTGGTAGTCATCTAGATTAATGAGATCATGCCACTTGTCATAATCTTGCTCATCCATGATTGACAGCTTATTATGTAGTTTACAAGACTTTAAAACTAAGCATATTAATGTGATTATTCCACATGTCAACATCTAAGAGAGCCATAATCTTGTCAAGTAAAGGTAAGTAAACAAAACCAAAGGATCATTTGAATTAGTGACAACCATCCACATGGTAACATCACATTAAATAGTAACCTTCATATATGATAAAATAAATAACAAATTCCATCACTAAGTAGATAAGTGTGATCTCACCACATGTTAGCATCTATGTGAACAATGGCCAAATCCCCAAGGTACAAAATGTAAGATATAATATCAAGTGATTGAATGAATATAGGCCACATGTCACACTCTAGATAAAATTATACAAATAAAGGAAAACAAGCCTCAATTTCATGATAAATGGACATGTGGAAAAATAAATTTCTTGATAAGATGACTAAGTAGACAAAAATATAGACAATGCACCATGTGAAAAATAATTCCATTAAAGTTGAATTCACAAACTCAAATTCAAAAAATTGGATCGACTAGAGACCAAACTATTTTATGTAATTACTTCCCATGTATGGATGGTCCAAGGCATTGAATTTTCAAGCCCAATGAAATCTATGATATATTTAGCTCCAAAATTAAAATTAAAGCTACATTGTCTATTAGCTATCTTATGAATTAATATCAAAGTTATTCTACAACCAAAATGACCTAATTTTTCCAAGTCTACTTAGGATAACATACAAAACTATAATGGAATCATCATATAGATAACTATCCCCATCTTTTTTTAGTCTAGGAGGAATGAATATATAGATACATTCCTCACCTCATCAACATTGGAGAATAAGTTCCAAAATTATATTGTAGTTTGGTTTGAGGTTGATGGAGACAACCATATGGAAAAAATAACTAGTCATTGTTCATTATAATATACATAGATGATCTATTATCAATCAAGGAAATTATATTACAAAATTTTACCAAAAAGGCTAAGGTATTTCCTTGTATTTATCTTCTATTTAATTTGATTATTTATGGGGAATTCTCAAGCAATATCCTTCACCTATTATGCAGTCTAACTCCTATGGATTATGTATATGGAAAAACTTTTGAGAGATATTATAGACTCACTATTCTAGATGTGACTTATAATCATCCTTTAACAGATGCCTCGTTAGCAAAGAATAATATCAAGTATACATTGAATACCTAGGCAACAAACCTAAACACTTTTATATTAAGAGACCTGATTAGTAGCACCCTAATCATGAGATTCAGGCTATGGTTATGGATATTAATGGGCCTTTTAAACACACCATATGGTTTCTTCGATACCATGTAAGTTAAGGAAATTTGGTTCCTTTTATCAGACATCACCCTGAATGTGAATCAAGTTCCATACTTGGGAAAGGTAATTAGTTTCAACATGAATTTTAATATAAGGCTAATAATACGTGTAATGTAAATTTTTATATGATTTCATACTTTTTGGATGTAATAACTAGGACTATAACTCCTTTTGAGAGGAGAATTATGAAACTTCTGATGAATATCCAAAGAATAGGATATTTGATCATTATAGTATCTTCTATATCTATAGATTTACGGTTCAGATGCAAAGGATTGTTGATGTGTTCTAACCCATATTTTATCAAACCATTAATGGTAAAATAATGCCTAGATTATCATACCAAATCAAAAGGTTAATTAAAAAATGAGTGATTACTTGTTTTATCCATAGAATATAGTAATCAAAATCAAAGGAACTTATGAAGACCTTTTTAATTTACCTCTTTGTGTTCTAGAATAAGCGGTAGACCAAGAAATTATGTTTGAATTATCTAATACTATGAACCTCAAATTAAAGGCAAATAAACAAGGATTCATCCATTAAATTCATCTTAGCATTGGCCGCCAATAGTATACATAGTGGGAACACTTTTATTAGGATGATAAGGTAAGGTTTCACTATGGTTTTTGCAAGGCACATTTTAGATATTGGGATCATAGGAATATTGTTTTTGAGGCCCTTAGAAAGTATGGCAACAAGGTTAAGATTCAAAATGGACATCACACTTATAATCATGATCTTATACTCATTAATGTAGAATATGATACTAAGGTAATAAGTAATATACATACACATAAAATGTCTATGAGGGTTATAAAAATAATACAATATGACTGTAATCTTACTCTTTAGGATGCTAAGGAAATAGGTAAAGAAGAAATACTTCAAACTCAGGGAAGCATTCCTATTGTACATGAAGGCCATTATAAAACAAATGAGATAGATAGGTAGATAAGGGAAAATATATTCAAAGGGATAGTGAGGCAACCAAACACTATTATGCCTTATCTTACAATGGACATGGGAACACCTATGATTTCTAGGAGATCTACACAACTAGCTTCCTATGTTACTACAATTTAGCCAACATGAGTTCCATAAATACATATTCCTATTATTATACAATAATTTATTAACACTATTATATCCTCACCAAAATATTATTTTATTACATTTCCATTAGTAACCACTAATTTTGAGTCTTTATTAGTGCCTACTACTATGACATATCCACTATTAATTTCTATTGCTTTCCCCCACCAAGGATAATTACTATTACTACTCCTCATCTAGTAGTTACATATAAGAGGAAAATATGAATTATATTGCCTTGTATTCAAGATCCTAAATTCACTATAGAATAATATAGGATTATAGACTATACATGTGTCACATTGGGCCCTTTTTATACATAAATGGAGGAAGAACTTGAATAATAGGTTCAGATGGAGGAACAAGTAGAGGGATTAGAAGAAATATATGATGGATAAGGTCATAATGATGACCAAAAGATAGAGGTAATCATATGGAGTTCCCATGATGTACCAATTAAATAGTCTATTTATTGCATCTACCTACTCCCTCATACCATTAGCTATAAGTTTAATAATCATTATCAATAGATATATCCAACACAGGGCCATAGTCACTTCAAAGTCCACTAGGGAAGGTAATCCCAAGGAAACCCCTAATACTACTATTATTTATACATTAATTTATACTAGTCCCCTGAGTGATTCTACTACAAAAGTAAGTCCTAATTTGCATTCTTTAGATTATTTTACCACTAATTTGGTAGAAGATTATTGTGCAAAATTTCCATTCACCTAGGCTACATTAATTAATCCATGGCTTTCTACAATTAACCAAGGAAGAACAAACACTAATGTAAATTTTAGGACTTAATATCCAAGTCTATTTTTACTACCAATTTAATGCACATAGGCCTTCCATTTAATTATAGGTACCCATTCCACAATATACACAAAAATAGTCCTCAATTATTTCAATGTATAAGACTTTGGATTCAACCAAATATAATATTCAGAATCCATAAATAAAAAGTATAGGTTGGTTAAAATATTTGACTACTTTCCCTGAACCCCCAACATCCTCTACTTTTTTCTCCATCTTTAGTGATGAGACCCATAAGAAACCCTCCACTCTCTACTTCCTCATTCTAGCCTAAGATATTGACCAAATTTTTATGATCTTCCCTGTGTGGATACAATAATTATAAGAAGAAGAATATCTAAGGCAAGACCTAGTTATCACTAAGCAACCCAAAGTTGTTACGCAATTTAATAGAGTCAAAAATACATTAAAAAGAGTGATAAATATTAAAGTAGTAGTTGAAGGTAAGCTTGTGAAAATTAAAAAATAAGAGGAATTATTTTCACTAAAAAAGAAAAGAAAGATAAAGCCCAAAGATTTGGATGAATTTGAAGAATATCCCCTCATTGTGGTAGATGAAAATAAATGAGTGCTCAAATAAATTTTCATATGATTACAACAATCTAAAAAGAGATTGGAAGAACAAAATTTGATTGAACCTCCCAAAGACATAATAGATAATGTGCAAAGTTTTGATAGGAACTTGTATCACATTCTAAGTTTAATTAGATTGATAAGAGACCAATGTTAGCCACTGAGGGGAGATGTTGTCAAATTTTATAAATTAATGAAATATTGGGATGCTAAGTTTACCTTTATAAGCAAAGCAACAAGTATAAAGGCATACCAACACTTGAATATAATGATATCACTTGATGTGACCCTGAGAAGAATAACATAAGTACCAAGTGGGATTATTTGATTGAATGGCATAAAGGGATGTAAAGGTTAGTACAACCATATCCTAACCAATAATATAGGACCATTCAAGTCCTTAGAGATATAAGAATCACTAGTGTGAATACACGATGGGGTGGAATAATCACTAAGCCCTTTTTTGAAAATTTTACATAGATTAAATCTAGTAGCTTCAAATTAGTGGTAGAGATCACCACCTACATAACCAGTGAATAATTGGTACAATTTATTACATTTTTCAAAGATAAGGTAGCTCAGACAGAAACACTCAATGTAGATTTCAAATCCTTTATAGCCATACCCAAAATGTTGATGGATGAAATTCCAATTTTGTTCAAAAGGTCTATTATTGATTTTGAAAATATTGAACTAGAATTTACATAAAGCATGGTCAATTATAAAAAATTACAAGGAAAATAGGATTTTTGGCTTTAGTAGGAGCATTTAAAACTTAGTCTCAACCTTAGACACCTCCACCTATGATCCTTGGATACACTACAATGTATATTACTATAAGACTAGTGCTCATCACCTACAAACATATTACCTCAACTTTCACCCTCAAAAAATGTTGTCATTTAAATTCAAAATATAATGAGGATGGCTATCCACTCTACCTCTATAGGAGAATCTAGTGCGCCTCTTTATTTTCTAATATAAAATTGAATAGATAGTTCTAACTAAGACTTTTAGTGAATCTAGATTTATTTTTATTATTAATAGATTATTTTGTCAAATCACTTCGATGGTTAAATTAAAAAATAATTTAATTATAATCATACATATATTTCATGATTTTGACATACAATCCTAATTTAGAAACTATAAAATTAGATTGAGCATTGAGGATGAGGCATCCCCATCCTAAGATATAAATGTGTTTCTTAAATATTTTAAAGGGAGGAGAATTTTAAAATTAATTCAAGAAAGAATATTCTTGGACTATTCTATAAGTTTGTGGTTAAATGTAATCTCTTCCAAAAAATTTGTTTCTTACTAAGAATTTCCATTAAGTTAATATAATCTAGAATAGGCTATGTGAATGTGTGTTCTATAATTATTCAGATTGAACAAATTGTTAGTTTGAATGTTCATTGATTATTGATCATATTTAGAATTAGTTATAGGGATGGATGTGTTAGCCAATCTAGTTATAATCATATATCTGATGATAATTAATGAATATATTGAAATTAATTAATTTTATGATTAACTATGTCTATGTGTTTATTGTGATAATGTAAATTTGTATTAGGTTTTCGTTATTGGACATTTTCTCAACCTAAGATATAGGAAGTTATCTTGGAAGGGCTTATTTCTTAGTTTATTCATATATCTCTTTCTTTTTAACCCTGCCTTTCCCTCTTTTTTTATGTTTTTTATAAAGCCTACCTTATGTTAAATCCATGCATTAACCTCAAGTAGATTTTATACACACACCATATCAGAACCATATGAGCTAAATAGCCACTCTGCTCACCACTATTCCACCATATGTTTATTTATAAAATTGATACCCATAGCTCATGCCTTGGAATGAATATTTTCATTGATCCTAAAATATTAGAGGTATATTCATAAGATTATATTGGTGTGCATAAAACTCAAAATAATAAGAATTTATTTAACACTAAAATAAGGGTCCACAATCTCTAATTACTAAATATATACTTTAATTATGTACATTGGATCCCTTAGTAAGGCTAACAAGGGCCAATTTTAATTTTGGTCTATCATTACTAGAAGCTTTATAGTTTCATTAAAAACCCATATTAGATAGAGGTGTCCCTCGAAGATATGTTACCTATCCAAAATCATCGACCCAAGGGAACTAACCTCAATGTTTTACCATGGTTTGGTTAGCTAGTTCAACCATCATTATAGTGGGTTCCATCCATAATATTCCTAAGAAAATAGAGAAGGACCTTCCCTCATTATCTCCTTTTAGGGGATAAACTATAGAGGAACACATGAAGGATTTTAAGATTTATCTAGGGGTTTTTGAATGTAGTTGATGAGGATATTGCATGTAGACTAATTCCCATTCCCACTACAAGACATTTCTTATGAATGGTTCCTCAATATTTTATAAATTTCAATTATATCATGCGCTCAATGTCATGGCACAATATGGATGAAAATTATATATATATATATATAATTTTACTACTCCCAATGTGATATGCCAACATTTTTCTAGGTTGAGAAGGAAATCCAATGAATTTATTAGAGCCTTCAGTGCAAGATTTCAAAATATGTACAACTGTGTGGCTGATGCATCAAACCTGATGCTTCTTTAACACTTTAAATGTATCAAAATACCTTAGATCTTATGACTATAGTATTTCTATGTAGAGATGTGAACATTAATAACTTAAAAAGTGTTTATGTTGAAGCTATTAACATTGATAGGAAGTTGAATCCTCACTTTCAATCCATGCCCAATATTGATCTAAATTTCCTAGTCTTGAATCCTATTCCAAATGCCAATCATAACATCATAGAAAATAATTATAATTAGGATTTCAATCAGTTGCCTTTGACTCATGTGGAACTAAACTAAAACCTAATATTTTTTAATAATCCTAAAAGTGTCTAATTAACATAACTATAATTAGGCTTTGGTACCAATTAATGCTTCTAGTACATAATAAAAAACCTTTGATTTTACCAAAACTTAGTTAGATGCCATCCAACGCATGGTGCAAAAACTTAGTAATGAATTTATAAACATGAAAAATGTCTATGAAACACTATAGGGGAAATAACATATAGTAAATTTTTTTTTTAAAGATATAATAAACCATTCAATAGATCAAGAAATATTTCAAACCCTTAGCCTAATAGATTTATTGAGATGAATATTTGTGATGCATTCTTACCCAACTAGTTTAGGGTCTATAATACTACCCAACATGGTTAACTAGATTATATAGATTTTTGTAATGATTTTGAAATATTTAAAAAGGATAAGGAAATATATGAGGGATTCCTAAATCAACATGATTCATCCATAGCTAGTGCTTTTAGTAATTCTAGTACAAACATGGTATTTGAAATTTATGGTTTTTTATTCCCTATTAAGGATGAAAACAAACTAAAAGATAACACAAATTAAATTCATGCCTTTCAATAATTTCAAAATAATAACTATAATATGGAAAATAACAGCCAACATTCTACCACATCTTTTATGCCTCTAAATAATAATACAACCACTCCCCCTAATCAAAATGATAATAACAATCCACCTCCTTCTAGATGGAATGATCAATAATATCAAGATGGTCCACGTACCAATAGTGGATACAATATAGTTGAGGAGATGAATAAAATCAAGGCTAACATTACTCTTCATGATCTAGAACAAATCAAAGAACAAAAAGAGCTTTTTCTCAAATATTTGATTAGTAAACCCTCCACTGACAAATCAAAATCTCTACAAGAAAATATGGTCATGTAGAAATAAAAACCTAATGTCCCACCCTTCTTGTTAATTTTTAGAATCTTTGTGGAAAATGTGCACAATTGCTTGGTTGACTCAGGTGACTTCACTATCATAATACCTATGGGGATATACAAAATAATGTGGTTGAACCCAAATAAGTCTAAAATATTAATTATATAGTTGGATAAACCTTCAGTCTTAATTTTTAGAGATTTTACAAATGGTCACATGTAACTTGTCGATGAACCACATGACCAGTATTATGTTGACACCCTAGTATTTAATATACTTAAGGCTTATGGTTTTATCCTAAGTTGTGTGGTCAAAATCACTAAATGGATACATGGCCATAGATTTTCACACATGTGGCTACCATGGAAAGGAATAGCCAATCAAATTAGGGTTGATAGAGAACAAAACCTGAAGCATATGATCATAGAGTATAATGCCCAAAATGAGAGAATAAAATTTTCTTCATCACATGTAGGGATTTATACCTTCACAACTAAGTGAGAATAAAGGTCCTCCATAGTTGTGGAACTTATATTTTGGTAATTTTTAATCCAAGCAAGGCTCTAGTGTGGGTATAACATAGACTGATCCTAATGGGAGGTAGTACCTGGATAATTTTCAACTATAATTTCCATGCACTAATAACCATGTATAATATGAAGTTTTAATTATAGAACTCCAATCACACTAAAACATAATGTCAAGTAATTTTATATGTTTGGAAACTTATAAATGTTGTTAAATAAATTAGGAGTTACTACCATTGCAAATTGTCATATCTCAAGAAATATAAACATAGAGCTAAGATATGATTAAGTTCTTCAAGGATTTCAATATAAAATTAGTCCCTAGAGATCATAATCAAATGTTTAACTCCTTGGCCACTTTTGTAGCCAATTTGGCTTCACTTTAAGAATTAAAAATGTATAAATTCACTATGTGACTAGTAGCATGTCCTTAGATTGAGTTGTATAAAACAAGAAAATTATAGGTTGAGGGATTTATTAACTGAATATAAAGATGTGATCACTAGGACCTGTGAAGACCTAATTTTTTAATCCTAGAGTCATCACACACATTATACCATTGAAAGAGGAGGAAAACTTTCAGGTAAATAAAAAGACTAATTAATCCTATCCTGGAGCCTCTTATTTAAAAAAAAGTCTATAAATTACTAGATTTCAATATTATATTTTCCATTGGGCATTCAACTTGGGTAGCCAATCTAGTCCTTGTATGAAATAAAAATGGGTAAATAAAACTACATGTGTATTAAAGGAACCTCAATTGGGCTTTAAGAAAAGTAAAATTATCCCTTACCTTACCCTTATGAATTAGTTTAGATATTTAGTGGGTTATAGATGATGTTATAAATAAATGGTTTCTCAAGTTATAACCAAGTATTGCTAGAAAATGATGATTGGATGAAGACTAATTTTGCCACCAAGTGGGGAACTTTTGCACACAAAAGAATACCATTTATATTAATCAAAGTAGGTGATAATTTAAAATAGGTCATGGATTTTTATTTATAGGTGTTTATTGTAAAATGCTTCATCATTTGTATGGATGATTTAACTATCTTTTCCAAAGATAAAATATATCATGTGGACCACTTATAGAGAGTATTTGATAGATGCTGAAGATATGGGATCTCCTTAAACCCAAAGAGGAATATGTTTGGGGTCACATAAGGTTAATTATTATGCCTTATCATTATCAAGTAATAAATTTTAATTAATTTAAATAGCTTCTAAGACATTTCAAAAATTTCATATCCTAACAACAAAAAATATCTTATGTCCTTTGGTAAAATCAATTTTGTTCTCAAGTTTATTTTAGGATTTGTAGAGATTTTCAAGCCACTGAATGCCATGCTAAATAGAGATGAAAAAATAAAATGGATAATAGAGTCAAATAAATCATTCCATGATGTCAATATCATCATTACCCAAGCTCTAGTTGTGATCAGCCTAAATTTCAAAAAGGATTTTTTATTGTATTCATTTGCATCAAAATAAACTATAGAAATGGTACTTGCACAAAAGTTAAATGACAATGAACATCCTATTGCATTTATGAGTGGTAATCTTAAAGATGGAGAGGTCAAGTATTCCATGATAGATAATAAAATATATGATTTAATCAAGGTTTTAAATAAATACAAACATTATATCATGTGTAATAAGACATATGCCATTGTCCTATACCCAATAGTTAAGCTTATTCTTGGAAACAATGAATTAAGAGAGATAAGGTTAAATGGACAAACAAGTTACATTAATTTGATCTTGATATAAAACCTAATAAAATAATAATAGGGTAAGGTAACATCTAACTAATGTTAAAGACTAATCTATGCCTATATATTGAACATACCAACCAGTCTCAAGTAGCTGGAGGTGATTGGTACAATTAAATTATTCATTATATACTCATAGGAACACAAGCTTATAAATTGAATAGATAACAAAGATGAGCACTCAAGCTCAATTCAACACACTACATCATAAATATGGGAGTGTTGTACCATAAAAAATATGAAGGCATCTATTTTATGTGTATATCTAGAGAAGAATCTGTTGATATCCTTGATAATTTTCACCATAAGATTAGAATTGGACACCCTTCAGGGAATCCTAATCCACACAAATTTTTGATGATGGACTATTATTATCCCACTATTTTTAAATATGCCCATAACCATGTTATAAACTATCACCAATGTCAAGTATTTGGAAAAAGAGAAGTACACATAATAATGCCTTTTTATCTTGTAGTTGAAGGACATCCTTTTGCACAATAGGCTCAAGATTTTATGGGAGTCATTAATCATAATTTGTTAGCTAGACATAATTTTTTTCTAACTATAACATACTACTATACCAAATAGACTAAATCATTAGTAATGAAAAATTATAGAGCCCAAGATAAAATAAAATTTATTGAAGAGAAATCTTAACCATATTTGGTATACCCATTTATCTAGTATGTGATAATTTCATAGATTTTCAATATATTGCTTTCATAGAATGGACTTATAACAATCACATTACTGTCAAGATCTCTTCTAACTACTATCCACAAGGAAATTGAGTGGAAAAATATACAAATAATAAATTGATGGATTCCATAAATAAGTCAATAGAAGACAAACCTAGATAAATACATCTATTTTTGAAATATGCACTATAGGTAGATAAAACATGACACAAATAGGCCCTCAAGGCCTCACCTTTACTGATAGTATATGGACATAAACCTATGTTTTATATTAGTATTAAGTTACCAACATACTTATTCATGCAGGAGTATATGGAAGAAGATGGAAAAATTTAATCACAATTACTTGACATTGTCCAAATGGAAGATGCATAAATAGAAGATTTGCATAGATTTAACAAACATTAGGATATTTTCAAGAGGTGGTTCAATAAAAGATCAAAAAAATTCAAAATTTTAGACCTAGTGCTCCTATGGGATAAAACATATGAAAATAAGGGATAACATGACAAGTTCA
This sequence comes from Torreya grandis, assembly GCA_037957365.1. Classification (NCBI taxonomy): domain Eukaryota; kingdom Viridiplantae; phylum Streptophyta; class Pinopsida; order Cupressales; family Taxaceae; genus Torreya; species Torreya grandis. The sequence goes on from JARHVA010007817.1 coordinate 563,751, forward strand.
CTCTATATGGATTGGGCCATATCATGTCTTTAAAATTATGGGTAACAATGAATTTCACTTAAAATACCTTTAAGGTAATGATTTAATGTTTTTGGTTAACATGTAGTTTCTAAAACATCATTTTATATGCTAATCTAGTTAGAGACATCTTAGAGTGAATATGAGTTTTATTGGATGGTGGAGCCTGATCTTATTATAATGTCTAGTTCTTGATAGGGGGTGTGAGGGGGTAACACCCCCTAATATGGTCACTGTGGGATTCTAGGGGAACAAAGCAAAATTCTATTAAAAATATATTGTAAAATATTGTAATTCAATACTAAATCTAGATCCTTCACTATTAGGTCATAGATCTAATGGTAAAAATTATGTTTGTGCATTTTTCCCCTAATATGTAGCTCTCCTTTGATATGAGTGCATTGTAATAATAGTGACATACAGTGTGTGATTGAAGAGGATATTGCACTAGTTGTATTGCAAGTTTCTCCCTTCATTTGTTGGACTAAATAATAAGAAAGACTAATTACTTTTGTGTGGATATAGCTCATATTGGGTGAACCACATTAAATTTTTGTCTCTATTATGTTGTGTTTTTTGTATTTTATTTCCATATTTAATTCATTAATATTGTTCTATTTTTTTTATTCCTAACAATTGGTATCAGAGTCAAAGGTTTATTTAGTAGATAAACTCACAGGAAAAGAGGGTTCCTAGTTTGAGTGGGAGCAATGGTAGAAGGCAAGTTTAAGGTTAGAAAGTTTAGAAATCAAAACTACTAGATATGGAAGATGCAAATGGAGGATTATCTATATCATAAGGATCTCTTCCTACCATTGGGAATAATAGCAAAGAAGTTGGAAACTATGAAGGATGAAGATTGGGAGGTTCTTGATAGAAAAACACTAGAAACAATATGATTGTGCCTAGCAGAATTAGTGGCCTTTAATATTTGAAAAGAAAATAAAATAGTAGATGTGATACAGGCATTGGATAGAGTGTATGAAAAATCCTCGGCCTCTAACATGGTATTTATTATGAAGAATTTATTTAATATGTAAATTTAAAAATGTGGGTCTATTATTAATCATTTAAATGAATTTAACATGGTCATAAATTAGTTAAGCTTTGTAGGATTAAATTTTGATGATGAGGTTAGGGATCTTTCAATTATGTGTTCATTTATAGAAAGTTGGAATGGCTTGGGCATGGCTGTGATTAATTATATCTTTGGTTTAATTTTGATGATGTTATTGGTGTTAATCTTAGAAAGTAAATGAAATGAAAAAGCATAGGTGAGACATTAGGTAATTATTTGACTATAGAAAATAGGGGAAAATAAAGTTGTGATCTAAGAATTTTACTCAAGAGAGGATGGTTAGTATGGTGTTAGTTTCAAAATGAAAACAAAATGAAAGAAACACACTATCTAACATAACATCTCTAGGCCTAGACACTAGGGAGAGCTTAGTTAATAAACATGAATAAAACTCAAAACTAAAATGTAAAATAAACCCTCTTTTACCTTCCTTGGATGCTCTAAAATGCATGTTGTAGTGGATTGCTTGGCTTGTGCTCATGAAGTCCTCATCAATGGAAGCTTGGCTACCTTCATCTCTCCTTGGCACCTTTGGCTTGGCTTGGCTTGGATTGAAATCAATTTTGCATGGTAAAAATAATTTCTCAAATCCTTGTAATCAATTATAAAATATAACTTTACATAATCATGTCTTAAAATTCATGTGGTAAGGCCTCCTATTTATAGATTTTTGAGAATGTCTAGAATCAACCTGAATCATCCATCCTAAGATTGAGATGTGTGGTTGAGGATTAATTAAATTTTTATAATTATCCTCATCATGAAATTAGAAAAAATGGCAATTAAGAGGCATGGAGGGTATCATAGAAGGCATTGATGAGGCATGGAGGGCATGATCTTGATATTTGTGGCATTTATGGCTTAGGAATGTCTTCCCAAGAAATGAGGTCACCTGATGATGTAGATATTCAATATTCATTTCTAAAACAAATTATTTAACAAGTTTCCATGGAATTATTAACTATGCCTTAATTTGGATTAATTATCTCTTAAGCATGTTTAAGCACTTTGTGCACAAATTACTCAAATTGATCAAAATGCCTTGTTATTGATCCAAAATTTCACTAGATTAGAATTGAAAGGTAATGTTAGATGAATTGGATTTACTATCCTATTTGGGATGTTATCAACACCAAATAATAAAGGCACACATCTTGTGCAAGAGATTTGATAGGAAAGAGCAATCTAGAACACCTAGGTACAAAATTAGCATTTTGACTCAAAATGAACTAATCAAAATTAGCTATCCATAAATTGCATTGCCCTATTTAGGAATATCTTGGCCAAAATTGGAATTTGAATATGCCAGTTTCACATCATTTAGCATGTTTTAGTATTTTTAGGCCAAATTGTGTGTATTTTGCATGAAAATTGGCCAAAAGCCTGATTAGAGGTTATCAATAGCCAGATTTAGATGTCTATAGTTTGCCCCTATTTGGGAAGGCATTTAAATCTATAATCACAGTAACATCTTCTCAAAGAAATAAAATTTATTTTATGCCTATAACTACAATGATGATAAACTAACTACATGATGCCCCTTCGAGGGAACAATTGGCACAAGTAAGTAGGCAAATGGTCCCTTGAAAAGAAAGAAGTAACACGAGGGGACCAAAGAAAGGAAAGATGATGGGGTAAAAAAAATGATATTGAAAAGTAGTCAAAGTCATTGAAAATACAAGTGGAATGGTGTATAATGGTTTTCCCAAAGGTGGTTATAAACATTGTACCCTGATATTGGCAATGTGGTATGATAACATATTGATTTGCCCAAAGGTGGTTATAATCATTGAGAAAATGGAACTATCCTAGTTAGGATAGATAAACAAGAGAATAACATGCCTTTGTATAGGAGAAAAAAGTAAAGTGGTGGCAACACAATGATTTTCCCAAAGGTGGTTATAATCATTAAGAAATGTGGGTGGGACAATGTGTAATGATTTTCCCATAGGCATTTATAATCATTGGATACTGATTATGAAAAACATGATAAAATTTGTTGAGGATGATGATAACTTAACACAGATGGTAATGATGAATTGGAACAACCTACTAGTAGGGAGATGCTCATCTGAACTAATAAAGGTTGAAATTCTTTCATGGTTAATTACTCTATTTGGGATATGATTGGGATGGAATCAAGATGTTAGTGTCAAGGAGATACTACCATTACTAAATAGACTTATTGAAACTAAGGTTTGTTTTAGCATGTGTCATTAGGCATCATGGTATAACATCATGAGGACTTGGCTGAAATATGCATAAGGATTGACTCCCAAAATCCAATACTCAATAAAAAACAATGCACCAATGATAGAAACCATGATGACAATGTAAACATATGAATATGGATGGATTTGAGTATAAGTGTGGGAAATTAATCACCCAATGAACACACATAAATTTAATCAAGGCAACAGTTTTGAATGAAAACAAATAAGCACACAAACAAAACAAAAAAGAAACACTAAAAAAACCATATGAATAGTGCCCCCAAAAACTAGGCAACATCTTTAACAAATGAATAAAATGGGGGAATAAAAGAATAGGAAGAGGGTGGCCAACTTGTCTTCATATGCACTATGCAAGTGGACACTACCTACATAGTTCCATGGATGTAATATCCAATAAAAAAAACTTTGGGCCAAATGTAGTTATATCAGGGAATGGGAAGACTGTGATAATAGATGAAAACAAATAGAATGGATGTGATAGAAGAATAAGAATGGTCTTTAAAAATAGAAAGTGCATGAGAGAAAAGGCCAAAAAGTATGGAGAAACTAAGTGATGAGTGATTTTCTTGTAACTTAGTAAGGGTTCCCAGAATCCTTAAGGCAAAGATGTGGTCAATGTTTTTGTTCTTTTTTAATGATTTTTCAAATATTTTTAGAATTATTTTTGAGTATCTCAGCTTAATCAAGAATGATAAGACACTAAATGGTTCAATCTCACAAAATGATGAGAGCATTCAAACTTAGGTTTCTCACAAAATGGTGAGAATGTGGCTTAGGTTTCTCACAAAACTATGAGAGCATGACTTAAGTTGCTCACAAAATGGTGAGAGCATGGTTTAGGTTACTCACAAAATGGTGAGAGCATATGGAAAGGGGGAATAAGGTGACCTCAACATGAATTGAGCATAACCCACATGACCTCAAGTTATAGTAATTTCATCCACACAAAAGGTGAGGAAAAACCAACTAGGTCCCAATAAGTTCTCAAATTTGGCAAATGGCTAATCAAATGAAAATAGTGATACAACAATGCATGATAAACAAATTTTACCCCTAGTTTTCCCATAGGTAGTTATAACTAAGATAAAATAGCATAGGTCAATGATACTAATTTACCCATAGGTTGTTATAATCAATAGCAAGACTGGTGAGACACTGATTTGCCCATAGGTAGTTATAATTAGGTTCACATAAAAAAACATAGATATAAAATGAAAGATCTCTTGCCAGATCAACTATCACACTACTTTCATAGACTATCATTTAAACATGGACTTGATGGGATTTTGAAATGTGATCAAAATCCTCTCACAAAAGGTGTGGGAAGAACCAAAGTAACCAAGATCAAAATAGGATTGGGTAGGATGAATAAAAATAGGATTTGGTCTAGATAGGAATGGAATGATAGGATGGAATGGTATTGATTTAGGATAATTATGGTTTGATAAAATTGTAATATGGTTGCCCCCAAGTGATAGGGTGAGTATTAGGAATATAAAACAATGGCAAATGGATATGTAACAATAGCAATGGCATGGCAATGTGAAATATTATGGTATGTGTTTTTACCGTGGGTGTGGTTTTTGATTCTATTGTTCCTATTGATGGGGAGATGCACATTCTAATCAATAAATGATACAAATAGAATACTTGATCATGTTAATTACTATCCCACACCTCGTCTGAATAACTGTTCTATCAAAAATGGCCTACAAATTTTGTTGTCAAGAATTATTTTGTGATCTTCATTGGTCAATGATTTTGATTCCTTCAAACATCGAGGCAAGGTATCTTTGTAGAGTCTATAAAGTAAAGTGTGTTCATGGATGGTAAACAAGGAAAAAATGGATGGTAGATTAGATTTTGAAATGGAATGGTTGATGATAATGAAATGTATAATGGTATGGAAATAAATGAAGATCAAGACTTTCAGTCACACGTAATGTTGTTGATAGTGGATTCAACATAACTTTGGTTGTGGTGGGGCCAAATAATTTTTATCTCAATACGACCACCATATTTTTTTGTTATTTGAACTTGAGAGTAGCTACCATCTGATTAGGTTGTAGATTGGAAGCTACTTTGATTTCATCTTTGATTTTATCTTCATCAAGTACTGAAGAACTTTTGTGCTCAGCTATTGGTGCCTCAATGAGTTTTTCACTAATGAAGTTGTCTTGATTTTCCTATAGAACCTCCAAGAAGGTTTCACTAAGGAATGTTGACTTTTGACTTTAATTATATTTTATCACTTTTGAAAAAGTTTCACTAGAATATGTTGAGTTCTGACTTTTATTATCCCCTAGCACCTTTGAAAAGGTTTCACTAGGAGAGTGTTCTTCTGCTATATGAAAGTGGTCTTGGCCTCCTTATTCTTCATCAATTGTATGTCATCATGGATACAGTTAAATAAAAAGTGATTTAGTTGATCCCAATTGACACTTGTAGGAGATGGAATGTCAATGATATGGCTATTTTGGTTGATGGCAATGGCCCATGGAATGGTAATTTAATGGGGAGAGACTGCACAATCCCTATAAAAGATACTAGGATAACTTGTGTCTAAGCTAAAGTACTCATCCTCAAAAACTATAGAAGGATCACAAATGTATTCAAATTGATCAGCAAGGCATGCATAACTAATTTTGTAACAACCATGAACATATTCTTATTTTAAATCTGATGTTGAGATTAATGTTAATTTAGATTTTGATGGTAAATCTAATGTTAGTTCAATAATATAACCTAACTCTAACTTTGATTCTTCATCTGATGGGTACTCTGTTACAAAGATGTCTTGCTAAATATTTGGTATTGGATAAGTAATAGCATGTGATGGCATAATGAGCTCCACAAAAACTAATTTGTCAAAGTGAGACTCCTCTAGGATGGGAAAAAGGTCAAGAGATAACTCTTGAGAGACTATCTTGTGAATAGGAGGCTCTTGAAAAATAGGCACATGGTCAAGGTAATGATTTTTCCAAAGGTGGTTATAATCATTAAGAAGTGACTCGATAAATTTTGGCTCATCAGTGTGAGACTCCTTGACAAGTGGGATATGATCAATAGGTGATTCATCATAGGTTAATTTATCATAAGTGGTTGGTTCAACAAAAAAAATCTTGGATTGGTTGGTTATCTTGGCATTGGTTTCCAATGAGTTGGAAAATACCAATGTTGAACTTTGAATAATTAGATCAATTGAGGTTTAGATGGGATTGGTACTAGATCAAGAATGGCTTTTGGTTGGATAATGGTATGGAATTGGGGAGCATGATTGCTTGCATGAGCCAAAGAAAAAAGTCTTGAGATGGTAACGATAAGGCATTATGGGGCATGATTACTTGCATAATATAAAACACTAGGTTTTGGAATGATTAAGGGGAATTATGGAGCTTGATTGCTTGCACAAACTAAAGGAGAAGGTCCTGATATAAAAAAATTTGGTCATTGTGGAGCTTGGTTGCTTGTACAAACCAAAGGATGAGGTCTTGGTATGGGAATGGTGTGACATTATGGTCCTAGAATAGAAATGGTATCATGTGGTGGAGCTTGATTACTTACATAAGCCAAAACATCCAAGTCTTCATCATAAACCATTTCATACTGTTATGAGTTGGCTCATAAGCTAGTTCTTGACTGTGCTCCATGTATTGATTATTGAAAAGAGGGTATGGATTCATATCCCAAACAACATTATCTATAGTTGGGTCTTCAAAGTCTTACTCACAAGCCTCTTCATGCCAATCAAGGTCTTAATTTGGATTTTGTGGATTTTGACTATATTCCCCATATGGAGTATTTATAGAGAGAATAATAAAACTCCTTAGAAAATATTTCTCTATAGGGGTTCTTAGTGGGATTTTGTGCAGCCATTATATCATAAGTTATATTATACATCACTCCACCATAAGTGTAGCTAGACATAGCCACATAAATTATGAAATCTTTGAAATAAAAAGGCTTACAATTTTATAAACTCTAAAAAAATTTCTAAAGGATAAATGGTTCAAACTTCATCTCACTTAGTCGAAGGGGTGGAGTTTTATCTCCATTATGGTTTGAAAGAGAATTTGTATCTCCAAAATGATTTGTTCTAAGACTTGGCATAAAATATTCTAAAATCAAATGTCAAATGTCATACACATAAAAGGTCAAGCATCTAAATAAAAACTAGCATGTCAAAGGTCTAGGTCAAAGTGTTCCAAACAAGGTCTAAACTAGGAAAGGAAAAAGTTGAGTTACTACATATTTTTCCAAACATGGAGTCAAAATATAGGCTCAAACAAATAAGTATGTACTAGGACTTTTGGCCAAACATTGTCAAAATATAGACTTGAAATAAAGGTTGATATGACTTGATTTAATCTAACAAGTTTGGAAATAACTTTGACATAGACCTGGCACATAGAATCAAACATAAATATGATCAGTTGGAATAAGGCATGAGATAAAATGCTCTTTGAATAAATTTTTTGTTCTCCTAAATAAAGACACAAACAATGATGAGGATAGGCATTAAACAAACAAACCATTAATAGTTTTCAAATTTAGGTAATCGATTAACTAAAGTTATTCACCTAAAAGAGGAATTTATATGTATCAACCCCATGAATTAAGGCCTAAATTGAAATCAATCAATGTCTGAATCCAAACTTGACAAGGCTAATTGAAAACTCAATGGTGAAAACTAGGATTTGACTAAACAATCTAGACAAGATTGGATAGCATGACAGCATAAGACAAGGGTCCAAATGGTATACACAAAATGGTTTGAAACAAATGGTTTTTGGCATAAATTGAAAAAATTCTTGAAAAAAATTGGTAGATTAATGGTATAAGCATGCTAGAATGATGAAATCTATGCTATGTTTCAAAAGAATCAAAGTCACAAATGGTTTTACATGATTTGTGTAGCATAACACTACCCTCCTCAGCTCAAATACATTATTTTGACATGGCTTATGAACAAAAAAACAAGTTTTAGTCTTTAAAACATATAAAATGATAAAATGATCCAAAAATACACTAATTATAATCATCTAAATCCTATCAAGGGTATGGAAAAATGGGGTTGACTAAAACTAGCAAGGTTTGAACATCTCTAGGAGAATCAATTACATAATGACTTTCACATCAAATAATACAAAATAAAATAATGAAAATTAGGTGACCATGGCATTGGCTAGTTGTAAAAAGGTATATTCCTTTTTAAAACCACTAATCATATTGTTCACTTAGTATAGTGCGATGTCCAAATGCAGATATGTCCCATGTGCAACTCCAATTAGGAGAAAGTGATGTCAATGCTGGGAGATGAAACCCTTGGTCAAAGCTTCCCTAAATAACTTGTGGGAGGTAATGGTGTCTCCCTCATAATCCACATTTGTATGAAAATAAAATACTGAGAGAAAGACTTTAGGGTCATTTTCAAGGTCACCCAAACTTTGATGAGTTTTTGGGGAGTGTTTTAGATGACATTCTTTCTAAGACTTGCACTAGGCTTTTTGCAATAGGAATGGTGATTTTAATTCCAAGGGTTCCCTAAAGGGGAAAAATGTAAGAGCATACACATGACAACCCTCTTTTTTACAAACAAAATCCAACTTAAACAACTAATTGAACATAAAAATCTTGGAAAGGTGAGTTCATTTTTAAGCCCAAATGGAAAATGAGGTGGTGTTCATTTTACCCCTTGGTCTTAGTTTTAACTTTGAAAAATAATGCTAAAAACTCACTTAAGCACCTAAATATTACTTTAAGAACCAAAAATAATGTTCCTAATTCATTTTAAGCATGAAAAAGGTGATCTAAACATGTTTTTAGCAAATTTCAAGCTTGGTCCTGCAACAAAAATGTTAGCATGTCCTTTAGCCTTGAAGCTCTTTTGGGTTTGAAACAATAAACTTTAAAAAAGAGCTCTCAAGTTTGTGTTTTAATAAAAACATAGTAACCAATGTTAGTTATATAAATAATAATGATTACATTTACTAACTGATGATGGCTATCTAACTAACATCATTTATACGAATGTGACTAACGATAGCTATCCAACTAATGTTTGTTTTACTAATTGATGTTGGTTACTGTGTAAACTTGGGGTAAACAAAATGGCAAAACAAAGTTATAAAATCAATTTTTGAGAGTTTTAATGATCCAAATGAATATTTTAAATTTTAAAAATGATCTTCTTCATATGTAGGATGCATCTAAACCCACTGGACATGCCATATGTGATCTAAGAATTTTACTCAAGAGAGGATGTTTAGTATGGTGTTAATTTCAAAATGAAAACAAAATGAAAGAAACACACTAGCTAGCATAACATCTCTAGGCCTAGACACTAGGGAGAGATTAGTTATCAAATATGAATAAAACACATAACTAAAATGTAAAATAAACCCTCTTTTACCTTAGATGCTCCAAAATGCTTATTGTAGTGGCTTGCTCGGCTTGTGCTCGTGAAGTCCTCATCAATGGAAGCTTGGGGGCCTCCATCTCTCCTTGACACCTTGTGGTTTTGGCTTGGCTTGGCATAGAATCAATTTGGCATGGTAAAACTAATTTCAATGGCTTTTGAAATAATTTGTGCATTATAACTTTGCATTATCAAGACTTAGAAATGATGTGGTAAGGCCTCTTATTTATAGATTTTTGCAAATGTCTAGAATTAACCTAAAACATCCATCTCAGGATTGAAATGTGTGGCTAAGGATTAATTTAATTTTTTTAATTAAGTTTATAATTATCCTCATCAATATTTGGGATAGAGGAATAATTAAAAGGCATGGAGAGCTTTGATGAGGCATGGGAGGCATGAAACCTGATATTTGTGGCAATTATGGCCTAGGAATGTCTTTCCAAAAATGAGGTCACCTAATGATGCATATATTTCATATTCACTTCCAAAACAAATTATTCAACAAGTTTCCATGGAATTCTTGATTAAGCTCTAATTTAGATTAATTATCTCTTAAGCATGTTTAAGCACTTTGTACACAAATTACTCAAATTGATCAAAATGCCTTGTTATTGGTCCAAAATTTGACTGGATTACAATTAGAAGACAATGTCAGATGTGTTAGATATATTATCCCATTTAGGATGTTACTAAAAATAAATAACAAAGACATGCATCTTGTGTAAAATATTGATAGGAAAGAGCAATTCAGAGCACCTAGGTGCAAAATTGGCATTTTAACTCGAAATGATCTGATCAAAGTTAGTTGGCCCATAAATTGTATTACCCCATTTAGGGATACCCTGGCCAAAATTAGTATTTTAATATGTTAGTTTCACATTATTTAATGTGTTTTAGTTTTTTTAAGCCAAATTTTGCATTTTAAGTGTCTACAGTTTGCCTCTATTTGGGAAGATGTTGCAAATCATAGGCAAAGAAATGTCTTCTCAAATAATGAGAGATGGCCTATATGCCAACAAGAAGATGATGATTGAAGGATAAAGCTCCAAATATTTTTGGGAAGCCTATGATGATGTCCCCTTGAGGGAGTGGACATCACATTTGTTGATGGATGCTCCCTCAAAAATAAACAAGAAGAAAGGTAGAATTAACCTGTGGTTGAGATTAATTCAAATGAGAAAATGCTTGCATGCATTGATTTAAAAAGATTACTGATTTACCCAAAGGCAGATATAATCAGGAATAAAATTCAAAATAATGATTTACCCATATGTGTTTATAATCATTAAGAGGACATATATATTTTAAAGATGATTATGCCCCAGTTAGGGTTGATTAGCAAGCATAAATCAAGGATAAAACCTAGAATATAGATTAAAGATGAGCAAGTTTAAAGTGATAAAATAGATGAATAGAAGAATAAGATTGATCATTATAAATGATTTAGTTTTACCTACTAATGAAGAAATGCTCATCCTGATTAACAATGATAAAACCAGAATGGCTAATGGGTTAATTTGATCAAGGGTGGGATGGAAGGATTTGCCAAGGTGCCAAGGAAAAACTTTTGTAGCTCCATTAATTGTAGACCTTTTTGAAGATAATTTTTATTATATCATTTGATGTTAGGCATCATGATAGAACACCATGAAGACTTGGCCAAAATATACATAAGGACTGACTCCTGATCTAATCAACACTAGAAAATAATGCACCAATGATAAAAACCATGATGATAATGTTAATGGATGAATATTGATGGACTCAAGAATAATGTGCTCAAGGAATCACCCAATGAACACATATAGACTGAGTCAAGGCAATAATTCCAAAATTAAACAAATAGGAAAGAAAATAAACAAACAAACAAACAAATAAAAAAATAAACAAACAAACAACCTAAAATAAACAAACAAATAGAAAGCCTAAAAAGAAAAGCAAAAGAAAGCATTCTAACAATGACAATGCCCTAGTAAGGTGGATCAAGGATATCTGACTAGACATAGATAGGACAAATATTTTTGGATTTTTGAAATGTTATAAATATTTTTGGAATTTGTAGGTATCTTAACTCATTAGAGAATGACAAGATACCTACTCACAAAATAGTGAGAGCATTTATCTAAGGTTACTCATAAAATGGTGAGAGTATATGGAAAGGGGGAATGAGGTGACCTAAACATGAATTAAGCATGACCCATATAGTCTTGATATTACCTCAAGTCATAGTAATTCTATCCATAAAAAAGGTGAGGAAAAACAAACTAGGTCCCAATAAGTTCTCAAATCCGACAAAGGGCTAGTCAAATGAAAATAGTAATGGCAAGGTGATGCAACAATGCATGGTAAACAAGTGTTGCCCCTAGTTTTCCCATAGACGGTTATAACTAGGATACAAAAGCTTAGGTTAATGATACTAATCTTCCCATAGGTAGTTATAATTAGTAGCAAGACTGGTGAAATACTAATTTTCCCATAGGCGATTATAATTAAGCTCACATAAACAAACTTAATAGGATTAATTAAGTCTTGCTAGATCAACTATCACACTAATTTCATAAACTATCATTGAAACATGAATTAGATTGATTTTTGAAACTTGATTAGAATCCTCTCATAAAAGGTGCAGGAAGAACCAAATGAACCAAGATTAAAATAGGATTGGGTAGGATGAGTAAAAATAGGCTTTGGTTTAGATAGGAATGGAATGGCTAGATGGCATGATCTTGTTAAGGATAATGATGGTTTGATAAATTGGATAAAATGGTAGTAAGGATACCCCCAAGTGATGGGGTGGATGGTAGGATCTATGATAATGGAAAATAGGCATGTATAACAATGGCAATGGCATGTGAAATGGTATGGTACATGTTGTTGGCCTAAGTGTGGTTTTTGATTCTATTATTCCTACTTATGGGGAGATGCACATCCTAATTGAAAAATGATACAAAAAAAATACTTGATCATGTTAATTGCTAGCCCACACCTCATCTAAATAACTGCTCTATCAAAAATGGCCTACAGATTTGGTTACTAAGAATGTTTTTATGATCTTCATTGGTCATTGATTATGATTCCTTCAAGCATCGAGATAAGGTATCTTTGTAGCCTCTGAAAAGGAAAGTGTGGTCATGGATGGTAAATAGAGACAAATAATGGATGGTAGGTTTTATTTTGAAATGGAATGGTAGATGATAATGGAATGCGAAAAGGTTGGGAAATAAATGAAGAACTGGACATTCAGTCACATGTAATGTTTCTAATGCCAGATTCAACATAATTTTAGTTATGGTGGGGCTTAAGACTTGTTCTCTCAATAAGACCATCAAATTTTTCTATTATTTGGGCCTGAGAGTAGCCACCATCTAATTAGGATGTAGATAAGAAGTTATTTTGATTTGATCTTTGATTTTGTCTTCATCCAATAGTGAAGAATTTTAATGCTCAGCTATTAGTGCCTTAAAGAGATTTTCACCAATAAATTTGTCTTGATAGTCCCATAGTGCCTTCAAGAAGGTTTCACTAAGGAATTTTGACTTTTGACTTTGACTTTTCATAGCACTTATAAAAAAGTTTCACTAGGAAATTGTTCTTCTGGTACATGAATGTGGTCTTGGCCTCCTTGCCCTTCTTTAACTGCTATGTCACCATGGATGCAGTTTAATAAAGAGTGATTCCATTGATCCCAATCAATACTTGTTGGTGATGGAATGTTAATAATATGGATATCTTATTTGATGGTAATGGCTTATGGAATAGTAATGGAATGGGGAGAGGTTGAATAATCCTCATAGAAGATACTAGGATAACTTGTGTCAAAGCTAAAGTACTCATCCTCAAAAACTATAGAAAGATCACAAATGTATTCAAATTAATATGCAAGGCATGCGTAACCAATTTTGTAACAACCATGAACATATTCTTCTTCTAAGTTTGATTCTAACTCAAGGGAATTTTAAATTGATGTTGAGACTAATGTTAATTCAGATTCTAATGGTAAATTTGATGTTGATTCAAGAATAAAACTTGACTCTAACTCCGATTCTTCATCTGATGGGTACTCTATTACAATGATGTCTTGTTGAATGTTTAGTATTGGATAAATAACAACCTAAAATAGTATGATGGGCTCCACTAAGACTTTTTTATCAAATTATAAACTAGTAATGGTATGATGGGTGTGCCATATGAAAATTTATGAATTTGACTCAAGATAAGATGGTTAGTATTGTGTTAGTTTCAAAATGAAAGAAACACACTAACTAACATAACATATCTAGGCCTAGACACTAGGGAGAGCTTAGTTAAAAAATATGAATAAAACACACAACTAAACTACAAAATAAACTCTCTTTTACATTCCTTGGATGTTCCAAAATGCTTGTTGTAGTGGCTTACTTGGCTTTGTGCTCATGAAGTCCTTGGTAATGGAAGCTTCGCTACCTCCATCTCTCCTTGGCACCTTATGGATTTGGATTGGCTTGGCTTGGAATCAATTTGGCATGGTAACACCAATTTCAATGGCTTTTGGAATCATTTGTGCATTATAACTTTGCATTATTAAGACTTAGAAAAGATGTGGTAAGGCCTCCTATTTATAAATTTTTGTAAATGTCTAGAATCAACCCAAACCATCCATCTCAAAATTGAGATGTGTGGCTAAGGATTAATCTAATTTTTGGAATTAAGTTTATAATTATCCTCATAAATATTTGGGATAGAGGAACAATTAAGAGGCATGGAGGGCTTTGATGAGGCATGGGAGGCATGAAACCTGATATTTATGGTATTTATGGCCTAGGAATGTCTTTTTAAAATTTGAGGTCACCTGATGATGCAGATATTCCATATTCATTTCCAAAAAAAAATATTCAACAAATTTCCATGGAATTATTGATTAGGCTCTAATTTGGTTTAATTAGATATTAAGCATTTTATGCACAAATTACTCAAATTGATTAGAATGCCTTGTTATTGGTCCAAAATTCAACTGGATTGGAATTAGAATGCAATGTAAGATGTGTTGGATCCATTATCCCATTTAGGATGTTATTGACAATACATAATAAAGTCATGCATCTTGTGCATAAGATTTTATAGGAAAGAGCAATTCAGAGCACATAGGTGCAAAATTGGCATTTTGACTTAGAATGATCTGATCAAAGTTAGATGGGCCATAAATTGCATTACCCCATTTAGGGATACCCTGGCCAAAATTGGTATTTGAATATGTTAGTTTCACATCATTTAATGTGATTTAGTGTTTTTAGGCTAAATTATGCATTTTAAGTGG
This sequence comes from Torreya grandis, assembly GCA_037957365.1. Lineage (NCBI taxonomy): Eukaryota > Viridiplantae > Streptophyta > Pinopsida > Cupressales > Taxaceae > Torreya > Torreya grandis. The sequence goes on from JARHVA010007817.1 coordinate 578,795, forward strand.
AAATTGGCCAAAAGCCTGGTTGGATGTTATCGGTGGCCAATTTTAGGTGTCTATAGTTTTCCCCTACTTGGGAAGATGTTTCAAATCATAGGCAAAGAAATGTCTTCCAAAATAATGAAATATGGCATGTATGCCAACACAAAGATGATGATTAAAGGACAAATTTCCAAATGGTTTTGGGAAGCTTATGATGATGCCCCCTTGACAGAGTGGCCATCACATTTGTTGATGGATAATCCCTTGAAAAGAAACAAGAAGAAGAAAGGTGGAACTAACTCATGGTTGAGATTAATTCAAATAAGAAAATGATTGCATGCATTGATTTAAAAAGATTATTGATTTTCCCAAAGGTGGTTATAATCAAGAATAAAAGTCAAAATGATGATTTTCCCATAGGTAGTTATATTCATTAAGAGGACCTAGATTGGCTAAAGATGATTGTGCCCCAGTTAGGGCTGATTAACAAGCATAAATCAAGGATATAACCTGGAATATAGATTAAAGATGAGTGGGTGCAAAGTGATGAAATAGATAAATAGAAGAATAAGATTGATCATCAAAAATGATTTAGTTTTACCTACCAATGAGGAGATGTTCATCATGATTAACAATGATACAACTAAAATGGCCAATGGGTTAATTTGATCAAGGGTGGGATGGAAGGATTTGCCAAGGTGCCAAGGAGAAACTTTTGTAGCTCTATGATTGTAGACCTTCTTGAAGCTAATTGTTATTGTAGCATGTGATGGTAGGCATCATGATAGAACACCACAAAGACTTGGCCAAAATATTTATAAAGACTGATTTTCAATCTAATAAACACTCAAAAATATTGCACCAATGATAAAAACCATGATGGGAATGTTGATGGATGAATATGGATGGACTCAAGAATAATGTGCTCGAAGAATCACCTAATGAATACATATATATTGAGTTGAGGCAACAATGATGAAAGCAAACAAATAGGCAAGAGAATAAACAAACAAAAAAATATAAAAATAAATAAATAAATAACCTAAAATAAACAAACAAATAAAAATATTGAAAACAAAAACAAAAGAAAGCATTCGAATATTGACAATGCCCTAGTAAGACAGATTAAGGATATCTAACTAAGCTTAGATAGGACAAATATTTTTGAATTTTTGAAATGTCATAATTGCTTTTGGAATTTTGAGTTATCTTAACTCATTAGAGAATTACAAGATACCTACTCATAAAAAGGTGAGATCATTTGGTTGAGGTTTCTCATAAAATGGTAACATCGTATGGAAAGGGGGGTTGAGGTGACCTCAACATGAATTAAGCATGACCCACATAGTCCTGAGATGACCTCAAGTGATAGTAATTCCATCCACACAAAAGGTGAGGAAAAACCAACTACGTCCCAACAAGTTCTCAAATTTGGAAAATGGTCAGTCAAATGAAAATAGTAATGGCAAGGTGATGCAACAATGCATGGTAAATAAGTGTTGCCCCTAGTTTTCCCATAGGTAGTCATAACTAGGATACAATGGCATAGGTTAATGATACTAATTTTTCCATAGGTAGCTATAATTAGTAGCAAGACTAGTGAAACATTTATTTTCCCATAGGTAGTTATAATCAAGCTCACATAAACAAACTTAATAGGATAAAAGATGTCTTGCCAAATTAACTGTCACACTAATTTCATAGACTATCATTGAAACATAGATTGGATTGATTGTTGAAACTTGATCATAATCCTCTCATAAAAGGTGTGGGAAGAACCAAATGAACCAAGATCAAAATAGGATTGGGTAGGATGAATAAAAATAGGCTTTGGTCTAGATAGGAATGAAATGGTTAGATGGCACAATCTTGCTAAGGATAATGATGATTTGATAAATTGGATAAAATGGTAGTAAGGATTCCCACAAGTGATGGGGTGAACGGAAAGATCTATGGTAATGGAAAATAGGCATATATAACAATGGTAATGGAATGTGAAATGGTATGGTACATGTTTTTGGCCTAGGTGTGGTTTTTGATTCTATTATTCTTGCTTATGGGGAGATGCACATCCTAATCAATAAATGATACAAATAAGATACTTTGATTATGTTAATTACTAGCCCACACCTCATCTAAATAACTAATCTATCAAAAATGGCCTATAGATTTTGTTACTGAGAGTGTTTTTTTATCTTCATTGGTCAATGATTCTGATTAATTCAAGCATCGAGACAAGGTATCTTTGTAGACTTTGCAAAATAAATTGTGGATTTTGATGATAAACAAGAACAAATAATAGATGGTAGATTTGATTGTGAATGGAATGGTAGATGATAATGGAATATGGAAAGGTTGGTAAATAAATGAATATCTAGACATTTAGTCACACGTAATGTTATTGATGCTAAATTCAACATAATTTTAGTTATGGTGGGGATTAAGACCTGTTCTCTCAATAAGACCATCATATTTTTCTATTGTTTGGGCCTGAGAGTAGCTACCATCTAATTAAGATGTAGATAGGAAGCTATTTTGATTTTATTTTTTATTTTCTCTTCATCCAATAGTGAAGAACTTTTGTGCTCAGCTATTGGTACCTTAAACAGTTTTTCACAAATAAATTTGTCTTGATTATCTTGTATCACCTTCAAGAAGGATTCACTAAGGAATGTTGACTTTTGACTTTAATTATCTCTTAGAACTCCCAAAATAATTTCACTAAGAGAGTGTTCTTCTACTACATGAATGTGGTCTTGGCCTCCTTGCCCTTCTTCAACTGCTATATTTCTATAGATGTAGTTCAATAAAGTGTGATTCCATCAATCCAAATTGACACTTGTGGGACATGGAATGTTAATAACATGGCTATCTTGGTTGATATTAATGGCCTGTGGAATGGTAATGGAATGGGGAGAGGCTACATAATCCTTATAGAAGATACTAGGATAACTTGTGTCAAGTCTGAAGTAATCATTCTCAAAAACCATAAAAGGATCACAAATGTATTCAATTTGATCTACAAGGCATGTGTAACCAATTTTGTAACAGCCATGAACATATTTTTCTTCTAAATTTGATTTTAACTCAAGGGAATCTAAATTCAATGTTGAGACTGATGTCGATTCATATTCAAATGGTAAATCTTATGTCAGTTCAAGAATAGAACCTAACTCTAACTCTAATTCTTCATCTGATGGGTACTCTGTTACAATGATGTCTTGTTGAATGTTTAGTATTGGATAAATAACAACTTGTAATGGTATGATGGGCTCCACTAAGACTATTTTATCAAAGTATAAACCAGTAATGGCATGATGGGCATGTCATGTGAAACTATTAATTTGACTCAAGAGAAGATGGTTAGTATTGTGTCATTTTTAAAATGAAATAAAATGAAAGAAACACACTAACTAGCATAACATCTCTAGGCCTAGACACTAGGGAGAGATTAGTTAACAAACATGAATAAAACACAACTAAAATGCAAAAAAAACTTTCTTTTGCCTTCCTTGGATTTTTTGAAATGCTTGTTATAGTGGCTTCCTCAGCTTTGTGATCATGAATTCCTTGGCAATCAAAGTTTGGATACCTCCATCTCTCCTTAGCACCTTATGGATTTGGCTTACATTGGCTTGGAATTAATTTGGCATGGTAACACTAATTGCAATGGGTTTTGGAATCATTTATGAATTATAAATTTGCATTATCAAGACTTAGAAATGATGTGGTAAGGCCTCCTATTTATAGATTTTTGCAAATGTCTAGAATCAACCTAAACCATCCATCTCAAGATTGAGATGTGTGGCTAAGGAGTAATCTAATTTTTGGAATTAAGTTTATAATTATCGTCATCAATATTTGGGATAAAGGAACAATTAAGAGGCATGGAGGGCTTTGATGAGGCATGAGAGGCATGAAATCGATATTTGTGGCATTTATGGCCTAAGAATGTCTTCCCAAAAAATGAGGGCACCTGATGATGCAGATATTCTATATTCATTTCCAAAACAAATTATTCAACAAGTTTCCATGGAATTCTTGATTAGGATCTAATTTGGTTTAATTAGATCTTAAGCATATTTAATAACTTTGAGCACAAATTACTCAAATTGATTAGAATGCCTTGTTATTGGTCCAAAATTCAACTATATTAGAATTAGAAGGTAATGTCAGATGTGTTGGATTTATTATCCCATTTAGGATGTTACTGACAACAAATAACAAATGCATGCATCTTGTGCAAAATATTTTATAGGAAAGAGAAATTCAGAGCACCTAGGTGCAAAATTAGCATTTTGAATTAGAATGATATGATTAAATTTATTTGGCCCATAAATTGCATTACCCCATTTAGGGATATGCAGGTCAAAATTGGCATTTGAATATGTTAGTTTCACATCATTTAGCATGCTTTAGTGTTTTTAGGCCAAATTGTGCATTTTAAGTGGAAATTGGCCAAAAGCCTGGTTGGAGGTTATCAGTGGCCAGTTTTAGGTGTCTATAAAAAATATAGAGGCAAGGGTCCAGGGAATCATGGTAAGTCTAAAAAGGGTAGATCAAAATCTAGAGTAATGTTGGTGTGATGGATTTATGGGAAGAAAAGGCATCTAGAGAAATATTGTTGGTTTTGAAAAGAAAAACATGAGATGGACAACAAGATAAAAATTATGAAGCAGATGTAGCAGGTGATGTGTTACAATATGATTTAATCCTTTCTTTAGATAAAATTAATGATTCTTGAATGTTATATTCAGGGCTTCATTTCATGCTACACCCCATAAGAAATATTTTCAAGACTATGTTCAAGGTGATTTTGGATAGCTTTATTTGGGTGATGGTGAACCCTATAAAATTGTAGAAAAGGGTAAGATAAATATAAAATTATAGAATGGAAAAAAATGGTTGTTAAAAGAGGTGACGCATGTTCCTGAGTTGAGATGAAATCTAATTTCAGAAGGGTAGTTGGGAAGTGAGGTTACACAGTTAAATTTGTAGAAAATTTGTGGAAGGTCACTAAAGGATCACTAGTAATAGCAAAAGGAGAGAAGGTAGGTACAATATATTTATCTAATGGTAATTTTGACTATTCTATTTATTTAGATTATATATAAGTAGATACAAAATTATGGCACCATATACTTGGGCACATGAGTGAGAAGGGGATGCAAGTTTTCCACACAAATAATTTGTTTCCATATTTGAATAAGATGGATTTAGAATTCTATGAGCATTGTGTGTATGGAAAAAAGAAGAAAGTAAAATTTCTTAGAGTGGGGAAGACAAAGAAGGATGAAAAGTTAGAGTTTGTGCATACATATTTATAGGGACCAGCTTAAGTATCATCCTTTGGTGGATTTTATTATTATGTTACTTTTATTGATGATGAAACTAGAAAAACTTTGGTTTATTACATATGAAAAAAAATTGATGTTTTTGATACTTTTAAGAAATGGAAAGATTTAGTTGAGAATGAGATAGGAAATAAGTTGAAGTGTGTCAGATCAAAAAATGGAAGTGAATACTTTAACAAGGAATTTGATAATTATTGTATATCCCATGGTATTTGTATAGAGAAGATGTTTCCAAAAACACCATAACAAAATGGTGTCGTATAAAGGATGAATAGGACAATGATGGAGTGTATAAGGAGTATGAGATTACATGCAGGGTTGCCCTTACAATTTGGGTAGATGTTGTGGATATTTTTTCTTATTTAATAAATAGAAGGCCTTCAAGTCCTTTGGATGGTGGAATTCTAGAAGAAACATGGACAGGTAAAAAGGTAGATTATTCATTTTTAAAGACTTTTGGTTATGAATCATTTGTCCATATTGATAAAGAAAATAGAACCAAGCTTGAAGTAAAATCCAAGAAATGTACTTTTATTGGATATGAAGTTAATGATTTTGGTTACCGTTTATGGGATTTTGAAAATCATAAAATCATTAGGAGTAAAGATGTGATGTTTAATGAGAAGGTCCTATACAGGGATTAGTTTCAAGGAAAAAAAGCCAAATATTGAATAGGCAATACTTGATGAAATCACTAAAAATGAAATTCTAAAAGTACTAGAAAATTAGAATGTACAACAAATACAATAAGTACCTCAAACTCATAGAAGTGTAATTACAATATCTAATAGAGTAAGTAGACTCCCTGAATGAGGCTCTCCTTCACTTTACTATTTATTATTAACTAATGGTGGTGAGATAGAAAGCTATGAAAAAGCAACACAGGTAGAAACTAGAAAGAAGTGGGAGCAAGGCATGAAAGAGGATATGGACTCCTTGGTATATAGCCAAACTTGGGATTTGGTTTAGTTGCTTGTAGGTAAAATAGAATTGTGGAATAAATGGGTTTATAGGTTGAAGGAATAATATGGAGGCAAAAATTGGTAAAAAGCCAAACTTGTTGTAAAGGGATTTTCACAAAAGAAAGGTATTGATTTTGACAAAATATTTTATCCAGTTGTAAAAATGACTTCCATAAGAACTATTTTAAGTTTGGTATTAGTAGAATATTTACACCTTGAATTGTTAGATGTGAAGACTGATTTCCTTCATGGTAATTTGGAGGAGGAAATATATATGGATCATCCACAGGGATATAATGTAAAAGGTAAGGATAAAATGGTGTGCAGGTTGAAGAAGAGATTGTATGGTCTAAATCAAGCTCTAAGGCAGTGGTATTTGAAATTTAACATGTTTATGATAGAACAAGGTTATAGTAGATGGCATTCTAACCATTGTGTATATTTTAAGAGATTAGATAATGGCAGGTATATTATCTTGTTATTATATGTAGATGACATGCTTATTGGAGGGTCTAACATGCAAGATATAAATGATCTCAAAAGAAAATTAGCAAATTCATTCATAATGAAGGATTTGGGTGATGCAAAGTAAATCCTTGGTATGAGAATAACAAGAGATAGGAAAAATACAAAATCGACATTATCTTAAGAAGAGTACATCAAGAAGGTGTTAGTCAGGCTCAATATGCAAGATGCAAAACCTATAAGTACACCTTTGAGAGGGAACTTCAAATTAATAAAGAAATAGTATCCTAAAATTCAAGAAGAAATCAATTGCATGTCTAAAGTTCATATGCTTCATCAATTGAAATTTTAATGTATGTTATGGTGTGCACAAGATTAGATATTACTCATGTAGTGTGAGTTGTCAATAGGTTAATGAATAATTTAGGAAAAGAGCATTAGGGTGCAGTCAAGTGGATTCTCAGGTACTTGAGAGGAGCCACTGATAGATAGTTATGCTATGAAGGTTTAGATGTTACCTTACAAGGATATGTTGATGTAGACATGGCTAGAGATTTAGATGGTAGGAGGAATACCATAGGTTATGTATTCATTACTGGTGACATAGTGGTTAGTTGGATTTAAAAATTGTAGAAGATAGTTGCTTTATCAACTACAGAGGCAAAATATGTTGTAGCTATAGAAGTAAGTAAGGAGATGATATGGATGTAGCAGTTCATGGAATAATTAATGTAGAAGTAAGAAGATTGTAGGTTATATAGTGATATCTAAAGTGTGATTCATTTAGCAAAGAACTCAGCATTCCACTTAAGAACCAAACATATACAACTTAGGTATCACTTCATTTGTTCAGTTTTGGAGGATGATCAACAAGCTGGAAAAGATCTATATGAGTCAAAATCCTATAGATATGCCAACAAAGGTAGTCAATAAAGAGAATATAGAGAGTTTTTCATCTTTAATAGGAATTCAAGGATAAAAAGGAAGATGAGAAACATGTTAGGGTCAAAATTCAAATAAAAATCCAATGAAGAGTTGTATTAGTGGAGTTGCAGTAATTAGTCTCCAATGGGAGATTGTTGGATGCTAGATCTTGATCTTATTATAATCCCTAGTTATCGATAGGGGGCAGGGGGGGCAGGGGGCGAAATGCCCTCTACTATGGTTGTTATGGTGTTCCATGGGGAGTACCTTCAAATCAAAATTTTATTAAAAATTTATTGCAAAATATTTTAATTTCATAGTAAATTTGGATCATTCACTATTAGGTCACAGATCCTATGGTAGAAATTATGTTTGTACATTTTTCCCCTAATATGTAACCCTCCTTTGATATGAGGGCATTGTAATCATGATGACATGAAGTGTGTGAGTGAAGAGGATATTATAGTGGTTATATTGTAGGTTTTTCCCTTCATTTATTGGACTAAATAATAAGGACTAGTTTTGTATCTATGGACGTAACCCATATTGAGTGAACCACATTAAATCTATGTCTATATTGTGTTGTGTTTTTTGCATTTTATTTATGTCTTTAATTCATTAATATTTCTCTATGTTTTGTATTCCTAATAGGTTTTACCTTCGTAATAGGATTATAGTAGAATTATTGGTTCCATAGAGTAGATTTATTGCTTTCATAGAGTATATTCCTTTCTTTCATAGAGTATATTTTTGATTTCATAGAATAGATTTCCCACTTTCAAAGAATATACTTACTTATTTCATATAATATATTTCATGCTTTATTATATTAAATTTAATGCTTTCTTAGATTGGTTTTCATAAAATTAGAGTATTCAATATCACTTATTGCATTAAATTCACTAAAATTATCCTAAAAATGGAAGTTAGATCATATTCAAATGGTACTTGTGAAGATTACTTTAGCTGTATTTTAGGTCTTTGAGTTAGGACATGTGTCAGCTAAATTTATATTTTATTTAAATGGAATGAGTTCACTAGAACTGTGGAAGCTACTCTGATATTTTCATGACTTCTCATTTTGAAAGATCAACTACATAGTTACATGCTTAAAACTTGTTTGAGAGATAACAAAAATTGATAAAAATAAAATGTGAGTGAAATATTTGATCTACAATAAATTTAATTCCTAAAAACCTAGTCAATGGTGGTTCCTAACCCTTCTTTCAAGAAATTTTAAAAATAAATGAAATAACAAACTCACAGAATATAAGTTATTCAATTAATATATATTAGGGCTATGGACATTTAGATGGTAGTAAAGTAATGCTTAGAGTGAAATCAAATGTGTCTCTATCAGAGATATGTAAGCCTAGCTAGTACTAGATCAGTGCTCGACTTCCCAAAACCATGTTCTTAAAATCTAAAATATAAAATATAAAAATGGGAGATAAAGAGACCTCAACTTTTGTCTAATTTTTGTTAAAACTCTCATAACAAGGGGAAAGAATTTTCATAGAATCCCACATGATCTCAAAAGTGAAAAGGGTTAATTTGTGGCATGGATGTGTTTGAGTCTCTTTTATTTTTTCTAATTTATTTATGTATTTCTACTAAATTATATATTTTGTCATGATTTATGGGCCAAGGATTTTGGGTTCTCAAATACTTTGGAGTATTTCCCCACTCAGTTGCCATTTGTTTTACCCAACACACCCCATTTTCAAATGAGGACCCACTTTGAGCTCAAAATGTTTATGTTTAATCTAGTATAAAGACCTTAGATTATGAATATATAGGTTACTCTATAAATTGGATTATTACCTTATGACCTTAAATATAAAAAACTTATGAGATTATTCTTATGCACATACTTGGGATTTTAAATTTGATATGTTTAGAGAATTTAGGTTCTAATTTTATAGACTAACTAAGCCAATTGGTATTTGTCTAAATTTGTTTTTTTTCCTTTTCTAGGTCATATTGACTTTATAGGTTGACATCATTCTTGACCACATGTCTCCTTCATGCCTAAAAACTATCAAATCAAAGAGTGAATATACATTTTTAATGATAGGGAAACCAAGTGAATGAGATCATTCCACATGTTTTCAATATTTTTTACACACTCTTTAAAGTAAAAACTATCCAAGTCCTCATCTATTAGTGAATATCTAAATCCATGATATTTAGCCACTTGTCTTAATCTCACTCATCAATAGTTTCATTTAAGTCGTCATCTTCAGTGTTCATCTAAAAGAGTGACAACTATACACATGTTATTATCATCTACTCATGTCCTATATACCAATAGCCTAGACATAGACACACTAAAAGTAAGTGGATTAATGGGATGGTGCCACTTGTCATCATTTCATGTAATCAATTCTACCAGTTTCAACATATAAGTCTTGAAGATTACTAAGGATTTAAATTAATGAGATCATGCCACATGTTCAAATATTATTTATCTACAATTTCACATTATCTCATACAATTTTCAAACCTCAGTAGGCATTTGAGTTAATGAGATCATGTCACTTGTCACAATCCTTCTCATTTGTGACTGAAAACTTATAGTGTAGTTTATAAGACTTCATAATGAAGAATATCAACATGATTATTTCACGTGTCAATATATCAAAGAGACGTAGTTTGTCAATCAAAGGTACACATTCAAAACTTAAGGATCATCCAAGGAGTGATAGTGATCCACATGGTGGCATCACATTAACCCACAACCTACATATATGAGGAAGGACATCACATATTATGAGACTAAGTGGATAAGTGTGATCTCACTATGTGTTTTCATCTCATCAAACTATGACCAAAGGACCAAGGTACAAAATTCAAAATCTAATATCAACTAATATAATGATTATAGGACATGTGTTACACTCTCAATAAAATGATATAAATAAATGAAAGTAAACATCAATTACATGACAAATGGACACGTGGAAGAATAAATGACTCGAAAAGATGACTAAGCCACCATAAATTAAAAAAATGTGCCATGTGGAAAATTATTCCATAAAAGTCAGATTTATAGACTCAAATTCAAAAAAGGGAATGACTAGAGACCAAATCATTGTATATAATTAATTATCACATATGGATGATTTGAGGAATTTAATTTTTAATCCCAATGAAATATATGATATATTCAACTCCAAAAGTAAAATTAAATTTACATTATCTATGAGCTATCTTATGAATTTCTATCAAATTAATTTTATGACTAAAATGACCTAATTTTTCCAAGTCTACTCAAGACACATACAAAATTGTAATGACATCATCATCTAGAAAACCAACCATGTTTGTGTTTAGTCTCATTGGGAGGATTGAATATATAGATACATTGTTTGACTCAAAAGCATTGGATAATAAGCCACAACATTATACAATAATTTATTTCAAGGTTAATGAATCTGAACTGTATGGTATAAATAACTAGTTGACATTATTCACTAAAAGATACAAAAATTATCTATTGGCAATCAAGGATGTTATATTACACAATGTCATTATAATGGCTAAGGTATTTATTTAGCTAAGGATTTTTTATATATAGGGAATTGTCAAGAAAAAAAATTCACCTAATATGCAATCCAAATCCTATGGCCTGAGATATTACAGACTCTATGTTATAGCTATGACTTACAAATAGCCTATAGAAAATGTTTGGTTATCAAATAAAAATATCAAGGATACATTAAAGACATCGGCAATAGACCAAAACACTTTTTTATTAAGAAAATAGATTAGTAGCACCTCAATCATGAGATTCAAGCTAGGGGTTTGGATAGCAATGGCCCTATTAAACAAACTATAAGGCTTCCTTGATACCATGTATGTTATGTAAATTGGGTCCATTTACTATACATCATCCTAAATACAAATTAGGTTCAAACTTTGAGAGAGGTAATCAGTTTCAACCTCAATTTTTAGATGAGCAAGGCTAAGAATATGCCAAATGGAAATTTTTATATGATATCATACTTTTTAGATGCAATAGCTACCATTATAACCCCATTTTTATATGAACCTTGGGAACCTTTTGCTAAATATCCAAAAAAAATAAGATATGTGGTGATTATAGTATCTTTCATATCTACAAGTTTAGGGGTCATATGTAGAATATTGTTGATGTGTTCAACCCCATAGTTTATCAATCCATCAATGGGAAAATAATGCCTAAAATATCAAACAAAATCAAAAGGTCAATTAAAATATGGAATATTACTGGTCTTATCCACACCGTACAATAATCATAATAAAATGAGCTTATGAATTGCCATTGAATTTACCTTTTTGTGTTATAGATAAAGTGGTAGAATAATAAATTGCATTTCAATTATCTAATAATGTAGACCTAAAATTGAAGGCAACAAATCAAGGAGTCTTCCATAAAATTCCTCTCAACATTGGCCACCAACAATATACATAGTGGGAACACTTTTATCAAGTAGGTAAGGAAAGGGTTCACTATCATTTTAATAAGGCACATTTTAGATATTAGGTTCCTAGTAATGTTGTTTTTGAGACCCCTAGAAAGTATGGAAACAAGGTTAAGATTCAATATGTACATCAACCTTATGGTCATGATATTACATTCATGATTTTAGAATATGATACTAAGGTAATAAGGAATGTGCATACATATAAAATGCCTATGAGGGTTAATTATAAAATATGACCCTACTATTAATCTCAAGGATGCTAAGTAAATATATTAGGAATAAATACTTCCATCTCAAGAAATCATTCCTCTTGTAGAGGAAGGCCAAGAGATAACAACTAAGATAGATAGGTAGATAAGGGAAATTATCTTTAGAGGACTAGTGAGGCCACCAAACATCCATACCCCTTCTTTTACAATAGACATGGGAACACCTATGATTCTTAAGAGACATACCCAACTAGATTCACCTATTACTAAAATTTATCTAATAGAATTATAGAAGTAATAACCCCTATTGTTGAACAAGAAGTGATTACCACTATGGCATCCTCACCAACATCTACTTGTGTTACATTTTCATCAGTAGTCACTACTTTTGAGTATTTTTTAGTGCCTAATATTATGACATATCCACTATAAATTTCTATTGCTCATTCCCTACAAAGAAAAGTTACCACTACTCCTCTACCTCCATTAGTCACATATAATAAGAAAATAAGAACTCATCCATCTTCACTCCAAGATCCTAATGTCACTAGAGAAGAAGATATGCCTATATAGAATACATGTGTCTCACTTGGTTTTTTTTATATAAAAATGGAGGAAGAACATGAAGAAGAGGTTCATATAGAGGAACATGTAGATGGAAAAAAAGAACAAGATGATGGAGAAGGTCATAATGATGACTAAAATGTAGAGGCAATAATATGGAGTTCACATGATGTACTAATTCAAGGGTCTATTTATGACCATCTACTTAGTCCCCCACACCTTATCTAAAAGTTAAAGAGTCAAACGTAGTATATATATATATCTAGTATAGGGCCCATAGTTACTTCAAGATCCACTAGGGAAGGTAGTTCCAAGAAAACCCCTGATATTACATTGATTAATACGCGTCCCTTGAGTAGTTCAACTACAAAGGCAAGCTCTATTTTTTATTATTTAGACTATTTTAACACTGAATACATATAATAAGCTCTATTTTGCATAATTTTATTTCACCCATATTTGCATTAATCCATCCATGGATTTATACTATTAACCAATGAACCACATTCGCTAATGTATATTTTGAGGACATAATCTCCAAGTCTATTTTTACTACCTAGTCAATACACACAAGGCATTCTATTCAGTTAGAGGTACCCATTACACAATCCACACAAATAGAGTCCTAAATTATTTTAGTGTATAAGACTTTGGATTCAACCAAATATACTATTTAAACTCATCCAAAAATGAAAAGTGAAAGTCAGAGAAAAGTTTTTCCTAGTTTCACTTAACCCCCAACCTCTACTTTATCCTCCATATCTACCACTCCATCTTTAGTGATGAGACCCTAGGAAACATTCCACCCTATAATTCCTCATATCCATCCCAATATATTTATAAAAATATAATTATCCTCCTTGCATGGATATAAGAGTTAGAATAAGAATAATCTACAAGGTAAGATCTAGTTATCACTAAGTAACCCGAAGTTGTTATACAGTTTGACAGAGTCATAAATACATAATAAAAATTGATAAAAATGACAATAATGGTTGAATTTAATCCTATGAAACTCAAAAAATTTATCTAATGATAAATTAAACATATATACATATACTAAATGACCTCATGAACATCCCCAACTACTTAGAACAAGAAAAGAAAGATAAAGCCTGGAGACTTGGATGATTTGAATAATATCTCCTCATTATGGTAGATGTAACTGAAGGGGTGATCAAATAAATTTTTAGAGGATTGTAGGAATATAAAAATAACCTATAAGAGCATAAGGTGGTTTAAGTTCCCAAATACAATTAATAATGTGTAGGGTTTTGTTAAGAACTTGTACCACATCTTGATTTCAATTAGATTAAAAATATCCTAATAGTATCCACTGTGGCGAGATGTCAAATTTTATAAATAAATGAAATAATGGGATGCCAAGTTGACCTTCATAGTCAAAACAACAAGGATAAATTCATACCAACACTTGAATCTAATGTTATCACCTAATGTGATCCTAGCATAAAATCACATAAGTACCAAGTGGTACTTATTGACTGAATGGCATCAAGAGATGCAAGGATTATTGAAATAATTTAATAATCAAGAATAAAGGACCATTCAATTCTTTAGAAATATAATAATCACTGGTGTAAATACATCATAGGGTAGAACAACCACCAAGCCCTTTTAAAAAAATTATTACATATTGTAACTAATAGCTTTAAAGCAGAGGTGGAGAGCATCACCTACAAAACTAATGAATAAGTGGCACAATTGATTATATTTTTTAGAAACAAGGTAGCTCAGACAAAGACACTCAATGTAGATTTCAAATCATCTATAGAGATATACAAAAGGTTGAATTAAAAAATTCTAATTTTGTTTAAAAGGTCTATTATTTATTTTGAAACTATTAAGTTAGAATTTACATCAAGCATGGTTGAGTACAAATAGTTAAAGGTAAAAAAAAAGTTGGTTGCTTTAGAAAAAACATATACAACTTAGGCTCAACCTTTGACATAAACCTTTGACATCTCCACCTATGATCCTTAGATATAATATGGTGTATACTTCTACATGACAATCACTCATCACCCTACCAGACATAGTGCCTTCACTTTCACCTTCCATGACTATTGTCACTTCAATTCAAAATCTAGTAATGATGGTTATGCATGATACCTCAGTACAAGATTCCATGATGATACTTTAGTTTCATAATATAAAATTGAACCAATAGTTCCAACTAAGACTTTGTGTGAAGACTCATTTTTTTATTAATGGATTATTTTGTAAAATCACTTCAATGTTTAAATTAAAAATTAATTTAATTGTATTCATGCATATCTTTCATGATTTTGATATATAGTCCTTATTTAGAAACTATAAAACTAGACTAAGCTTTGATGTTGAGGCATCCCCATCCCAAGCTATAAATATGTGTTTCTTAAACATGTAAAGGGAGGAGAAATTCATAATTAATACAAGCAATAAATTTCTTGGACTATTATATAAGTTTGTATTGAAGTGTTGTCTCTTCTAGTTTTTTGTACTACTAATAATTTCCATTAAGTTAATATAATATAAAATAGGATATATGAATGTTTATTCTGCAATTATTCATATTGAACAAATCATTAGTTTGAATACTCATTTATTATTGATCACACTAATTATTGGTTAGAGTTGTGGATATGCTATTTAGTCTATTTCAAACCATATTTTTTATGATAATGATTGAGTATATTACAATTACTTTATTTGATTATTGGTTGTGTTTGTATTTCTATTTTGCTAATGGAAATTTCTAGCATGTACTAGCTCTTGGACATTTTCTCAACCTAGGATAGAAGTTAGCTTGGAGTGGCTTATTTCTTAGGTGAGTCAGAGATTATTTTATTTTTTACCTACCTTTCCCTCCCTTTTTTTGATTAAGTTCACGTTAATATATATCTACCCATCCACCTGAAGTAGATTTTATACCCATGTCATATTTGAACCATTTGAGATAAACAACCACTTTACTCACCACTATTCCACCACTTGATTATTTACAAAACTAATACCCATAGCTCGTGCCTTTGAGTGAATCTTTTCACTGATTCTAAAACTTCATATGTTTCCTCACAAGATTTTTTTTGTGTGCATAAAAGCCAAATCAATAATGTTATCAAATAAAACAAACCAATTTATCTATAATATCCACTAAATAAATAAGAGGTGAAATATTGATAAAAGGAATTAAAATTGAGCTATCAAGAGGTAACACTAAATTATAATGAAATACAAATAAACATGGAGCCTAAACTTCAAATGTCTTGGGGTTTAAGCATGGTATGGCATTAAAAATAAAGTGAACCTTAGAACTTAAGATTCTTGCTTTAGATAATACATATTTAAGTTTAAGATATTATTTTTCATGTAAAAATTTTACCCTAACTTAGATTAATGGGTAGGATTAATCTAATTAAGATATAACTTTGAAATGTAATTTAGATATTAAGATATGTCAATCATCCATACATTTGAAAGTAAAATACTGATATTGATGATTCTAATTTTTTAAATACCATATGATAAATATAGTGAGTGAAATAAAGGGATGAATACTTAGAATTTATGGGTCAATATATGACTATGACTATATTCTATAAATGAAAATAAAGATAAATAAATCATGTGCTTCATTTAGTTTTGAAACTAATTCTCTATCTACACTGGGTCATTTTGAGATGATAGGTTTAGTATCACTAATTAATACTAACATGTTGATTAGTAATGGCCTACATTAAATTAGGTCACAATGATTGTATCCACATGTAGGTATCTATAATTTTTCTATGTTTATAATCCCAAACATTGATGATGCATGTGGATCCCTAAATCAATCTCTTTTGCCTTGAAACCATAGGTGTGTTTGTAAGGGCTAAAAACTTGAAAAAGTTGGAGAAAGTGTAATGGGATGAGATGAACTGAATCACCCCCATTTTATGATTGAATACAATATATGTATTGATACTTTAAGGAGGGAAATAAATCCACACATAGTTCTCAAATGTAGTATGAATGTGCCATTTTAATTCTTCACTATATTTATGAAATTATCGATTTGAATTTTATACTTGATAATTCTTTATTTAACTTTTCTTTGGAGGTTTCAACCCTGGATTAAAACTGATCCTAATGATACATTTGTAATTTGGGAATAAAAATGCATATTTTTTAATATAAAATAATGTATAGATCTTTATTAGATAAGTGTTAGGTCCTTTTTGAATGAGACCTTGATTATATATGGATCTACTTAAATATTTTATCACACCACCAACATATTAGACTAATGGGCCAACCCTATGCATTTTTTTTATTCTAGAAAATAGCCATTGTTGTGAGTGGGTTAGTACCCGACCATATCATATCGATATCAATTGATAGTATTAAATAGGTTTATCAGAATTGACATGTGGATAAGTGGATCGATCTAAGACTTTGGAGATGTCTATGTAGAATATTGTGTAGGTTTAAAATAAATAGTTAGGTTCATGTAGGGGTGTAAAAGTAGAATGGAAGGGTTAGTTCATAAGATATCATGAAAGTGTGAAAGAATTATGGATTTGGACCTTGTTTGAGTACTCAAGTCATGTGTGTTAAATATGTGCCGATCTTATCATTGTCAAGTACTAAATAGTATATTTTAGTATCTACAATTCCCCCCTTTTATTCTAGTGATGAATTTATAGAGTAAAAGGAAAATATGTACCTGAGTATGTAAAACACACTTTGTCTTTAGTAAGAAATTCCAATTGTGCAAGTCAATCAATAGAAAAATGTGTAATCATGTGTATTCAATGTCTATATAATTAGTATTTTAATCTAAAACTAAAATTTTGAAATTTCCAAAGAATGAGAATTAAATTACACTTGTGTGTCGGTGAAAAGTATGTTTCCATTATAACTTGTTGGAGATGATGCTTTATTTTTGAAGCATTAGAGAGACTTGTGCTTCCTTACTAAAGCACATGGTGAATTGGGGTGTTTGTGCCAAAAACTTGTGTAACTATTCAATATCTTAGGTTAAAGAGATGTGTATCCAAACACTCATGAATGTTGGGAAAAGTAAATATTTTACTAACCCAACTAACTATATTGGTAAATAACCGAACCATTAGGCTAGGTTCTCTCAAAGATAATGAATCAACCATTGTAAATGGCATATATATTCTTGTTGACCAAAATTTGACCCCAAGCCAAAATTGGTCACCACCTCTAAGTTAAAACCTCATAGGGTTTCCAATGTTTTTCATAGTGTTTTCATGGTCTCAAATGATCTTAAATGGTTTCGTATGGTCATATTTTCCCTTTTTATCATTGTCCAAGTTCTAGTCTTATGTTCACTTGTCTAGTCCTATGCATCAAGTACAAGGTCTTGAAATAGTCAAACATAGTCAAAGGTTTAGTTTGGTATAGGGTCATCATAAAATTTTATTTTTATGTCATTAATATCATGATCTAACTTTTTATTTGACTCTCATATGCAAAAAATATATTTTGGCCCATGTGGAAGACTTAAACATACCATTCTAAGAATAAAAAGTTTAAAAAACATTCCAAACATCCTTGGTGTCATAAAAAGGTCATAGAATGTTTAGGGATAGTGATATTTTGATAGCATATGTAGTTCAATGCCTAATCTTGGTAAAAGGACACTTTACAAGCACTTGTATGGCCTTGTAAGATCATTTTTAAATTAAAAATGGTTTATAAGTGTCTCTTAGGCTCTTTTAGATCATTTACCATATTTATATTAACTTTCAAGTCAAATTGACACTCCAAACACCTTTTCTCCTCCATCGCTACCTTCACAAGCTTAAGAAGGCAAATTTGAATTAAATGGTATGGCTAGGAGAGAGAGAGTTAGGATCTAAAAATTTATAAATTATTAGGGGTCTTATTAAGATTGAAATAAATGTAATTGGTTTTTATATTTATGTATTTTTATTTATAAACAATATCTAAGAGTTACAATAGGTCACCATGGCCTATTCATCAGAGAGGGGTCTATTATTTCACTTGTTTAACCACTTAAAAAATTAATGGAGAGGAATGGTTTTTAGGTTGGTTTTTAAAGGTTAGATATATCCATTTCATGGTGTTTTCATCAATTAACTCATCTTTATGAAGTGATTTCACTTAGAATAAGAGTGTCTTGGTGTACAAGTTGTTCTAGTAGATCTTGATGCAAGTTTATATTTTATCTTCATGGTGTTCACTCTTAGAGGTTTATAATGATTTATAACTTATGGGATATTTATCATTTTCATGGATTTCATGTGATTTTGTCTGATATTTATTTTTTATTCATATTCTTCAAGTGTGCTTGCTTTTTTGAAACATGGTCTTTGTTTGAGTAGTCTAGTGTATCTCTAATTACAAAATTTGATTAAATACTAGTGATACATCATGATGCAAGGTTCTAAGTTAACATTGAACTATTGAAAGCATGAGGAAATGAAGATTTCAATATAAGCATACCTTCTAATGAGAAGTCACATATTTTTCTTTCTTATGCAGTTATATGAACTATAGAAGTGAGTTGAGGATTCTTAAAGCAATGGAGAAGATTTGATACATATCATCATACACTCACATGGTCTTAACTACCTCACTACTCTCATCAAATTATTAAAATTTACTAGATGCTCCAAAAGAGACACATGACCCTATAGAAATGATTGATTATACTTGTAGTCTGTACAGACCAGTAGGGTAAGTTGGAGATGAAAATGCGTATTGTAAGCTCTATGATACATTAAAGGAGTGATAAGGTAGTGTAGTAGTTTGATAGAGCTGAAAAATGGATTTGAAGTACTAAATAATCTAAAATGAGGACCTAAATTCATTATAGATACAAATAAGAAATAATCCATCAAAAAGTAGCTAGGTCACTTAGAGACTCAAAGATGGTCAAAAAACTAAGTTGACAGTTTAACAGTCATTTGCATGACTATGTATGAACTATATATGAGAAAAGTAAGAATTGGATTGAAAATGTCATAAGGATATAGAAGACCTTACTATATAATGATAATGAACACTATTTAGGTTTATACCCTTCAAAAAATCATGGAAATAGAATGGAGTTTAGTTTCCAAACCTAGATGCAGTCATCATACCCTAAAGGCCACCTACATGCCTACTAAAAGATCAATTCATTATTCAAAATGAAGAGAAGAAATAGAGATATTTAAAAATTATTTGAACCTAATTGAGACTATAAATGAATCCAAAATATATACATAAATTACTTGGTATAAGGGTGAAGACCTAAAATCAAGAATGTAATCATTGACCTTAAAAGGGCACCTATAAACTACATAAGGACAAACTAGTCCTAAGCCTAACTAAGAAATAAAACATGATATGAATGGATATGAAGCTTATTATGAGATTTAAAAAAGGTCACAAGGTCATGATACCAAAGGAAACAAGTCATAAGGATAGTCAAGTATGAGTTTCATGACTCCATACATAGTCAATCAAAACCTTGTAGTCATAGGCAGACTACAACCAATCATAAGGGAGATTGGAGTTTGGAGGGCTCCATAGGCATAATCACAATTTTAAAATTGGTACAAATGGTGATTTTGAGTGAAACACAACATTTATGATCAATTAAAATCTATAAAAGTAGTGTATAAACCCACTATTTTGTCTCAGACCTTGCCCACTCCATTAGCAAGGAGCAGTCATGAGACTAAGGGGTCTTTTGAGCTCAAAATCATGAAAAAAGTATGAAAACCCCCATGGAGGAACCACATTTAAATTAATATTCATATAAAAATTTTAAATACACTTTAATGAGGTATCAAATCTCAATTTTCAATCCAAGTGCCCTTGAGGGCTAGCAAATAGATGGCAAGCCTAAACCCCAAAACCCCTGACCTGTATATTAGATGTATACAAAGGGGAAATGATACTATAAAAGGCATGTATAATCATAATAAATTTTTTTTTTGAGGTTTATAAACCTCCCCCAAAATTAATATTGAGTTTTGAGGCCCAAAACCTAATTTAGACCTATCTTGAGCTTAAGAAACACAAAACATGCCATCCAATGAGCAACTTCACATGCTCATTCCATAGCTTAAAATTTGCATGGGAATATAATCCATTTGGGATAGTTGAGTGTGTCAGTAAATAATATTTTCCATTTTTTATTAGTTTAATTGGTGATCATTTATTTATGAAAAATCGTTAAGATCCCAAACAGGTCTTAAACCCTCCTAAACCCCTGATAGTGACTAGTCAGGGAAAAAGACCTATAAAGCACATATAATGACATGTCTTGATCCTAAAACCTATTTTATTTTTTTTATAACTCCAACTAGGTTATGTATATGTATTTTGATGATAATGTCACTTGCATGGACTGTCACAAATGCCTTATTTTATGTTTTTTTTAGTGTTTTGCAGTTGTTATGATAAGGGGAGAACCTTAAAATAAGTTTATGAAGTAATTTGGGATGTTTCCTAACTATTAAATCCCATAAATTTTCATATTAGATTATGGATGTGCTCAAACTAGGCCCATTTTCTAAGGCAGTCTCAAACAGGCTCAAAATGAGACTAGGTGACATGGTGATTTATTGGTTTGCATATTTCCACGGGATCTCAAGACCTAAAAATTGAAAAAATATTGGTTATATCATAATTAAATTTAATATATTATTTTGGGTTATTTCACACATGTGGAAGAGGTATAGAGCAAGAAAATAGGGTTCTAGGCAAGGAGGCTTAATTAAAGCCTAATTTAGGAGAGAAAGGCATAAGATGGACTTCCACTCAAATTTATGGCATGAAATTTAAAATTGACCTATAAGGACATATTTTTTCCTACAATATGTTCTTATTATCATCTATAAAACTCCCTACACAAGGAGGTTTTTAGGTTTTTAGGGCTATAAGGAAAAAAGGCTTAGTGAGAGCTTATGGAGCAAAACAAATTCTTAAGAGTTGTTATAAGAACCAAAATAGTTTTTTTAGGCCTAAAAAAATATTTTAAGACCATTAATGGAGATATGGTTACCTAAATAATATGAACTTGAGTTTTAGACCACTTGGACCAAGCTAGGTGTGGGAAATAAAGAGGATCAAGACACCTATGCACGTGTATAATGGAATATCATATAAAAGGAGTTTAATAAGGTATGTAATATGTCCAATGAGTTTTTGGAGATCATTTCATGGTGAATTAATTATTTTAATTA